>QEPC01004913.1:1005945-1106859 GCA_003113815.1 Sphenodon punctatus
AAGGTTAAAACCAGCACCTTGAACCTGGCCCGGTGCTTTATAGGCAGCCAGTGCAGAGCCTGGAGCACCGGTGTCAAGTGCTCCCTGCGACCCGCCCCCGTCAGGAGACGGGACGCGGCATTCTGCACCAGCTGCAGCCTCCGGACTCAGGCAGCCCCATGTAGAGCGCGTTGCAGCAATCCAGCCTCGAGGGGATGAAGGCATGGATGACAGTGGCGAGGCCAGAGTCTGACAGATACGGCCGAAGCCGCCGGACAAGATGTAACTGGCGAAACGCAAGTTATGGGTCTCCCGCCACCACTAAGGGCAAGGGACGAGGTCTTCCTAAGTGGTGGTCCCCCCACAGCTCACAGCCAACTTCAGTGTTGCCCTGGCTCCCAGTGAGGAGTGGCTGCAACCCCACCAGGAAGGACATTTTAAGAGTGGATCAGGGACAATACTGCCCCGACCCACTCTGAAAACATCCTTTGGTGGGGCCCCTTTGCAAGCTAGTAAATGTTCAGAGTGGGCGGGGGCAGTGTTGACCTTGCTCCCTCCCCTGCCCACTCTGAACATTCCCTAGCAGTGCTCTAGCCACTTGCGGAGAGGCCCCTCTAGAGTCCAGGACCTGGGCTCTACTGAGCCCTCTTGCTCCGTGGAAGTAGGAGTGTAGCTACCAAGGCAGGCAGGGATATTATCCCCATTATACAGACAGGGAATTGAGAGGCAGAGAGTTGCTCATTTGCTCTGAAACTCCAGGCTGCATCCCACATAGCTGCCTCCTTCTTGTGCTCCCGCTCTTGGTGGAATAACCTGTCCTATCTGCTTCCCTCCCCAACAGAATAACTTTCCTGCCAGCAGCCCCGAACGGCTGCAAGATCTCAAGTCAACGGTGGACCTGCTGACCAGCATCACCTTCTTTCGGATGAAGGTAACACGCCTGAGGCCTCCGGGAGGGGGAAGGAAATATCTCCACCACCCCCTGGAGCTTGGACTAGTGCCACAATGAAGTCTTGCTCGCTCTGATCTGAGTCTGGTGGAATGGAGACCAGCCCGAGTCCGGCCTTTGTTTGGCTAGAGATCCGCATCAGCAGCTGGTTTGCGCCTGTACAGTTAGCCCCCACCCAGGAAAGTACTCGGCGTGCTGGAAAGGTCTTTGCGTTACACGCAGAGTTTGGGGGAAGCTGGAGCAGGCTCCAACTTGCCCCCCTTCCCTCCAGTCAAAATGGATCCATGGTAGGGTGACCATAGATGCAAATTGTTTCAGGACACTGATGCAGAAAAAAAAAACCATGTTGCAGGGCCGCCTAATGTAGCTAAGGCACCAAGGCAGGCCCTGCAACATGTATTTTTCATAAGTGTCCTGGAAAAAATGGCATCTGTAGCCATGCTGGGTTTGACGACAGCCACCTTCCCTGCTGCAAAGCTGCTCCCCCCACTGTGTGCCCCTTAACCTGGGAGCTGGGCCTTGGGTCTGCTCTCACTTCTAGGTGAGGTGGATCTTCTCACCTCCCGGCAAGAAGTGTTGATCCCCAGGATGCCGATGTGTCTCTCCTCTCCTTTGCTGCTTGCACAGGTCCAGAAGCTGCAGAGCCCGCCCCGGGCAAGCCAGGTGGTGAAGGACTGCGTGAAAGCCTGTCTCAATTCTACCTACGAGTACATCTTCAACAACTGCCACGAGCTGTACAGCCGGGAGTACCAGACTGACCCTGTGAGTAGGCAGGCACGGCAGGAGCACTCCGTCCTTCCCTGGGCAGAGCTGCTAGCAGGTGTCCAGCCTCGGGCCTTCTGCTGCAACCCATCTTCTCCTGCCTTTCCTTCCATTGCCCTTCCCTGTGCTTCCTTCCCCTCCCTGCATCGCTAACATTGCCCTTCCCTGTGCTTCCTTCGCCCTCCCTGCATCCCTTCCATTGCCCTTCCCTGTGCTTCCTTCGCCCACCCTGCATCCCTTCCATTGCCCTTCCCTGTGCTTCCTCCCCCCTCCCTGCATCCCTTCCATTGCCCTTCCCTGTGCTTCCTCCCCCCACCCTGCATCCCTTCCATTGCCCTTCCCTGTGCTTCCTCCCCCCTCCCTGCATCCCTTCCATTGCCCTTCCCTGTGCTTCCTCCCCCCTCCCTGCATCCCTTCCATTGCCCTTCCCTGTGCTTCCTCCCCCCTCCCTGCATCCCTTCCATTGCCCTTCCCTGTGCTTCCTCCCCCCTCCCTGCATCCCTTCCATTGCCCTTCCCTGCGCTTCTGCTCCCTCCCTGCATCCCTTCCATTGCCCTTCCCTGCGTTTCCTCCCCCTCCCTGCACCGCTTCCATTGCCCTTCCCTGCGCTTCCGCCCCCTCCCTGCACCCTTTGTTGTCTCTGGGCTTCATTCTCTCCGAGTCTCCCCCTTGGAGAAGCTCAGCCGCCCCAGGCTACGTCATAACGGCAGCCGCCTTCCCTGCTACGCCAGCTCAGCTGCGTGTGGGTCGCCCGATCCTCTGGCCGGGTTCCTCCCAAGAAAGGGAAGAATTTCCGAGGGCGAAGTCTGGCCAGGCGAGGAGCCCCACTCTGCTTTGTGAGATGCTGGTTGGCAGCGGGGACTCCGAGGGCTCTCCAGAGTGACTCCGGTGTCAGGGTTGGGTCGTGATGTGGGCAGGATTGGAGGATGAAGTCTAGGAACTAGGTCAGGGCAGGATCGGGTGGGGAAAGGAGCAAACTCAGGCTCAGTAAAAGGAAGTTTGATGACGTTCAGACAAGAATAGGCTTAGCTGGGGGGGGGGGGGTCACACACAGGCTCCACTACAAAGCAAGACATGGTGCACCCAGCCAGTGACCAATCAGAGAGCGGAGGGGAGGGGGGGGCGTGGCATAATTAGACCAGAGGAGCATCTAGACCAGCAAGACGCCGTGGCATGGTGGAGCCACCTGCTGCTCTAGAACCCTGGCGGTGCTGGTTCGTGCCCCCCTGTTCCTCACACCCAATTTGCTCCATGTTGGATATTGCAGCGCGGGCATGAGGGACTGGAAAATGGAGGCTGGTGCTAGACCAGTGCCAGCCCCTTCTGGAAGGAGGCGGTAGGACTATGGCTTCTAACATTGCCATACGGGCAAATTGTTCCAGGAGGCTTATGAAAAATACACCGTAGGCACTAACGCAGGCCCTGCAATGTGTATTTTTCATAACTCTCCTGGAAAAATGTGCGTCTGTGGCAGCCGTACAAGTAGCGCCTTGGGGTCAGGAGCGACCCCTGCCGCCTCTTTCTGGAAGGAGATTGATTCCCACAGCACAGCTTCTGCCCTGGGCCTTTTCTCTGAGGCGAGGCCCTTCCCTGAGCCTTTCCCATCCCTGTGCTGGCTTGCAGCCTTGCCGAGTAGGAACCCTCTTCTCTCTGAGCTCTTGGCTTTGCTTTACGGGGTGTCCCTCTCTTCAGCGGAGCTAGTTAGCCTCCGTGCAATGGTAGCCAGGGGGCAGGGCCAGCCTTACCCCAGAGCGACCTCTCTTTCTGAGAGCCCGGCAGCGGCCTCTGTTTTCACCAGGGGACTCCACTCCCCCTCAGTGGGGCCCCAAACATCACCCCCTTCAGGGCGTCGCAGAGGGGGAAGCAGCCACCAGAGACACCCAGAGACACCCCCCCCCCTTGACAGACCACCTCCAGTTTCTTATCCCTGTCGGTCCATCAGCCCCCCAATGTCCCCTCAAGGGCTTTCCCTGGGAGGCCAACAGCAAAGGGGTGTTTGAGGCTTGAATCCCAGACTTTTTGTCTCCCTCCGGAAAGAAGGACTTGCCCCTTGAAAGCGGGACCGTGGGATTCAGCCCCGAAAGAGGGACTGTCCCACCTAAATAGGGACTGTCGGCTGGTACGCAGGCTGGACTCCCAGCCCATCGAAAAAGCTGCTTTGCCTCCAGCTCGTGTGCAATGACTCTCCTTCTGGTTGGGCTTTTCACAGAACAAGAAGGGGGAAGTGCCTCCAGAGGAGCAGGGCCCCAGCATCAAGAACCTGGATTTCTGGTCCAAACTCATCACTCTGATCGTCTCCATCATCGAGGAGGATAAGAACTCCTACACGCCCTGCCTCAACCAGTGAGTAGATTTGCACATGGACGTGGCAAGCTTGTGCTAGCTCCCTCACCTCCACTGGAACAGAGCTGCTGCTGCTGCTGCTGCTGCTGCTGCTGGATGAGGCCAATGACCCGTCTAACCTAGCATCTCCAGTAGCAGCCAGCGATGGGATGAGACTAGAGTTACTGTAACCACGGGCCCTTCCACGGTAAGTATTGTCCGGATCAGGGCCCCAGTGAACCCCATTATTGCAGCAATTGTCTCGTTACCGTGCGTGTTTTATTGACAGCGTAGTAGTCCAGTCATAGCACATCTCTTCACCAAATACCTTCTTCCTGCTGAGCATCTTTCACGGTTCCACAATCGGCTCCTCTCGAAGGCTCAGCAGCCTCTCTTTGCGACTTGGCTGCATTCAGCCAAACCCCTCCCAAGTTGCTCCTTTTCCCCCCGACCTGGACTAGCTCCCTTCACTCTGCGTCCGTGCCCTTTCCAAGCCGCTTACTTGGAGAAGCCTGACTTAGCCCCAGGTAGGGTGGCCAGACCCCCACTTTAAAAGAGGGTGTTTATGAAAAATACATGTTGCAGGGCTGCATTGGTTCCAGTGCAGCCCTGCACCATGTATATTTCATAAGTGTCCTCTTTTAAAGAGAAGGTCTGGCCCCAGGGCGTTGCAGCCTTTGATAGCCCTGAAGGAATGTGGCCACTGCAAGCAAGCAGCAAGCTCCCTTAAAGGGACCGATACATGCTGTTTCCTGGCTAGTTCCCCAGGGAGGGCTTGCTGCCCTCAGTGACTTGTCCTGAATCTCTGGGACTCATCCTGCCAGCACTTACAGTTGACCCGGGACAGCTATACGTGCATCCATCTGCAACATGCATCATGTGGGGAGGATGTCAATATCCCAGCCCACAAGCCGGGACAAAATGGAGAAAGTTATGGTAGAACAATCCAGGATCAGCCCCTGTGACATCCACCCAGCCAAGCATCAGGTCAGAGGGGGCAGCAGGCCAGAGTTCAGCGTTTGTCTGCTGTACTGCTGGCAGGTTCGGGGGTTTTCTGGGGGTCTGGGTCAGTGGCTGGAGATCAGTCCGTGAGAAAAGCCAGGAAGAGGAGCTGCTGCTGGTGACCTGGCTGGGAGTTCAGCACTGACCCAGGAAGAAAGAGAGAGATTGGGTGTCTTTAGACATTACGCCAGCCGGGTCTGAATGTGCATTTTGACCTTGATACAAACACCGCTTTGCCCCTGTGTTCACCACGGGGCGCTGCCTAGACACACTGCCCGGCTTGGGGCAAGTCGGTGTTTTGCCGCCCCCCCGATCTCAGCCCACCAGCGCTGCCGCCTCGTCCCCCGTGTTGTACCGGCGAACACGCCGCGCGGTAGCATTAGACGCAGCGTTGGCTGGAACACGCAGATTGTCCTTGTGATGCAACGGTGTTCACATCACGTGGCCAAACTGGTGCTGGGATTGTTCCGGTGCTTACACACACCGGCCCAACGCATGCTCCTGGCTGGCTGCACTCCGATGTCACCCGCTCTTCGGGGATCCCTTCATCCTGCCTTAATTCAGCAAGCGATTGAGCCCTTGCTGCGGCGGGCCCCTCCCGGTGTTTTTACATGAGCATGAAATTCATGGGTTACAGCAGTCCGCCATGGTCGCAAGGACGTGACAGCGTTCCTTCCCGCAAGTGTTGGTTACACAGTCGCAAGTGGTGCCTGTTCCGCCTCCTTTCCCCCACCCTCGCCACGAATGGTCTCCGAGGGAGATAGCGATATTTGACGGACCCTTAACGTCGTGTGCAGAGGGGAGTGTTTCTCCAGCCACCCGTGTATGGTTTCAAAACAGTGATTGTGGGGAACGCGACGTCGCACAGTCTCATGCAAATGGATTTTAGACGCTAATTTGTGTCTTTGACGCAAGTTTTGGTAAGAGCATTAATAAACCGCTGATGTCCGGGTTCTAAAAACCCAGATTTATTTATTTCAAAATTGGATACCCCTCCCCTCCCGCACAGCGGCGCGGGGCGGCTTACAAGCACAATAAATACTCACAATAAATCCTTTACAAACACCAACACGCAAACATCAAGAAGGAGGAAAGACAAGGGAATTTGCGCATGAAATGCAGGAGAGTCTTTCCCACTTGAACTTGATTAGCAGGTTGATTCGCCTGCTCGTGGGAGATACGTCTTGTGTAAAAACGCCCTCAAAGTGGAATTCGCTCCCCCCACACGTTCATCTCACTTCCTCCCTCCTCCACCTTTTAAAAAAACACCTGAAAACGTTTTTCCTTCTGAAGGTTCTTTTAGAGGATCCGCTGCTGGTTCCCCTTCATGTATTTTTCCACGACTTTTAATTTTTCCCCTTTTAATTGTTTTAAATGGATTTTATATCGCTTTTAAATTGTTATGGGGTTTCATGGTTGTTTTTTCTTAATGCTGTGAAGCGCTCTGAGCACCATCCAGTAGAGGGGCGCTATTCACATAAAAATAATAATATTATTTATTATTATTTTATATAGTTCTCTGGCCAATCAAGAATACAGAATCCTCCAGCCAATCAGAGCCCTGGGAGAGGCATCTTCCAGCAGGATTTCTGATCCAAGCAGCTGAACGAGCGCAGCATCTTTGTGCTCCAAGGTTGACAAAGGGATACTTGCCCTGGTCTTCTGACATAGAGGGACCTGGGTTCTAGACCCACAAGTGCTTAGTGCTGGTAGAGGACCTTGCTGCCCCTACCTGTGCTCGCTGCGTGCCTGGCCCCCCTCTCCCAGGAGTAATAGCAATGGTCTTCGTTCCCTGAGGTTGGATGGATGAAAGCCGAGGCCTTGCAGGGTTGTTGTCAGGATGAAATAGATGAGGCTTTGTAAAGAACTTTGGAACGCTGAACGTTACAGCAGGGATTGACAGTAACAGCTGGGAGGCCTCTGCTTGCTTGCCTGCTTGGGGATTTTTTAAATCTTGTATTAAGTGTCTTTCTCCTCCCCTTCATGTGACTCTGGCCAGGTTCCCTCAAGAGCTGAACGTGGGGAAGATCAGTGCGGAGGTGATGTGGAACCTTTTCGCTCAGGATATGAAATATGCAATGGAAGGTGAGTCTCCCTCCTTGGTTTTACTGGCAGCTGGGGCAGCCGAACTGCTTGTTCATGGGGGAAACGTATCCCCCTCCATCCGTGGGTACCCGCCGCTCCCCGGCAGTTGTAGTGCTGTTCCCTGCAGCAGCTACCGTGAGAGAGTGCCCCACTGCTCCTAGGGGCATGTTTCTTAGCAGTACGGGGTTCATGACACACAGAGCACAGCAGCTCTGAAGTCACGGAGCAGAGGACAGTGGTGCAGGTGGAGAATACAAGCACTGCTCTGCTGGTCCATCTCGCCCATTGTCCTGTACCTGACGCTGTCCAACTCCAGACGCTTCTGGAACACTGCCTGCAGAGATACCACAAGGGCATTCCTCCAGGCCCTTTGCATTGTGGGAAATGCCACCAGGAAGGAGGAGTGGGACGGGGGTTGTGAAATGCAGGGGGATCAGCAGCAGCTGTGTGGATGCCTTGCTGCAAGACAAAGCAAGCACAGATTATGGAACAGATGGTGAGTTTGGGGGGGTTGTGCGAGTGGGTCCTTATTTCCCTCTGGAATTCCTGTCCCCTGAAGGCACATGCCAGGACCCAGACTTGAATCTGTGCCCACCAGGGGGTCCGGGGAGTTGGCCAGCCCCCCTGTGGTACTCCTCAGCCTGCCTTAGGCCCGGCCTCTCCCCCAAGAGGCCCCCTTGCCCATGCCGTATCCCTCCGCCCTACTTCCTGGTTGGCTGCCAGCCAGAGTATTAAGCCTGGCTTGGGTGGAACAGCTTTCTCTTCCTTCCCTTTGCCGTGCTCCTGCCTCTGGTTCCCTCTGGTCCTTCCCCTGCTCAGACTGAGCCCTCCGCACTTGACCATTGCCTTGCTCCAAGGCAAGCCTTCGCCTCACTGGATCGCCCTTGTTGCTTTGGCAGCTTGCTTTCCCTGCTGATCTCTGTCTGGATCCTGTCTTGCCCCTGGGTCGGTTGGTCTGTCTGTCTGGCCATGCTCCTGGCTCCACTTGGGGCCTGATCCTGTGAGCCTGCCCGTGACCCGGGCTGAGCCCGTACCGTGCATTAGATCCCGGTGAGCGAGGGAACCGGAGCAGGTTTCTCCTGTGGGAAGGGTGTTGTCCGAAGGGGTTTGATGTAGGGAAGTGGCTATTGCATGTGCAGATGGTGCCTGGGGCCCCAGCCGCATCTATTCTAGTAACACTGTGCGCACCTGGGGTTTAGCTGTGCCCCCGGTTCACCCACTAGCCGATCCGCGCGCAGTGGCTGCGTGACGTCTCTCTCTCTCTCCCCCGCAGAGCACGACAAGCACCGCCTGTGTAAGAGCGCTGACTACATGAACTTGCACTTTAAGGTGAAGTGGCTTTATAATGAGTATGTGACAGAGCTGCCTTCCTTCAAGAGCCGGGTCCCCGAGTACCCCGCGTAAGTTCCTGCTGCTTTGCCTGGGCTCGGCCTTTTAAAATACTAGGAAGCGGCGTCCAGTGGACGTTGCCAGCGATGGAATTGCTGTATGAAGGGTGGGTGCTGGGCGGGGCTTTGTTTGTGGCATCGAATGAGTTTGGGTCTCTCTGTTTCTCCTGAACGTGCTCGTGTTTGCTGGCTCTGTCTGTCTCTGCTTCAGCCTCTCTCTCTCTCTCTGGCAGTTGGTTTGAGCCTTTTGTTATCCAGTGGCTGGATGAAAACGAGGAGGTGTCGCGGGATTTCTTGCATGGAGCGCTGGAGCGGGACAAGAAAGATGGGGTAGGATAAACGGCAGGAAATTCACAATGAGGGAATATTTTTCAGCCCTGAGCGACCGGACTCCTTCCCAGCCCGCTTTCTAGTGACCTCAGCGTCACTCCATGGGGATCTGCTTCATTTGCAGCAGGTGGCTGAGCAAGAGGGAGAATTGCACCCCCAGAGCTGCCCTCCACAAACCGCTTGTTCCGGGAATAGCCCCATTAGAAGCCCTGCAGGCCTGGGTTTTGTTCCTGGCTTTGGGAGTATGGTGCAGTGGGCAAAGCAAGGCCATGGGAGCCATGACCCCTCACATCGCCCCGTCTCCTCTCTGTGCCTCAGTTTCTGCCGTCGGCACAATGGGGCCAGCGCCGCTCGCTCTACTGTGCAAGAGCTTCGGTCCCAGCAGTCTCCCTAGGCCTGACTCTCGCTCCCTCCATGCAGTTCCAGCAGACGTCTGAGCACGCCCTCTTCTCCTGCTCGGTGGTGGACGTCTTCTCCCAGCTCAACCAGAGCTTTGAGATCATCAAGAAACTGGAGTGCCCTGACCCGCAGATTGTGGGCCATTACATGCGGAGATTCGCCAAGGTACCGTGGCAACGTAGCTGTCCCCACGACAACCCCTGGGCCCTATTGGAGAGGAGCAGACATGCCCGCCCTGTTCACCAGCTTTGTCAGACTAGGCTCTCGGCTGTATCCACCACCTCCCACTCGGCTGCTGTGGCTCTAAAACGCAGGCTCGGTTGGGACAAGCCCAGCCCTGCCTGGTCTCTGCCGGTTCTGGCTGCAGCCGGATCCCCTGCCTCTGCGGCGCCCAATCGTTCTCACTCTCGGTTCCAGAGGTTCCGTCCTCTCCCAGGGAGTCACGTGCGCGGTTATGCCAGGAGTCCTGCTTATTTGGATGATGCCAGTGTTCCTGATTCAAGCCCAGCCTCCCCAAGGCACACCGCCCCCAATACCCCCGCTGCAGCCCATGCACATCCCTGGCTCTCCGTAACGGGCCGGCCCAGTCCCCCCGCGCTTCGTTACATGCGCCGCACCGCAAGCAATTACACACTTTCTCTTCCATCTTGATTCACATCTCAACATCAATGCAGCCCGCTCTCTCTCTGCTGAGCCTCCCCTGGGCTGGCTCTCAGGCCTCGTCTCTCTGCAAACCTCTCCCAGGTTCTCAGCCCTGGCCTCCTACCAGCCGGCCCCCTACCAGGAAGCTAGACAGGGCCTTGGGCGAGCTTCAGCCTCCTGGCTGGAGCTGAAACGCGTAGATACCGGTCGAATTTCCAGAATTCTCTAATCAAACCAAAAGCGTTGGGTTCTTTTTGGTATCTGAACCGTTTTTTGATTGGGTACCTAAAATACCAGATTATCGAAATACCAACAACCAGTGAGTATACCAAAATGCCATGTTTGTCCTGATTTCGTCCTAGTTTGGGGGAATTGTTTTAGATATTATTTTTGAGGAGGGGGGGTGGGTTAGGTGATGTCAGGTACTTGAAAAACCGGTAACTGGAATTCCAGTTTTTCGAGTACTCAAACAGCATTCGGGTACCGATTCGAATACCCAAAATGGTACCCCAAAATAAGGGTATTACCCATGCGTACCAAATCAGGTCCCCGTTTCAGCTCTAACTCCTGGTCCTTTCAGCTGAGCCCTCCAAGGGGCCACTGCTCTAGGGTGGCCAGATAGGCCCATTTTTAGAGGACATGTATAAGAAATACAGGTTGCAGGGCTGAATTGGAGCCAGTGCAGCCCTGCAATCTGTATTTCTCATAAGTGTCCACTAAAAATGGGCATCCATCTACCCTGTCCCCGTTGCAAAGCCCAGCTCGGGGCTTGCGGTGCGGTTGCAGAGAGAAGGAGCAGGCTCGGACTTGCACGGCTGAGGGAGAGCAGCACAATCTTCTCTGCCCAGGGTTCCCTGCTGCCTCTCGCTCTGCCTGTTCCGTGCAGCAGGGCATGCTCCGTGCTCGGCACCAATGGGCACGTTGGTTTCAGAGTCAAATGACTCTAGATTTCTTGATTTCCTCCTCCCTTACCCTCTTTCCTCTCCCTGTTCTCTTGTTTCTCATTTCTGCCTCCTTCCACCCGGCCATTCGGGCCTTCAGACCATCAGCAACGTGCTGCTGCAATATGCGGAGATAATCTCCAAGGACTTCGCCTCCCACTGCGCCAAGGAGAAGGAGAAAGTGGTGATGTATCTACCTCCTTCCCTGTCTTCTTGCCTGATGCTCTACTGGCTCGGGGCTTCTCCAGAGCGGCAGATGCAGAGGCCTTTCCCCTGCTCTAATGGGTCTGATCCCAGCTCTGGGACTGGCTCCCTGCCTGACTGTCAGCAAATCGCATATGTCCGAATTTTGGCTGCCTAAACCCCAATTGCCTGACGGGCCGAGCGCCCCCAGGCTGGGAACGGTAAGAGCTGAGCAGCTCTGAAATGCAGGGCCGCTGATTGAGGTGCCTAAACCAGGGTGGCAGATTGCCTGGGTTAGATCTAGCGCCTCTGAGCCTCAGTTTCCCTTTCTGTAAAAAAAGGGGAGGCAGTGTGTGGCTGGGTGTTGTCCAGCGCCTTGGGTGGAGGCACGGGGGCCAGTCCAGCAGGAAAGCGCCTGCTCAGCAGCCAATGCAAGCAGGGAAAGTTGCAGGCAGTGTCTCACAGTCTCATCTCTCTTCCCTGCAGCCCTGCATCCTGATGAACAACATACAGCAGCTCCGAGTCCAGCTTGAGAAGATGTTTGAAGCTATGGGGGGCAAAGAGGTGGGCACTGGAGCTCCTCACTCCCCTCTGCTGCCTCGGCTGAGAGTAGCATTCCCAGGGCAGAAGGCCCTTAGTGGAGCTCCGCAGTGGTACAACCCAGCCTCTAGCCCCGCTGTCAGGAACCTCAGGCCCAGGATCGTGGCTAGCTTTTCTTTGGCACTTTTAGAATTCCTGGATCTGGCCCATGAATCCAGTCCCTCCTATTTAGCGCTGAAAGTGTGAGCTCAGGGAACAGGAGGAGAGACGAGGGCCTGCCCCCAAGGACAGGGAACAGATCCATGGCATAGACCTATGGTCTGGGCCCTTCCTTCCCCCAACCTGAGCACACTCCTGAAGTGACCAAATTCCTATGCAACCCACAAAACGTGTACTCCTTTTCCAAGTGTTCCACGGGAGGGAGCCTCGACTCACCAGCCTCTCCTTGGAGCTGGGTTCAGACCCTGCTCTCTGGCTCTGCCTAGGCGGCAGGGGTTACCCTGCTTTGCCAGCTCAGCCTGGCTGCACGGCATTAGACGTCAGCGATGAGGAGCCTGATTCTGTTCCCTAACAAGAGCTCGGCTCCATCAGCTTCAGTGGAGCCGCTCCTAATGTGCAGCGGGGAGCACGCGAGCCTCAGCCGGCCCTGTGTCTGCTCCGGATCAGCTGCTGCCCAGTAAACACTAGTGGCATTCTCCCTGCCACCCTGTGGCACGCTGCGCTCCACGGGCCAAGAAACACGTCTGCACAAAGTAAACCTCTCGGCTACCTCTCAGCATGCAGGAGAAGCTCAGCCCTAGCGTAACAGTCTCGTTTTCAGTGGCCGTCCATCAGCGGTGGCTGGGCCCTTGCTTTCTAAAGCTTAAACGAGTACCCGTAAGAACAGGGATCCCCATCAAAATTAGGATCCCCAACCCAGTAACATCAGGTACTAATCTGTACCCAGTTAGGACTTGGCAGGCAACCCAATTTACTGACTTCCGGTACTGATTTTCAGTTTCCTGTACTTGCTTTCTGGTTTTCCGTTACCAAAATCAGTCGGTAAAATGTTAAATTGGTAACTCGGCCTTGGTAGTACCTGGTATTTTGGGTAGTGGGTTGCCCAACTCGATACTTGGGAACTGATCGAGTGCCCAAGAGACTGCCCGAAATTGCAGGTAGCAAATGTGCTGCTGCCACTTCAGATCTGTCTGCTTCCCAAAGCCCTGATTGGTGGGGAATCCTGTTTGTCAGGTTTGGGGCTTGGGTTTATTTTCCTCTACATTCTCTACATGCAAGTCTTAATCTTCATTACACTCAGTGTTAATAGACAATTGGATAGATATTACCTATGCAAAAAACCTGCCGTTTAAGAAACTGGTTAAGGAGGCATCCCAAATTATACTCAAACTCTAACTTGACAGTAAATTGTCACGTTAAGGCAAAAAAAATATTAAATTATGGCTTAACTGAAATTAAACTGCATCTGTGTGGTATGGTGACTGAACGATGCTTATACGTGATGAGGAATGGATGCAGTTTAATTTCAGGTAGGCCGTAAACAAACATTTTAAAATTTGCCTTAATGTGACAATTTACTGTCGCATTATAGTTTGAGTATAATTTGGAATGCCACCTTAACCTGTTTCTTAAACCACAGCGTTTTTGCTTAGGTAATTTCCCCTTCTGTTGAAATGTAAAAGTTAACCGTTTACGATATGTGTCCCTTCACTTCTAGGTAGACACCAGTCCATCCCAGTCTCTCACTGATCACACTCTCTCTCTCCCACACACACACTCACGACACACAAACAAACTCTCTTTCTCACACGCGTGCGCGCGCACACACACAGACACACGCACTCTCTCCCCCCCCACACTCTCATGACACACACTCTCATCACACTCACACTCTCTCACTAATCACACTCTCTCTCCCCCCCACACACACACTCTCAATCGTCTCCCTCTCTCTCATACACACACACATTCTCTCACTCACACACGGAGACACACACTCCAGTGGGGGGAGACGTTACTCACTGCGCTGCTACAGGGTGGGCCCCTTTGCCTCCTGGCACTGCCGCGGCTGCTTCCTACACACTCCTTGCCTTCAAGGCCCCGCTCTGCGCATGCTGGGGGGACGCCATTTTCCTAGTGTGGCTTGCTGGGAAATGTCGTCCCAGCATACCACGCTAGGAAAGGGAAAAGAAAACCAGAGTGGGGACCTGATTTGAAACTGCAGTGGCCAGTGGTGCTGCGAGGAAAAGAGGGAGGAGAGTGAGTAGGGATCCCACTCGAGTAGTAGGGTAGGGTTCCAACCACTGCGGACTGGGTGAGAGCAATAAACCCTGGAAGGTCCTTTTCTGAAGCTTAACGGTGTGGAGAGGATTGAAGCATTCATATTCCTCCTGCTCTCCCCCATCCCTCCCCTGACCCTGATTTCTTTCAGTCCTGTGGAGACGGAGGGACTGCCCACCGGGCCTAGCTCTGCCTCTGAGCCTGTGCTAGACCCAAGGGGGCCTAGCGTTCGCTGGGGTGGGAGCAGTCTTTCCCTCCTAACGAGCCTGTCCTCTCCTCCTTCCAGTTGGATGCAGAGGCCAGCGACATCCTGAAGGAGCTGCAGGTGAAACTCAACAATGTCCTGGATGAGCTGAGCGGAGTGTTTGCGACCAGGTACCGCCAGCTTAAGGGAAGGGGCGGGGGGCGGTCCCAGGGGGACCGACTGCCGTGGGTGTGAGAGACCACTCGGCTTGGCAAAGGGCAGTGAGATGCTTCCATGTAGGTGAACACTGACGGGGCAAGCTCAGACCCAGGGCCAGGTTCTGTTCTCATTAGCGCACTACTCTCAGAAGAGAGACTCGCTCTGGACTCTGTAGAAGGGGGGCCTTGGGCTGTAGCTCTTGTCAGAATCAAGGCCCCAGTAACTTGTGAAATTTCAGCTCATTCTCCATTGGCACGTGCAGGTTTAGTTAGCTCCACCGCAAGCGCTCGGTCACTGAACACAGGAACAAAAACCATCCCCTTAAAAGTCTCTAAACACATTCCCGGTGAGGAGCTGTGAGTTGCAAACCACTGTCCAGGGCTCCCGCCACCCCTCAGACAAACCTCTGTCCAGGCTCCCTTCCTCACGGTCCCAGCCAGGGTCCGTGCCTTGGCCAGCGCTGCCTTGGGCCCCCGAGCCAGCAGCAGAGTTTCCAGCTCTGGAGGAAATATTCCAAGGAGGGGCACGGCTGGGGAAGACCACAAACTCTCTTAAAGGGACAGCCATTCACAGCGCCTCAGGAGTCACCAGCATTTATCCAGGCCCTATTCCTGCAGCTACTTAGGACCCTCCATCACAGCTTTCTCCTGGAGTAACCTGCCTATGCCAGCGTGGAGGCCCACGGTCTGCCTGGTGGGTCTCCGAGTCCTTTCCTTAGTATCGCCATGGGAGTGGGTGGGAGCTGTCTCTCTGGCATGTCGGTGCGGAGGCCTGCGCCAGGCCGGCAGCGTCCATAGTCTCTTCAGCCCCGCAGGCTAATAGGAATCTGCCTCTCCATCCTGCCCACCGACCTGCCGCGCTCTCTGCCTTCCCCAGTTTCCAGCCACACATCGAGGACTGCGTCAAGCAAATGGGGGACATCCTGAGCCAGGTGAAGGGAACCGGCAACGTCCCCGCCAGCGCCTGCAGCAGCGTGGCCCAGGATGCCGACAATGTGCTGCAGCCCATCATGGACCTGCTGGACAGCAAGTGAGTGCACGACGGGGTGGGGAAGGGTAGGGCTTCCCTCCCCATGTGGAGAGCCCTGTCCGAGGGGCAGTGGCAGCTGTACAATGGCGCATGCCTGCGGGACCCCCAAGCCTGCTGTCTCCGTCACTGAAGAGACTTGTAAACATCCCCTGCCCCCACGGGGTCCCCTCCTCGCAGCGCCTGCCTTTGTGCTGCCCCCGCTCCTCCGTGCCCCCTGCCCCCACGGGGTCCCCTCCTCGCAGCACCTCCCTTTGTGCTGCCCCCACGGGGTCCCCTCCTCGCAGCGCCTGCCTTTGTGCTGCCCCCGCTCCTCCGTGCCCCCTGCCCCCACGGGGTCCCCTCCTCGCAGCACCTCCCTTTGTGCTGCCCCCTGCCCCCACGGGGTCCCCTCCTCACAGCGCCTGCCTTTGTGCTGCCCCCATTCCTCCGTGCCCCCTGCAAGATGCCATATCCCCACTGAGGCCTGAGCTTGGTTCCAGGCCCAGTCGCTCACTGTCAGCGTTACTGTGTGTGTGTGGCAGGGGGCAGAGTCCTTGTTTGAGACCCATAACCTGGGCACAGGCTGGTACAGGACTTGTATCTCTGGGCCGACCCAAATCCTGGGTCCCTTCTCCTGCCTGAAGATAATAAGTTGAGAAGCTGTGTGTGTGTGTGTGTGTGTGTGTGTGTGTGTGTGTGTGTGTGTGTAACGGGCTGTGCATGTGTTTGGGCTTTGGATACTGTAGGGTTGTGGGGGTAGGTGAGGGGGGAATGGGGTTGTGTGTGTATAGGACAGAGTCTGGGAGTGGGTTTGGATTTGTGTTGGCATGGAGGGGGAGAGGGGTTGTGCAAGTGTGAGGAGTAGAGTTGTGTGTGTATGGAGTGGTGGTGTTTGTGTGGAGTGTGATTGGGTTGAGCTGTGTGTGGAGCGGGGTTGTGGGACGTGTTTGTGTGGAGTGGGATTATTTGTGTTGGATTGTGTGTGGTATGTAGAAGGGGGTCTGCGAGTGCGGTCGTGGACAGTAGTTGTTTGTGTTGAGCTGTCCATGTGTGTATGGGACAGGATTGTGTTGAGTTGTATGTGCCGTATGGAAGGGGGTGTGTGGAGTGGGATTGTGCACTGGTGAAAGGGGATCTAGGTGTGCGTGCACACGCACAGTAGAGCTGTTGTGTTGGACTGTGTGTGGAGGGGGGGTCTGCCCCTTTCATTCCCTGTTCTCCGCACCCCTCAGCCTGACGCTCTTTGCCAAGATCTGCGAGAAGACGGTGCTGAAGCGGGTGCTGAAGGAGCTCTGGAAGTTGGTCATGAACACCATGGAGAAAACCATCGTCCTCCCGCCTCTCACGGACCAGACGGTGAGTCCCCGAGGGCCGCATCAGGTTGGGGGTAGAGCGCACCGAGCTCACTCGCTCTGAGAGACACAGGAAGATTTGGCCGGGGGGGGGGAGTCCCATTCCTCCCCCCTCCTCAGTGTCCGCGGTCTCTCCGTGGCAGTCTGTGCCACGCGGCGAAGGGGCCGCGGTCTCTCCGTGGCAGTCTGTGCCGCGCGGCAAAGGGGCCGCGGTCTCTCCGTGGCAGTCTGTGCCGCGCGGCGAAGGGGCCGAGGTCGAGGAGTTGACCCTCCCTGCTCCCAGAGACATTGCTCCACAGCAAAACACGGTCGTTGCAGCTCCCCCAAGACCAGGAATTGGGTCCTGGAGCAGCTCCCAGCTCCACAGCGCCCTCCACGGCTTCCCCAGCAGGCTGGGCACTCACCTCTGCCCTGAGTGTGGGTCTCTGGGTCTGTCGTGCCCTCTGAAAATGAGTCTTGCTCCTTGGGACACGCAAGGAGAGTCACGGCATGAATTGGGGGCACCGGCTGGGGGCGAGAGTTTGCTTTGTGGAAGTATTGATTGGGTGGAAGGGCTCCCCTCATCTCCCATAGCTAGCAGCTTCTCTGCCAGGCGCTGCACGGGCCGTGGGTGGGCTGTGGTGTTCTGGGCAGGGTTGGGCTGAAATTCCCAAGCTTCACTGCTCCTTTCTGCCCCCTGCTCCCAGCAAAAAGCCCCCTGTCAGAGCCATCCTGCTCCATCCCACCTGCATCGCCCCTGCTTTCCTTCATACCTTTCACTGGCTCATTGCCTTTCTCTTAGGAAGAGGGATTCTTTGGCACCTAGCACATGGAGTTAACCTGAGGAACTCATTGTCACATGATGGGGCTTGGGGGAAATAGGTATCAGGATTCAGGAGAGGCTTGGACAGGTCTATAGATGGCAGGAATCTGCAGAGCTCGACTAGTTCATGCTGCCATGTTATGGGGGAAGAGGGCAAGAGACCCCCTGCTGAGGCCTAAAACTGATTTCTGCCTGCTAGGAGGTAGCCTTCATGGGGCCTGCTTATCTGGGGGGCGGGGCGAGAGGGCCTGTCCTCTCTGAAGCACCGTATGCTGTCGCTGTCAGCAAGAGAATCCTGGGTTGGATGGAGCTGAACTGGCATGGGCGTCCGTCCCTAGAGCTTGGTGCCCCCTGTTGCCAAGACTGTTATATGTAGCCAGCTAGGCCCCGAGCTGGCTCAACAGACTGGAGCAGCAGAGAGGAGGAAAACGTTCACGTCCTCCTTGGGCTAAGGAGCTGCTAGAATCATCCAACACCTTCCCCTCGCCTCTCGTCCCAGGAAAGGTCTATCAAGAGCTGACAAGCCCTTGCCTTCCCCCACCGCCAGTTGTCTCCCCAGTGATCGAAGCCTGTAGAAGTGTAGCCACTGAAGCACTGATCACGGCCTCCTGGCCACAGAGCACGGCGTGGGGAACGGCGGCTTTACCGAGCTCTGTGCGTGGGAACTGCCTGGTCTAATTGAAATGCCTCTTCCCCTTGGGGGAGCCTGTTTCACAGACAAAGCAATACCCAAGGGGTAGCATCACACCCTTCAGCTTGGCTGCATTGCTCACCCCCCTGGCTCTGCCGTGCACTGTCCTACAAGGAATGGGTTGGACAACGAACTGCTGAAGGACCACGGGGACTTTGCCAAATAACTGGCACCCGTGGAGTGAGAGCCAGTGTAACTCGGAGGCGTCTGGGCAGAATGACACAGGATCTCCCCTCACCTCGGATTGGGGATGCTTTTGGGCCACGCACAGCAGCTCATCGGCACGCTGGCTGTTTCCTTCTGTCTCCTATTCCTGGACGTTCTTGCTTAGTGCCTTGTGTTGGGTGCTGTTTGCTCCAGTTGCCCAGGGCTGCTGCTCTCCCAGGTCAGCAGAGGCATGGATCCTGATGCAGGTGATGGACTGTGGCCCCCACAGGTCCGCTCCCCGCAGCAGGGGGATGCAGCTACAGCAGGGAGTGTCGTCCCATCCCGTCCATGGCTCTGATGGCTGTGCCCTTGCAGGTCAAGCTTGTCAGGGCCGTGGAAGGTACGCAGAGCAAAGCTTGTTCTGTGTCAGGCAGGACAGAGACCGCTAAAGCTCCCCCTTCTGGAGTTGGGGGTTGGTGGGTAGGAGGTGAGTGAAGCTATAGCCCATTACGGGCAGGAGGGTACTGTGCTGTCTTTCTGATGAGGAGATGCAAAAGGGATCCTAGTTCCCAGTGGTTATTAGGAACCTAGTGATGATGGTTTGCAAGAGCAGGAGACTTTACTGTACTCTGCCGTCCACACGTTCTCTCCAGGGGCAACAATAGCAGAGTACAGCCAAGGCCCCACGCTGGGCTAGCCAGGCCTAACCTCAGCAGTCCCATTTTACAGGCTAAGAGAGAGAGTGATTTGTCAAAGGCCACCCGCTGATGCCAGAACTCGAACACAGCACCTCCATTCCCACGCCATCATGCGCCCCACAAGACCATATTGGCTCTGCTCACCCCTCCTGCCCTGTTGAATTTTGGTGGGATTCACCACTGCAGTGTTGTTTGGGTCTGGGCCCCCCGGCCCCCAGCTCTACGCTGTGTTACTCGATATTGGTCTCTGTGAAAAAGCTGCAGGGTTGCACCCCAAAGGAGCCTTGGAGCATGCTTGGCAGTTTAAGCATCACGTTTGGAGCCTTAAACTGTAGCAGGGCCGTGTGAGTGATGTGGGGCAGCCCCCACCCCAGTGCTGATTCTGTTATTATTACTTGTATTCCTCCAACAATGCGCATGGTGTTGTACAGGCATGAGGTTTTAAATTAACATTTATTTATTTTTGAGACCAGTCCCTGCCCCATGTAATCTAGGCTTGACAAAGGAGAGGAAGGGATACAGACATGCCCATTTTACAGATGGGGAACTGAGGCTGACTTGCCCAAGGATACCCAGTGAGTTCATGGCTAAGCTGGGATTATGAACCCTGGTCTCCCAGGTCTATGTCCAGCACCTTATTCCCCCAGGCTACGTCCCCCACCTCCGCTGGCATCCCCAGGTCCTAGCCATAGGCAGCAGACTCGGCTCCACAGCCACCATCTTAAAGTAGGTGGCTGTTGGCTAGGCCCTGCCCCAGAGCCATTTCACGCTGAGGGAATGAATGCCCCTCTTGCCGGGGGAGGGTTTCTGTTTTCCCCTGGGGTTGGGGTGGGCAGGCTCCGAACTCCAAAAGCCTCTTTCTTGATGGCTGTGACCTGGTCCCTAGAGCCCAGCCTCTCTCTCTCCCCAAGGGCACAGTTTGAACCGTCGCTGGTGAGACTCTTTCTCTCACTCCTTACATTTGTTTGGTAGTTGAGCCCATCCCTCCTTTCGGTGACTTCTCCTGCCCCTTCACAGACAGAACCCAAGGCCCAGTAAGACCAGGCTGGGGAAGCCTTTCCCTCCCACAGGCCTCCTTGAAAATGCCTACAAGCTCCGCTGGCCGGGGAGGAGGGTGCGCCGGTTTGAGAGGGAAGAGGAGGGGCCAGAGCATGGAACTTATGCCACGAATCTGCTCCTTTCCCCCTGAGCATAGATTTTCAATGTTTTGAGGCTGCAGCCATGAGCCAGAGCTAGGAACTGGAAAAGGGGCCAAATAAAAGAGCAGCCGTGGTCTGGTTTTGGCCCCTGGGCCCAGAGGTTCTCAATCCCTGAAACAGGAGGATTCCCAGTGACCACCCCAGAGCCCAGACAGCGGCTAGAACAGCAGAGGCCTTTCAGCTCCACCATCCGCTGTCATGGGGGGTAGGGAAGGCAGAATCCCAAATCCCAGCCGAACCCCGCAGCTCAGATCGCTCCTGCCCTCCCTGTCCAGAGATTTGGATTGTATTCTTGCTGGGTGTGGGGGAGCACATCGGTCTATCGTGCTTGCTGGGGCAGTGCCAGAGGGACCCATTCAGATGGGCTTCAAAGTGCCAGGAGCTGTACAGACACAGAGTAACCAACAGCCCCTGCCTAGTAGGGCAGGCAAACAGAACATACCAGCAGAGTGGCAATTTGGTGCCTACCGTGAGGGGAAGGTTGGGGAGGTTTGGAGTGTAATTCTAAGGGTGGGAGTTAGGTGACGGGAGGGGAGAGGCAGAGGTGTCCTTAGGAATATCAGGGCCCTACGCAAAAAAACCCTGTTGTGGTCTTCTGCTAGCACCGGGTACATTGCAGGCTGGGGCACACACGAGAGCTTGGTGGGGCCCCTCCTAGTTTGTTCATGGGGTGAGGGGTGCGGCTGTCCTAGTTACACCTGCCTGCGGAGGCTCCTGCAGGTACAGAGTAGGGGGGCAGAGGAAACCGGAGGAGGCTCACTCCCCGTCAGCACGTGGGAGTGAACGCTGGACGAAGCTCGACCGGGGGCGCTGGTCCTCGCTGCACCCAGGCCTGCACGCCTGAGCCTTGCAGTGTGTGTTGGGGTGGGGAGATCCCCGTCCCGGCACAGGTTTGGAGCACGCCCTGGCCAGACAGGCTCCTGTCTCCCCTCGCGGTGCAGCGCGGGGGCCTCACTGGAGTCTCTATGCTGCCTAGACGGTGGGAAACGATTCACTGCCCCGCCGGGCTCCTAGTTACTCGCCCGAGAGCAGGCGTCTCCTCCCAGGGACCGCTTGGAAAATGAGTCCGAGCTCCAGGCGCCCCCTGGATGGAGGGGGTGGGGGATGAAGGGCAAGGTCCCGATCCTGGTTTCTGGATCTGTCCCCCTCGCCTTGTGTGCTCTCCGCTCCCTTCCCCCAAGTGAATCCAGGATGATGTTTATAAAAGCCGCCCCAAGACCCTGGAGAAGAGCGGGGTAGAAAATGGGCCAGATCCAGGGACTGGAAAGGGGCCAAATAAAAGCTAGCCCCAGGCTGCATTCAGCCCCCAGGCCGGAGGCTCCCCGTCCTCGCCGGGAGGAATCCCTGGGGCTGGGTTCTCGAGTGCTAGCGTAGGCCCAGGAGAGAGAGAGCTCCCTCTAGCCCTGGGCCGAGCACCGGGGAGCTACGCGGAGCAGGGAGGCTGGCGACATGGCAGCTGCTCGCCCTCGGCTCTTGCAGGTGGCCGGGCGTGGCTGTTGGCTCATGAGCCCTGCGGGTTTCGGGGTAATGATGCTGAGGAGGAGCTTGGCTTTCGCAAGCTGGAAATAAATCCTGACGGCAGCATCAGCCGCGCCGCTCACAAACCGGGGAGCAGAGCAAAGGAGCCTGGCTGTATCGTTCTCATTCAAACCTCCTGGTTGGGGGCAGGGGGGCTCGTTCATTGTGCTCTGACCATGTGGGGCTGGGGATGCTACACCCCTCCTTGTCTCCAAGGCGGTGAGTTTTAGGTTGTGACCCATTCCAGCTCTGGCTGTAGCTGGGGCCACCAACTCTGCATGGCCCTTTGCCTCCTGGAGCGCGGGGGGCTGTTGTTGAGCTACGGCAGGAAAGTTCATTGTACTGGCACGGCATCGGCCCCTGGATAACTGCCCCCGCGGGGCCTGGACACCAGGGAGAGGCCCTCAGAGGCTCCAAGGGCAGATGGGAACTAGCAGTGGGCAGCAGCTTCCCTGCCTCCAGCTCCAGAGGAGTGAGGCAAGAGAGGATGCCAGTCAGATAAAGTGTCCTACCAGAGGGGCCCCACCTGGACACAGGGCTCCGCTGGGAAGGGGGCAGGAGGGGGGATTTCCAAGGGTGCTGCCTGTGCCTCAGGGTGGGTTGTGTGTGTTGTGTTGTCTGGGGTCTCCGTGTGTATTGCCGGCTGCGGGGATGTGGGGAGAGCAGGGCCCCTCAGGTTGGCTGTAGCAGCCAGGCCCAGCGCGGCCGGGTTCTCCGTATGTGTGTGAGTCTCTGTGCACCTGTCGGAGATGGGTTCGAGGCTACTCATGTGACCGTTGTTCTTTCCGATTGTTCTGCTCCCTCACAATGGCAGATGATTGTAAGTACGGCGGCTCCCTGTCTGTCTGTCTCTGTCCGTGTGCCGTGTGTCTGGTTCTGATCTCGGCTGGTTATTGTTTTGTGTGGCTGCCCCCCCTGCACCTTTTACCAGATCCTCTTCCCTCTCCCTCTCCCAAGTGCCTTTGCCTCTTCTTGCTCTGTTCCCCCTTGTTGCTGAGCTGCTTGGTGCCAGCTACGATGTCTTGGTGGAGAGCTCCCTTCTGTTTCCAGGTCTGTATTGTGTGGTTGTCTTGTGGGTTGTGGGTTTGCCGTTGGGGCTGCCTCTGGGAGCGGAGGGAAAACAAAGAAAAAGAATCTTTTTAGCACTTTCTCCAAACCGTCTTCTGACAGCGGTCCCTAGCGACAGCGGCCATGGCAGGCTTCCGTTCCCAGGCCCACAATTGCCCTGGGGGTCCAGAAAAAGAGGTGGATGATGTAGGGGAATTTGGGTGGGTTTCTTGGCTGTGTCTGGCGGGACCCCTCCATTTCCCCCCAGGAGAGAGGTTTTCTCCTCCCAGGGCGGTTGCCGATTGTTGGGCCCAAGGGATTGTGTTGTGACATGGTAAGAGCTAAGAGAAGCCCCAGAGCGGCTTCTGTGTGTTGGTTCCCTTCCCAGCACGACGTCCGCTTACACCTCAGTCCCTTCTTGCTTGGTGGGATGGGAGCAGGGATTCTAGAGCGGGATAAAGGCATGCCCCCATATCTCCGTAAGGAGTTCACCTGGTTAGTGGAAGGGAAGGGTGACCATAGATGCACATTTCTCCAGGACACTTATGTTGCAGGGCCTGCATTGGTTCCTAAGGAGCCAGTGCAGGCCCTGCAACATGTATTTTTCATAAGCATCCTGGGGGGAATTGCATCTGTGGCCACCCTAGTTAGTGGGGATGCTGATGTGTTTGGCATATGGACGGGGTGATGTGCTGCCGCTCTAATAAGTTGGTAGCTCTGCACTTAGCCCAGGTAAAATTCCACTTCCTGTTTCCTGCATTTGGTCAGAATAATAAAGCAGCTCCAGCTCCCCTGCTGCTGCGACCGTCCCTCTCTAAGACCACGACTATAACAGACAGGGTGTCTGAAATCACCAGCTGACACGGTTTGGTTTTTCCATCCCTGGTTACATCGGCCATAGGCAGATGGTGGGTAATTCCATCCAGAGAAAGACAAAGAGCCACTCTGGAAACAGGCTTGTGGGGGACTTTCCTTGACCAAAATAAGTCAAAATGGCCAACTTTTTTAATGTGTTTGTGTTCAGCAAGAGGTCTGAATTTATTCTCATTTAACATCCCTTCCTGACACTTCCGGACAAAAATGAACTGAGGGTTATGGGGATTTCCCTTTTCCCCAAAACAAGGTGTTTTCTGTCCCAAAAATATATACCTGGCTAGAAAAGTTTGGACCCGTTCAGTCAATTTCTGTGCCGGAAAGTGACTGCGCAAACCAGTCATTTACACCAGAAATAAGGGATTCCTGAATGCTGAAGGGAGAGAGCCCCAGACTGGACGGATGTAAAATATTGAGGCCCAGTACAAAGTGGCCCTGGGGAAAGTTACCCCATGGCAACGTGCACGTTACAGAGGGTTGTGTGAACACTTTCAGAGCTGGGCTGAGGGGTTTGGTTGCCCCGGGCAAAACACACTTGCTGCTCTCCGTTCAGGATGTACTGGACCAGGAATGGGAAAGGGGGTGGGGGGATAATCCTGCTATGCCCCAGACCCATTCATTTAGAACGGAAGGATTTTGAAGCATTAATCTCCGTGGCAGGCAGGATGAGACCCTTAGCGCTTAGCAGGGTTTGCCGAGCAGGTGCAAGGGGGATTTTCAAGAGTTTGCTTTTCCTCCAGGGGTATAGCTACAGGTGGGGCTTTGAGGGGAATCCACTAGGGCCAGCCCCAGCAGGACGTCAAAACGTCCTGCTTACACTTTGCCAGAGCTGCCTGTGCCTTCTCTGTGGGAGCCAGGGCCGTGGCTGCCACCCCTAACACTTCACCTTTCACACGGCCCCAACGTCTCTCCTCCCCTACTCCAGTGCCCTCCAAGCCCCTGAACTGCTCCAGTGCTTCACTTTCCCCCTCTAGTCCCCCCTGTGCCCTCCCTACCCCAGTACCTCCCCCTGCCCTCCATCCTGATTGGGATGGGTCCCTCCCAAGGGTTGGACTTGCCTTCAGGGAGGCCCTACTAAACTTAGCCACGCCACTGTTTCCATCTGATCAGCAGGGAAGCGCTCCCTCTCCTCCTCTGTAAGATCCTAGTCCCTCTCATGGTCAACGTTAGTGTGGTTCACTGCTAAGAATGAGAATCACTGAGCTCCTTTCTGCGGGACTGAGTACTGGGCTACTTTCCTTCTCAGGGGCCACTTTGTAAATTAGTACAAACTCTGTGGGCCACAGAGAAGCTGGGGTCGGGAGTGTTCTCTCAAAGGGTGCATTCAGGAAGAGAAGGTGTCCAGATCACGGATTTGTGCCGTGGATCTCTCTTCTGGCCTTGAGAGCATGCCCTCCTCTCTGTTCCCTTCCCCTGACCTCACTCGTTTATTGCTCGAGGGAAGGGACGGGATCCAGGAACAGCCAGCGGCTCCATCTGACCCCTTGGCTGGAGGTCCCCCCCACCCTGGGTTAAAAGCTACCAGCCAAAGGGCAAGGGGTTATTGTTAAGGGAGCCCTACAGCTGCCGTGAATGAACAGAGAACCGGACATGGTCACTTTCGGTTAAAAAGAAACCTTCATGCCCAGGTCCTTTGCAACAAGGACTCTGCTTCCCCGACACCGTGGGGCGATGGGCCAAGGCTTGGGCGTGGCTAGTTGTGAAGCATGCTGGGAATGTTGTTCGGATGGGTCACCCTGTATCAATAACAATGTGCTTTCTTTGCTTCCAGTTCCCCCTGCCCCGTGAACGTGTCCCTCTTCCCCCCTGCCCACGTCTCACTCTTTAGGCCCCTGAATCTCTCTCTTTCCCCCCAGTAACGGGACGGTGGGGCTTTATACTGGCTGGCAAGGGGGAAGCCTGCATGGTTGGAAATTGAACCCTTTGCATACCTCCTAGGGTGGCTGCCGATGGACATGTTTAAGGAACACGTATGGAAAATACATGTTGCAGCAGGCCCCCATTGGCGCCTTAGGTGCCTCCCGGTGCTTCCAGTGGTCAGAGGGACAGGCCCCGCCTCCTTGGCCAGTAATCTCCACCCCTCGGAGAATAAGCTCCGCCCTCACGATCACGAGCCCCGCCCAATGTTCCAAGCGCGTAGGGAGGGACAGACGCTCTCCTGCTCCCCGTTCCACTTAGTTTCTTGTCGTTCCGTCATTAGGGTGGCCCCCAGACAAGTTTTTAAGGAACACTTATGGAAAATACATGGAAAATTGGCACCCATGGCACCAATGCAGGCCCTGCAACATGCATTTTTCATAAATGTTCCTTAAAATTTTGCCTAGGTGGCCGCCCTATCCCTCGTTGCCCCATTTGAGGGCTTTCCCTGGGAGGGCAGCCAAGAGAGATGTGCCTGAGGTTTGACTGTCAGTCTCTGTCTCTCTCCGGAAAGAGGGAACAGTAGGATTCAGCAGCCAAACAGGGACTGCCCCTCCTAACTAGGGACAGTTGGGAGGTCTGCCTTTCCCCAACTGCTGAAGTGACAAGTCCTTTTTCTGGAAGAGGAGGCGAGCGAGGTCCGCGTTAGCGCCTCCTTCCTTTCCAGCGATGGTTCCCACACGCGTTCAGTCTTGCACGCTCACACCCGCACTCGCTGCCCACCCACCCCCTCCTCGCACACGCAACGCCTCTTTGGACCATTGACCAACTTGTGACGTTGTTTCTACAGGGGACGCTCTTGAGAAAACATGGCAAGGGGACAGAGAAGGTAACTAGCCCTCTGGTTCTTTGACTGTCTGTCAGTAGCTGCACGCCCTTCCCCCCACCCCCGGCCGGGGCCAAAAAGTCACTGCCAGCCCAGCCCCGCTTGGCTCTGCTGAGCAGAAAGAGACCGGAGGCCGAGGGTGGTTGTGTTTCATACGTTGCATTGTTGGTTTGTGTGTCCTGTTGTCCAGGTATGTGTGTGTGCCTGTAGGGTTTCTTGGTCTGGGCATCTAGAGCCGTGGGATGCTGTCTTGTATTTGGATGTGTGTCTTTTGTGTGTGTTGACGTGGCCAGGGTGTGTATAATGGTCCCGTACCAGTGGGTCCCGGGAGGAGCCTGGGGGCATGAGCCCCGGTGCAGCGGTGACTCCTCGTGCCCCTGGGTGCAGCTAAGGGACCGGGGCGGGACAGGGAAAGGAGCGGCCTGGCTCCCTGCAGTTTCCCCCTCTCTCTGGCTTCGGTGGGGTGTGGCCACCGACGCCTGTTTGGAAGGAACACCCATGAAAAAGACTAGGGGCCAATGCAGGGCCTGCAACGTGTCATTTCTCCAGGTGTTCCTTACAACTTGGCCTTGGTGGTGACCCGAGCCTCCGGCCCCCTGCTGCTTTCAGCCTCCTCCGGCCGGTTCCCTGCTGCTGCCGCTGCTGCTGGAGTCAGCCCCACCCCGTCCGAGGGTGCTAGCAGTTTGGGGATGGGGTGCAGGGCCCGCCCCTTCCTGCCGTGACCACGCCCCCTCTGCAAGCTTTGTGATGTCGGGATGCTCTGGAAAGGCAACTTCCTGAGGTGGCCACGGCCGTTTCCCGAGCATCACCATGGCACAACGCTTGGCAGAGTGGGCTGCAGTGGAGCGGGTGGCTGTTGACCGCAAAGCCCCCCGCTCCCCGCTATGGACCTCCCCTTTAAAAGAGGATGTTTATCAAAAATACATGGTGCAGGGCTGCACAGGAACCACTGCAGCCCCGCAACATGTATTTTTCATAAGTGACTTTTAAAGGGCAGGTCTGGCCCCCCTACGCTGGACGTTGGGTTGGAAATGACCGTGTAGCTGCCATGAGATTGGGGGGCTGCCGGGCCGCACATTTGTTCTGTTCTCCCACCCAGGGAGCAGCTGCCCCCCTTAAAGCTGGGTTGGGGCACCCAAAAAACCATGTGCCCGGGCCGGTCGGTGAGCCCTTCCCCCGTCTGAAACGTGCAGCTGGGCAGCCCCGCTCTTGGTGCCTCCCCCTCCCGGTGATGGGCAGCCATGGCAACGCCCGACCCCCAGCGGTGATGGGGCCAAAATTAGACACGCTGGCGCATTCTGGCCTGCGTTGACCCGGCTGGCGGTTCTTGGCCCAGGCTCCGTGCCTGTGATCTTCCAGGGGACCAGCCAGGGTAGCCCGAAAATAGACACCTTGGTGAGCCCATAGCACCAGGCCAGCACCGTGTCTGCTGCTGCTGCTGCTGCAGAGGAGAGACGCCGGAGCAGGGAGCTTTGCCCGGCCCCTAGTGCAGGCTTGGCCCAGTCCCGTGCATTCTGCAATTTGGGGGGTTTCCCAAAATGTCTGCAGCGAGGAAACCCAATTTTCGTGACCCGGATAAATTATGCAAATAAAATACTGTCAATTTCCCAGCATGCCGTTAACATCAGTTTTGAACATCTCATAGCTTAAGAAACCTTGCAAAATACCACCGCTCTTATCAGGAAGGGGGAGCTTCACTCGGGAGTCATGGAGAACTGTTGAGCAGCTCTGTGGCACACAGCCTCATTGCCCAGAATATATACCAGCTGCTAACCATCGGAACCCCATTGCCTACCTCAGTGCTCACATCCCATTGGCTCGCTCACAGGGCTCCCTACTCAAGCTGTAATTCTACGTCGCCAGAGGCAATTTCTGCAACAATTTGGCCAAATGCTAAATTCTGTTAAAATGGATGCAATTGTACTAGCACAGAGTTCAAGGGGCCCTGGCTTTAGGGCTCTGCATGGTTAGAACAGATTTGGGCAAGGCAGAGAGAGGCCTCTAGCCTTTGGAGACGTAGAAGCTAACAGAAGCAGGGGAATCCCTGATTTACATCCAGGGAGCCTCCTGATCTAGGAAACAGACCTACTGCACTTCAAAGACAGGCATGGGGGAGCTATCATATTGAGGTAGACAGGGAGCCTTATTTCTGAGAGCACACTGGGTGCTGATGGGAAGAATATGAACCAGAGCATCATCTGCTTGATGGAAAATGGAACGTAGGGCCTCTCTCAAGAAGGGTTGGTTCCTGTGACTGGTACATGGAGGACGATTCCTAAGAATCCATTCCAGTTGGGTATAGCGATCCAGTCTAGGTTCTCCTCCTCCATAGAGACAATGAGGAAGAGAGGTCCGTACCCAGAGCCCACTCCAGTTGGGCAGAGAGATCCAGTCCACATTCTCCTTTTCCTTTCAAGGGAATGACCCTACTCCACAGTGTGCCAGATACTGGTTAACAGCAACTGCCTTTTCCCAGTTCCAGATGCTGGGAAACCCTGGTCTGGATTCGCAGGCTCTCCTGGAATGGCTTCTCTTCTATGTTTCTGGTTAGCGCTGGGCCAAATCCTGTGCTGGTGTAAACTAACTTAGTGCCACCAAAGCTAAGGCTCTTTTATCCCAGCAAAAGGTGCATTCAGGTTCTTTACTGCTGATAACCAGCCAGAGGAGAAAACGTTGGCCAAAAGCCACCGGGGGCCTAAGAACAGGGTGGCCATAGATGCAAAGTTTTCCAGGACAGATATGAAAAAATACATGTTTCAGGGCCTGCACTGGCGCCTTAGCCTGCAACATGTATTTTTCATAAGTGTCCTGGGGAAATGCGCCTCTATGGCGGCATCCCTATACAAGAAGGTCCGGTGCGTTTGGTTCTGCATTAGGGGGGAATGGGGTTTAACCCTTTGGGGACTGATGTGTCTCCTCGGTGGGAGGGGGAGCAGGGGGTGTTTGTTAAGGATGATAACTATATCAATTGCTGTTCTCTTTCCAGAGTAGGGTGAAGCTGCCCAGTCACACAGAAGTAAGGACATTGCATTTAATTCTAAGCCTGCTCGCCGGGTCCCTGTCCGTATCTCCTCTGTTCTCTCGGTCCTGTGCTCTGTGTGGAGGCCTGCTAACCTGTGCTGTAACTTGTCTGTTGAGCTCTGTCCTGAACGAAAGCCTCTCTCCCTGACTCTCTCTTCTTGCTTACCTGCTTGCTTGCAGAGGGGAGGGGGAGGCCAGTCACTGCCCCTCTGGGTTTAACCAGGAGGCTCCAGCTCTTGAAGCGTCCTCTCTGACCTCCCGGGTGAAACCCTGGTTTCCTTGAATGATCCAGGCATGTCTGGATAGCCCAGGAAACGGGGTTCAGAAAAGCACTGGTCAGGATTCTTAAGTTCTACTCCTAGTTCCGAGAGCAGTAGGGTCTGGTGGGCGACAGCAAGGGCGTGTTGTTGGGAGTGGCACTCCCAGGCCTTGGTGGGAACTGGAGTTAGAGATGTGTCCCCCCTCGTTTCCCTGACTCTGGAGTGGAGATAGTGGCTGCTGCCCAGCTGGTCTGTGCACAAATCCCTCTCTGCAAGGGGTCAGCGATTATTAGCATTAGCATTAGCATTTATATAGCACCAGCAGTGTACCTGGTGCTTTACAAAGAATAAGATAGACACGGTCCCTGCCCGAGAGCTCACAATCTGGAGACAGGGAAGGGGGAACAGAGGGAGAGACAAGGGACGCGACATTCATGAGGATCCGAGAGCTCAGGTGCACGTTCCTGGCTTGGTTACAGTAAATTGGGAGTTTGCAGATAACAGGTGGGGGATAATCCTGGGTGGGGATGGTTAGCAGGAGTTAGGAAGGGTGGATTGGAAGAGGTGGGTTTTGAGGAGGGACTAGAAGGTGTGGAGGGTGGGGGCAAGGCAGCCGAGGGCAGGAGGGAGTTCCAGACGTGCATTCGTAGACTTTAGCTTCCCCTGCAATGAAGGCCAGTGCCGATACTCAGCTGAGCGTCATGGCACAGCCAGTGGTGTAGTGGAGCAGGAACGCAGGGGAACAGGTTCCAGAACCTTTCCTGCAGCTCCCCCCCCCAGCAGCCTTGGAGGCTTTGCGGGGCTCTCATGGAGAGTTCCTGCACTTTTAAAATTGCCACTACATCACTGGGCACAGCATCTACTGCAGCAGGGCATCCTACTGGTCATTCCCCCAGTGCCTCATTGCCCTCTCGGTGGCCAGGAAAGCAGGTTTCTGATTGTTACAGTATTTCTATAGGGGCAGCAAGGTGCCTGGCATTCATTAGAAGGAGGTCTCTGCCCCGAGAGGCTTCCAGTCCAGAATGGACAAGGGAGGGGAGATGAGGGGCAGGGAACACAGGGATACGTCCGCAGAGTCGAGAAGTGGCAGGAGCACGTGCTTGGCTGAGTTAGAGGGGAGAAGGGATCCCAGAATGGCAGGGCAGTAGAGGGAGCATCATTGAGCAGCCTTCAGGGATGAGGAGCTAGGGATAGCCTGATGGGAGAGGGAGGCTTTCAGGAGGGATTTGAAGGGAGAGAGGGAGGGAGCAGAGCGAGTGTGTTGAGGGAGGGAGTTTCAGGCACCGGCGTCAATGTGGGAGAAGGGGGAAGACGGTTTAGGAAGCAGGAGGCTCTGGGGCGGGGGGTGTCAGAGGAGCAATGTTCCTGGGTGGGATCTTAGTGGGAAATGAGGGAGGAGCAATCAAGGCCATGAAGAGAGATATATTTATATTTATTTTATAAATTTCTACCCCGCCCCTCCTGCGAACAGCTCGGGGCGACTTGAAGGTGGGGACGAGGAGTTTGTGCTGGGTGCGAAAGGGGAGAGGGAGCCAGTGGAGGGCTAAGCATGATGCTCCAAACACCTTTCCCACCCCCAGTGGGCTCCCGTCCAGAGCCCCCAGCAGAGCAGAGGTGTGACTGGAAACCAGCCCCTCCAGGTGACTGCAGCTGGGCAGGCAGGCAGGGGGATGCTGTAGGTGCAGGGTTGGTGCTGAGGTGCTAGAGGCAGGTTGCTACTCTCCGTTAGGGGATTGGGTCACCAGTCCCCTTAGCCAATTGCATGTACTATCCCGTAGCGGGAGTCCCAGGGCCTGTTACCGCTAGACGGACTGTCCCCTCCAGTCTGGCCCCTGTCTGCTCTGTGTCGTGTCCTGGCTATTCCTCTGTTTCGCCCCAAATGTGTCCCACCCTTCCTTTCTCCTTGTTAAAACCAACTTCCTTGCTGCTTCTGGCTTGTTCCTCTCTTGGGGCTGGAGGTGGGAAAGGGGGCGTTGGGCTTGTGGGCTCTGTCTCTGGCTGTAGCCCCCCTCTGACGCCCCCATGTCAGCCGGGCGGGGGGGGGGGGAGGCAAGTGTTTCATTTGTAAAAACAAACAAATATTGAATTGCTGGGGCCCCAGCCCAGCCCAGAAGCAATGCTTGTCAGAACAGGGAAATGAAGCCTAGTCTCCAGCTAGAAGTCCAGCCACGGGACCCCCCTGCCTCTCAATAGTGGAATAGAAGACAGGAGTTCTTGCAATTTAATCTGTATGATCACCAGTGCGGGGCGTGGAGCAGCAAAGTCACTAATGAAAGCCAAATAAAACATCTAGGTTTTTCTGGCTTTCATTTCTAACCCTGAAAAGGTCAATATTGGCTTTTTCCTGGTCTTTCACATTTTGGGGTGCACGACTGGGAACATTTCCTAGGACCCAGACCCCCTCCCCCAATAAAACCTTAATTGCTGGGGCTGAGCCCTGGCAACCTCCCCCCCCCCCCCAAACACACATAAATGAAGCCCAGGGGGGCGTCAGACAGGAGTGCCAAGCACCGGCGTTAGGGGCTGTGGGTGGGGCATTTGCCAGAGTCTGAGGGCTTTTAAAGTTCTGAACTCCCTAGCGGGGCAAGTCGGCTCTGAGCGTGAGCAAGTGGATGTCCCAGGTGCGCAAACGTCCCAGCTCCAGGTCAGGAAGAAAGCATTTCCCGCGTTCTGACCAACAGTGTTAAACCAAAGGAAGAGACCGTCATAGCTAGGAACTGGTGCGGTGTCCCCCTCTTAACTCCTAGTTGAGAAATTGAGTGGGAAATACTGGACAAAGATGATCCCTCCTCTCCTGCTTTACTGAAGGAAAACGTCGACAAACAAGGCTCATGCTGCATTCTTTGATTATCACAAAAAGGATTCATCACACGGCCCCTCTCTCAGCAAATGATTTGAATGAGTATTCCGCTCCGGTACCATTCTCCCTGCAGTTGCAAACAGAAGTAGTTACTTTGCAATCTCCCCCTAATGGTTGTGCTGGGACCATCCCCCTCCCAATGGTTCATCAAGCCCAGCATCCTGTCTCTGACAGTGGCCAGTCTCAGTCACTTCAGAGAAGCACCCAACGGGTCCTTACGGAGGGATCCATCCCCTGCTGCTCACTCCCAACTCCTGACAGTTAGAGGCTGTGTCCCTCGACACTATTTGACTAATAGCCATTTATGGCCCTATCCTGCAAGAACTTATCCCGTCCTTGTTTAAACCCAGCTCTACTACTGACCTTCACAACAGCCTCCGGCAATGTACTCCGCAAGTTAGTACTTCTTTTTGCTCACTTTAAATCTCCTGCCAGTTAGTGTCATGGTGCGTCCCCTAGTTCTAGAATTATTTGACAAGGTTTTACTTCAAAGAAAAGTGATCGCTCTGTAGTTACTTCAAAATACAAAGGAAAGGGGTGAATGTCCCCTTTGAATTTTCTGCCTACTCCTGAACAACGTGGGTTTAGGAGGCCGTGCATCATGTGAACAATCAGACGTTAAAGTGAAGCGTTTGTTTGTTGGAATGCGGCCTCATGCAAGGAGGTTCCCCTGGGCCAGTCTGCAGAGTCAGAACACGACCCCCAGCTTGTGAAGTGCAGATGGCAGGGGTGGGACTCGGGGAGGAATACCGGATTTACCGGTATCCGCATACTGGTTTTCTAACATTGGCCAGTTTACCGGATTGTTTACGTTGCATGGCCATGATGTAAAAAATCCGGTAAACGGACCGTGTTAACAAATCGGTATGCTGATACCAGTGTTACCAGTTTTACCGGATTAATCTGATACCGCCCATTATCAGCAGTATCGGATTATTCCGATACCAGTAGTTCCCCCCCCCTAGCAGACGGTACCCCTTCTCTGCACAGAGGGTGAAGACATGTGAGCCAGATGCCCTGGCTAAGATCGCCGCACCTTGGGGAGGCAGTTCAAATGAGCACCCCCTCCCTGTGCTTCTCTGGGCCTGATCCTTGGACCTCGCCTCCAGGCCTAACATTCATCTGGCTGAGCCTGGCTGAGGGAGCCTTAGCCCATGCTGTGTCGCGTCCGGTAGCAGCTGGCTGGCCACCCTGCGGTGGAAGCGAGTGAACATCTGGCGGCCACCACCGAACTAACAGTCAACTGACTTGTGGGCTGCTGTCTCATTTGTTTTCCCCTAGAGAGCCAGGCCTAGCTTGCAGCTCCAAGGGAAGCTAGGACACATCGCCGTGGGGCTGCTGCCGCACAGTAAGAGACACAGGTGTGACCTCAGTCTAGGAGAAGCAGCAGGAATTAATCCAGGGCCACCAACGCTAGAAGTCAAATTGTCCGGTATTGGCCTGGTAGCATATGGGTGGGCACATACATCTGCGGTAAGGCAGGAGGGGCTGTTAGTGGCACAGGACGTTCCCGGCACACCAAATCCTGTCTGTTCGGTTTGAGTCTCTTTCAGATGCCAGGCCTGCTTGCCACGGCGACCGTTTGTGCCATGGGCCTTGCCCAAACGCCCTGGGTTTCCAGGGCTCTCCCATGGGAGACAGAGTCTGGTAAATGAGAACAGTAGGACCCTCTAAGCCCCAACGTCCTCCTGCTTATTATACTAGAACTAGCAGGCACCCAGTGAAATGATGTGGCACCAGGTTTAAAACAAACTGATATAGAAGTTTGTTTTTTCACATAACACACCATTAGCCTGCGGAACTCATTGCCATAGGATGTTGTGAAAGTCAGTAGTACAAATGGATTCAAAAAAGGATTAGACACATTCTTAGAAGAGAAGTCCCGCAGTGGCTATTAGCCAAGATGGGCAGGGGCTAGAACCTCTAGCTGCCAGAAGCTGGGAATGAATGAGGGGATGAATTGCTCTGCAGAGACCCCATTCTCATCCTCTTTCCCTGCAGATTCCTATGCTGGCAGAGACAGGACACTGGGCTGGATGGATCATACCCAGCCTGGGAGCTCTCCTGTTTATTGATCCAAATAGTCAAGAATCAATTTCCCTCACTATCTGGCCAGCTCTAGTACGTGCCAGTGGGTACGTTATCCATGCCTGTGAAACCAGTTGTATTGGAGATGATTGATCTTGGTTAGATTAGTGCAGGGAAACCAATGCTGCATGACATTCTCCCCCAGCCAAATCCAGTGCCCCGGCCGGCGCTGGAGCAGCACCCCTAGGAACAATCGCTGCCGCAAGAAAGAAGAAAGCCCCTGGTGATTGATTGGCCTGGAGTTGTGATTGCCCAGCGGAATCCATGACAAGCCTCTCTGCCTTTTGCTCTCTCCTCTCTGCACTACAGGGCACCCAGATGATTTTCAATGCAGCCAAGGAGCTGGGGCAGCTATCGAAACTGAAGGTAGGCGGAGCGTCAGGTGCATGAGGCAGATACGGGTTTGGGGGACAAGAGGGAAGGGGCAGATCAGACCACTGGGAAGGAGGCTCTGCTTGGTAGTTGAACCCAGCCTGAATGCCAATTAGCCAAAGTCCTAGGCAAGCTGCCCAAACGATTTGTGATGCCCAGGGCCCCATCGAGTTACTGCCGTTTCCTCATCGGTGGCAATGGGGGAGCTGCCATGAACAAGGGTCCCAGGCCGATGGCATTAACGAAGGCTGATGAGATGCCACTGAAAGGGCTTTGTGCCGTAATGAAAAGGCATTAGTCATCGGCCGTCTGCGTGCCAGCGGCCCCGGTGAGCTGGGCACGCCATGCAGCGGCTCCGGGGAGGGGGACAGCACAGACGCCCGGCAGCCGGGCCATGGTAGGAACGACCTGGCTCTGACCATTTGTGTCTGGTCTCTTGTAGGACCACATGGTGCGCGAAGAAGCCAAGAGCCTGACCCCCAAACAGTGCGCCGTGGTGGAGCTGGCCCTGGACACCATTAAGGTAAATCCCTGTCCTGTCAGCACCCTGGGCACGGGGGACACTGGGGCTTAGCAGCTGGAGGGGAAGGGGGGCCCCGGCCCAGCCCCGCCCAACAGGCCTTCTCCTCTGCCTGCATCCCAACCCCCACGGGAATGGGGCAGAAGGAACTGGTCTCTCTCATGCACACACACGCACACTCCCAGAATGAGCTACACAAATACACCTACACACACGTCAGGCACACTCACACACAGGATGTTGTGTCCGTGCCCTTCTCTTGAAGCAACTTATTTATTGATTGATTGATTTCTTTGAAGTTTTTATTCCACCCTATCCCAAAGGCTCGGGGGGTGGGTTACGAGACACCTAAAAACGTAGAAAACACACAATTAAAAATCAAGTATTTTAAAAGAAAAACCTATTCAAATGAATCAACCTGAGACACCCCCAACCGCTATCCCTGCCCACCAAAAGCCCAGGTCCAATAGAAAAGTTGTTACGTTGCCTCTGGAAGAGGAGCCGGCTCAGGCTTCGGCGAGCCTCTAGCGGGAGGGGGTTGCGTAATTGTGGGGCAGGAACCCAAACTGCCTCTGTGCGCCCTTGATGGGATGGCAGCCCCGTGCAAGAGGCTGTGACGGGCCATAGAGGGAGGAGAGTCACCCACACAGACACACACTGCCTGCAGCGCATGGTGGCAGCATCATGCACACATGGACTGGCCCGCTGCACGTTAAGCCCTTGTCTCATACACACAGGGTGCCCCTGCCATCCCTCTGGGTTTGATCCAGAGTCCTCCGGTCTGGAGGGATGGCCTCGGGGCTCCAGAGAAAGCCCCGATTTCTCCAGGAGAGTTAGCAGGTGGGGCCATGTCAGAATGGGATTTCCCCAGCCCTTTTCTAATGTGGCTCCACCTCCTTGGAGTGTTGTGATGTCATGATGCTCCAAAGAGGCGGAGCCACATCAGAAAGGGGCAGGGAAATCCCTTTGTCCTGCCCACTTTCTGCCATGGCCCCGCCCCCTGCAGAGGGGCGCTGTCAGTTTGGGAACGGTGGCTTTGGCCCCAGCTGTAATTGCAACCCGTGATTAGAGCGGAGCTGGACCAGACCCCACCCAGTTCAGGTGGCCCGTCCACACGCTCTCCGGTGCGCGCACAGACACGGTCACAGTCACTGCGATGGGGCGAGCAGGGGAGCAGCGGCGAGGCTTCCCACGGCTACGGCCAAATCCATCGGGGAGCAGCTGAGCTCGCCAGCCTCACTCTGTGCCTCTCTCGCTCTCACAGCAATATTTCCACGCGGGAGGAGTAGGTCTAAAGAAGACCTTTCTGGAGAAGAGCCCAGACCTGCAGTCGCTGCGCTACGCCCTCTCCCTCTACACGCAGGCCACGGACCTGCTCATCAAAACCTTCGTCCAGACTCAGAACTCTCAGGGTAAGCCGTGCTGCCCCCACCGCGACGTAGCCACCGCCAGGGATGACCTTGGCAGCTACTCGCTGGGCACCTGTGCAGCGGGGAGCCCTTGGGCGCACTCCAGCCACCACATGCCAGCATCTCCCTCGTGGGACAAGCCTCTGCCTCTGATGGCAGCAAGCTGGAACGTGGACAGGGCCCTCGGGGATCTGCCCCTAAAGGGTTAAAGAGCCCCGGGCTGGCCTTAGGGTGGGAGGGGGGCCATAGGGGCAGTAACGCCGGCCCCCGTAGGAAACACTATCCCATCGCCCCCCAACCCTGAGGGGCCCTGGGAGGGAGTTCCAGGAACAAGAGTGCTGTTCCTGCAGGGACCTGCCCTCGCTCCTCAGGGTTGTGGCCGTGGTGGGTCTCCTGAAGGCCCCTGGAGAGCCACGTCAGGAGGATTGGCTGGACAAGCACCAGACTGCCAGTGGCTAAAGGGATGTGGCCGTGGGGACCCGAGAGTTGATTTTCACCCTGGGCCTTCAAATCTTAAAGAGCCCTCCCTGCAGTGATTATCCCAGCACGTGCAGGAGGGGAGGAGGCACAGCTGCTGTGACCCACATGTGGCTCATGCAGGGCGACAAAGGGACCTCCCATCCCCAGGGCCTTACCCATCCCAACCAGGGATCCTGCAGAGCCCCAGGAACCCTGCACACGCAGGCCCTATGATCCATGCAAACCCATGGCAGCAGTCTCTGTGTCTGGGAGCGACGCTGCAACCGCCCTCTCTCTCTAGGCCTAATGGTGCAGCGGGGGCCTCTGCCAGAGGCGTGTGGGGCTCAATTTGCAAAGGCGCGGAGCTCCTGTAGCTTCCCTGGGCTTCCATCAGAGAGATGGGTACTCTGCCCCGCTGGGAATCAGGCCTTCAGGGTGGAGCCAGTCACCCCAAATCACTGCCCCCCCCCAGTGAAAGTGAGTGTCCCCGGCCAGCTCGTGCATGTGGGGGGAGAGAGGCAGCTCCTTGCCTGCTTCAGGGTTAAACCCCCGAGACCAGGGAGGCTGGCCGGGCTGTGCAGGCGGATGTGTGGAGGAGTCCCTGTTGTGCCCCTTCCCCTGTTCCTCCATGCGACCCAGGGAGGAGAGAGCAGCACGGATGGAGGCTGCAGGCACATGGGCTGAATCCAAGGCCCCAGCGTGCTGAGCGATCTGGGCTTGGCTGGCAGCCGCTGCAGACACCGCTACACTGGGGGCGCGTAAGCGGGGTAGTGGCGGAGTCCTGTCAGCTCCTCCCGCAGGTGGTGGAGCTCAGTGGGCAATTCTTTAGCTGGCCGAACCAGGGATGCACCTCACCAACTCCCCACCCATCCAGGGAGCCCCAGGAGCTGTATTAACCCTGGGAGGCACGGCCAGCTGGCTCTGCCAGGAGAGCCGAAACGCCCCGGCGGCCCCCAGCGCCCGCTCCCATCCCGTCCTGTCTCTGTCGCGGTCCGTGTTGCCGTAACGTGTCTTTGAATCCACCAGCTGCAGCGCGACGGCGGCGACGTACCTCTTTGTGAGAGCTGATCTCTCTCTTTTCTTTTTTCTCCCTGCCTTGCACACACGCTCTTCCTCCCTCCCTCCCTCGCTGTCTCTTCTTTTCCCTCGATTAGTTCATGGTGGAAAAGGTGTTAGGTTTACTCATAGTGAAGAAATTTATCCTGAGAAGGGTACGTCTCTCACTTCCTGACCCTGGATGCTCCTGTCCCAGGCACCCTTCACTCCAACACCCCGGCCACGGCTAGTAAAAGTCCCAGCATCTGGGCCCTGCAGGGCGAGCCAGGAGAACCTCAGGGCACACAGGGCCTGTCCATTGAGGGGTGGGATATTGTTAGGGAGGGAATTGCTTCCTAATCCGCCCCGGGAACCTGATCTCCCAAACTGTAGAGAGGCTCCAAGGGACAGCTTGACCCTTACCTCTGCAAAAGCCAGGGGAGCTGCCCATTAGTGACTCAATGATGAGGGACCCCATCAGTGCTGATTAATAGGAATACAATTTTGCCATGGTCATTTTTAATTAATTTCACAATAAAAATGCAAGAGGGGAAAAGAAAACAAAAAGACCCAGAAAGCCGTCAAATAATGATGTGTTCACTGTCAACGCGCCCAAGAGTTGTGAAGTAGTGAAAACGTGTTTCTAACACGGTGCTCCGTGCTAACGTCCTGCAATTACAGTCAGTCACTAGGAGGATGGTGGCTCACAAGCAAGGACCTGTGCATTCTGCAGTTCCCCACCCCCACCCCAAATTCTGCAACCAGGGAACCTAAATTCTGCAAATAGAAAATCTATATTCTGCAACCAGAATAAATTATACAAATTAACCAGTTCATGCAAATCATGCAAAATTTAAATGTAAATGCAATTTCCTAGCATGCTCTCTGATCAATGTTTAATATCTCTTTAGAGTTCTCACCAACTACCACATGAAGCTATCAGCGGGGGGGGAATAGGTGTCTCTCTTCTCTTTCCTGGTTGGGGGTAGGCTGCTTCTCTTCAGTAGCTGTTGCACAGGGCCTTGTTGGCCAGAATACATACCAGCCGCTAACAGCACCAGTTTCAGCTCAGAGCGTGCCTCACTCGGACTGTAATTCTATGCTGCCAGAGGCAATTTCTGTGACAATTTAACCAAATGCAAATTTCTGCCAAAATGGCTGCAGTTGCAGCCACGCAGAATCCACGGTGCCAAGTGCTGGCAGGTTTCCCTGTTCCAGTCGTGCAAAGTGGCTGTTACTCGTGTGATTCTGAAACAGCACATGGCAAGTTGAAACTCGTCATCCTTGATGGCACATTGGCTGTTTCACAGGACGTTTCTGTAGGAAGCACGTGACCTCTTGCCTTCCGCACTGCTCAGAGGCCACTGATGCAGCGTACTCCCTGAAAATTTACAAAATTAATCCATGGACGCTTCTGCGGAGATTTGCATGGCCAACATGACTTTCATGGCAAAGTTGTAGCCCTTAGAGATGGTTCCTTCTGAGACCAGACTCCTTAGGCTGTAGGAATGGGGTGGAGAACCTTGTGATCACAAAAAATGCGGTTATCAAATACAGTTCTATATTAAAAAAGAATGAACATATACAAACGTGTAAATTAATATATTCAGTAACCCACTCCCCTTGTGACTATTTGGTTTTGGAGCTCACATGTAGTAGAGGAACCAATGTGTTCTCCCTTGGTCCTCAGAGTTTGAAACTTTTCTTTGGAGGAACCCTTTTGTAACAGAGAGAGAGAGACCTTGCAGTCTCCTGCTTTGAATTTTATTCTTCACCCCTGATGAAGGGCTTTGTGTTTTGCCCGAAACACGGTGGATGATTGTTTTTTTCTCTGTTGATTGTTGTTCATGAATATTATTGGACAACTGTTGATTTTTTATATCATTGTGTTATTGAATATATTGATTTACACGTTTGTATATGTTCATGATATAACTTTGTTTGATAACAGCATTTGTTGTGGTTCTTTGGTGCTTTATGTAAGTGCTGTTTGTTTCCCTTGTTTGGATATTTTGTGGAGAACCTTGTCCCTACCAGGGGCCACTTTGAAAATTAGTACAAGCTCTGAGGGCCACGTAGACGTTGCGGGCTGGGGTGCTTAAAAGGTGCGCTTGGGAAGACAGGGCCAGCCTTACCCCGGGGCAGTTCGGGGCAGCCGCCCCGGGCCCCGCCCCGCTCTCTCCCCTGATCCCAGCCCTTTCCCATTTCCCCATGCTGCACTCTCAGCACCTACGGGTGGGGAGGTGAAGGAGGGCCCTTCCCAAAGCGGGGGAGCTAAGATCTCCCACCAGAACAGGAACATCTCAGACTCCGCCTTTGGCACAAGGCAGCTGGCCCCCTCCTGGCAGTGGCATAACTTTGGGCTGGAATTGGTGGCAGATGCTGGAGGCCCCTCCCCACGGCCCTGGATCTGTGGAGGAGGAAATCGGTGGGAGATGCACCCCCCCCCCCAGAATTACACCCAGGTCTCCAAGCGTCGGAACGTTAGGGACAAGAGCGGAGCGTGGGACAGTTTGGAACGTCAGGCTCCCCCACAAGCAGGTCACCCAGGCTCCCAAGCCGTGCCCGGCCTGGTGGGAAGTGGGTGGCTGGCCCAGTGGCATTCCCTGCCAGGGAGACTCTTACTAGCCTTGTTCTGGGTGCTCACTCCGAGCCCTGCCCTCCTCACGCAAGCGGAATGAATGCATCAGAATGGGAAGGGGAGCCCTGGAAGCCACTTGCAGAGGCCATTTGGGTGCAAGGACGGGGGGAGGCTGCGTTTGGTTTGTTCCATGCTTGCCTTGAGCACTGAAATGATTGGGATTTTTTTCACCTGCCCTCGGTTTGTGGATTGAGTGAGTCTCCGCATGTTACTCGGGTGGGGCGGGGTGTTTCTTTACTGGGTGTGGCTCCTGAGATAAAAGGAAAAGGTATGTGGGGGGGTGCGTCTGTTTGGCATGCGTGGGCACCTACGGCTATGGGTCCAGAGAGGCACTGCTCGCTGGGGCAGAGATGGGGCCCAGTGCTATCTCGGCCACCTTGGGGATGGGACCAGTGACTGCTTGAACCAAGGCCCACCCCTCTGCCACCCGACCAAAGGGAGCACCTCTGCTAGCTGTCCGCAGTAGTAGACTGTTACCTACTACCCAAGACGTTCTTGTCCCATTGGTGACATGTTCAGAGATCCACATCCCATTACAGTCTGTGGAAATGTGATTCTAAGCTGCTTTGGCAAGGCGGCTCAGTGTGGATTGGTGCACTGAAGACATGTAGGCATTTCTAGCTGTCGAGAGCCTGGGAATGCCCAGAACTAGAAGGGTATTGTCGGCCAAGCACTCTAACCAGGAACAGAACCCACCTGCTCCACAGCAAACCCCAGCCTCCTCTAGTGAACCCCCATCTCCACTGGGGACAGCCACGGTCAGAGGCAGTGCACTGGCCTGTGCCCGATCCACTCAAGCAATCTCTGCTTCTCGCAATGGCCAACAGCAAAGTAACATGGTTTGAAATTTGAGAGAGGAGGCAGCTCCACCCGTTTGACCCCATAGTGCCCCACCCTCTTGCCGTCACCAGCACTGCCATCGTATGCCCATGTTCACTCAAAGACTCTCACTCTCTCACACACACACACACACACACACACACACACACAAACTCTCTCTCTCTCTCTCTCACACACACTCTCTCACACACACACAATCTCTCTCTCTCTCACACACACACACACACACACACACACACACACACAGAGCAGCAGGCCTCGGTCTTTCTCAGAGAAGAGCCAGGCTCTGCCCCCTTGAGTATGACAGAGCCCCAGCTGAAATGGATACCAAAAAAATTATCAGGGGTTAATATCTAGTATTTCTGACTAGTTCCACTTGTATTCCATAACTAACTGGTTGCTGTGGAATTTAACCGCTGACCCGAATTACCATACAATACTGGCAAAATTAACCGGTTAGCTGCATTACCACATTACCAAATGTTACCATTTCCTACTCAAAAGCCAGGTTCGGAGGGAGGGAGTAATTAGAAAAGGAATTATGGGCAACGATGATGCAGTAAATAGTAGTATGTGGTATCGTGGTAAATCAGGAATTCAGTTAATCAAATAATCTGCCGAACGGTAACCGGATACCCATTGGTATCTAGGCCTTTTCCGGAGAATAGTGGTTACCATGGATCCGGTAGCGGCTATTTGGTATTCTGGATAGCTTGGTGGGTATTCAGTAACCATCTGGTAACCTCTGAGGTTAACCACTAAACTAGAATACCGGATATTATTACTGTTATCACAAATAATCATAATTATGACTGTCTGTGATAATGTGGTAATAATAATAATAATTATTATTACATTATCCCATAACCAAACCAGTCTGGTCAGAGGGGCGGGGGGAAGTAAATAGTAATTCAGTAAATGGTAATCTGATAAACAGGAATCCGGTTAAGTGGATAATCACCGGTTATGAAACCGGATCTCAATCCGCCTAGGATCGGATACCGTGGATCCTGTGCTATCTGGCTGGATACTGGAGAGTAGCAGTTATTCATTTTAGCTTTAGTCAGGAGGTTCTGTTATTAGCAAGTCCCTCTGAGAATCACGCCCACCTCCAAGGAGTGCAGCAGTCGCCAGGGAACCCGCCCCCCCCCAAGGAACGAAGGGCTCGGTTGTGGGATCCTCCCCACTGCAGTTGCCTCTCTGAGATCCACAGTCTTGGCTCCCCAAGGCTGCAGAACAGGACAAGGCCTCTCCATGCTTTTCTTTTTCAGCTTTGTTCTTTTTATTTTTTTTTGTGGTCCTGAAGATTTCCATCTCCCCTCCCTCTCCCCCCTTATTGCTTCCCATGGAAACCCATGGCCCTGAGTTGGACTGAATTGTTTCTAATCCCGTCCAACGTGCTGAGCCGCGTGATCCCCATCTGCCAGGACTCTGCCCGACCCCTCCGGCCTCTGTTGCATGCGGAGCCTTTTTGGACAATGAGCCATCTTGCTGATATGAGATTTGCCTTTGGGGTGATGGTGATGGGGGGAGGGGCTCAGCAATGGGGCGGGGCTTGAGGAGTGGTGCAGGGAGAGGGAGATTTGCATCGGGAAGGGAGGGGCCGTGCTGCTGGTCTTGGGTCACGTGAACTCACTTACCAACGGTTTGGGACAGTGGAATTCTGGGATCATCTGGATGCCCATTGGCTTGGGGTTGATGGACTTAAAAAAACAACAACAACCCAACAACAATCTACCCCCAAACTTGGATCCTGGAAAAGCCCTCAATGAAAAACATTGGATGGCTGAGCTTGGCTTCCCTCGGTCATGCATGGGGGTCAGGAGACCTGGGTGCCATTTCCTGCTCTGTGTGCAGACTTCTTGGGTGAACTCTGGCAAGTCTCTGCGTGCTTCAGTTCCTCACCTGAACAATGGGGATAAAATACTGTCCTGCCTCATGAGGGAGGCAGTTGGGGGAGGGGCTCAGACACTCTCATACCTTCCATCCCGAGCCATGCGGTCCATCGGGCTGGTGCAGGTAAGGTCCACCGGTTTCTGTGACCTACGGTGCCCATGGGAGCATTCTGACCAGCACCATGTCCAACTACCTTTGACTCATCCAACCCGATAGATCAGATACCCGTTCCTCCCAGCTTAGCGGACTGGAGGTGGCCGTCCAATGTGAGACCAAGCAGGTCTTGAACCCTTGTCAAGTTCTGGTAGGTCCTGTCTATCAGGAGCATGGTCCATTCCAAAAGGCTGATAGACATTCACCAATCAGAAAGGGTGTATCAGGATCACAGTTGCAAGCAAAGGTCAGTCCCAAGAAGCCGTCTGAAGGGGCAGGCAGGTGGGCAGGGGTCCGAGTCTGTCTCTAAGGAGTGGAGTGGGTGAGGGCACCAGAAGCCATTTTAAGAGGAGAGCCAGGGGGCTGGAGAAGAGGCAGGAGGCGAAGGCCAGAGAAGAGAGTGGGATGCAGGAGATGGAGATCAGACAAGAAACCCAGGGGCTGGAGTTAGGGATCGGAGGAGCAGGAGAACCACACGTTTGATAAAAGCCAAGGAGGGACTGACTGTCTTCTCCTTATGCAGGTGAAGGGGAAGGTCTAGAAGTTCCCTGCTCTGCCCCCTTTGCTCCCGGGCTGCTCCTCATTGGAGGAGGCCATAGCACACAGCACGGTGTGTCAGTGTTAACCAGCCCTGTGTTGGTCTGCCTGGTGGGCGGGGTTTACGTGTCTGCGCTGCCCCAGCTGGTGGAGGGCACCTCAGGTGTGGGCGCCAACTGTGGCCAAGTGCCATTCTGGCTGGAGGATGGCACCACTGCATCTGTTTTGAGGAGAAGCAGTGACGGTGGTGCCAGGCACTGCAGGTGACAAGCCACCGCCTCCTGGGATGTCGACGTTCAGTGCCTTCGCACTTAGCCACCCAGCCTCTTACCCCCAAGTTAGAAACAAAGGTTTGAGCTGCTGTCACGTCCTGTAAGAGCCGTCCCCTCTGCTAGGGTTGCCCCCTCTCAGAGGTTTGACCCTGACACCCCCATTTTGGGCGTGTTACGAGTTAAATCTATGCAGGTTGGCAACCCACCCTACTATCGCCCTCTTTGTTTGAGCGACAGTCAGTAACAGCAGCTCCAGTGAAAGGGGGTGGGGGAACAGCTCTTACGCCCGTTTTACACCATGGAGGGGCCCAGTGGGGGTCACCCCCCAGCTGCATTGTGCCCAGCCCAGATACCTGGCCCCGCCCAAGCAAGGCTCTAGCTCAGAGCCTCCCTGTCTGTCACAGCCTCCTTCCCGAAGTCAGTCATTTTTCCAGGGGCTAATTAGAAGAAATCCCGGGAGCTTCTGCGGTGGCCATTACCAATGCATATTATGCAGGCTCAGAGGTGCCGAATCCGCACCTTGATAGGTACTTGGCTCCGGCTGCTTGGCTGGACATGCCCCCGCCCCCCTGCCAGGAGCTGAAGCTCCCACCGAGTTATGGCTTCTTGCTAATGAAGCATTTCAGTTATTGCTGTGACTCAGAGTCCCGAGTCTGACTAGGCCTTGAGCAGGAGCAGGACAAAAGCCCAGGGAAGGGAAATGCCTAGAGGCAGCCAGCCAGCAGGACAGAGTCGAGGCTGGTCTCCGTCTGATCCGCTGCCTGGCGTGCTCTTTCCCGGACTCGGTTTCGCCGTTGGTTGGGAGGCTTCTGAGGCCGGATTGGGTTCTGATCTCCATGGCGCCGCTGCAGGAGGGTCACTCCGTCCCCATTGAACCTGGCGCAGCGGTGATCAGAATCGAACCCTTTGGCAAACAGGCCACTCTTCCTTAACGGTGAGGAAGCCTTTCCTCAGGGCCGGGGCGCCGGTAGCAGCAGCAAAGTGCTCTCCCTTGGTTCGCTCGAGCCCTGGGTCGTGAAGAGGCCACTTGGGCCTGGTGGTTCTGCCTGTCTGAGCTTTGGGGAAATACCTGGGGAGGAGGGAAATTCCCCTTGAGAAGAGGGAAAGCGGAGGAAAGAGCTAATCTCCTCCTCCTCCTCCTTTCTGCCTCTGAACTGGCCCGAGTGAGCCACGGCCCTGACTCCTCCAGCACGTCGGGTAGGGTTGGGGCGGGAGGCTCTTGTCCCCAGTCGCGGGGAGCTGACCCCTCCCTCCCTCTGCCGAGCAGGATCTGGCGTAGACGACCCAGTGGGAGAAGTCTCCATCCACGTGGAGCTTTTCACCCATCCTGGCACAGGAGAGCACAAGGTCACTGTCAAAGGTCAGTACCCGCCTGGGGAGGGGAGGGGAGGGCTAGGCCTCTGGGCCTGGACTCCCAGGGTCTAGTCCCAGTTCTGCCACCCCACACACTTACCTTGCACACACACCATTAATAGCCTTGAAGGACGCAGAAGCCACTTGACATGGACACGCACACGTGTCCCTGGAGAGCCATACACCTTTGATTATCTTAAAACACGCCCGCACTTCCCTCGCTACCTGTCACAGGAACACACAGCCTTCAATAGCCGTAGGCCATGATCCACCAGCCACTGACTCGGGAGTAAGTGGCCATTCAGCCTCCGTGCATGTTCACGCAGAATCGCGCCTCCTCTGCAACGTTGTGGGCCCCTCCAGAGCTGGGTCAAACTAGGGGGGCTATAGATGCAAACTGTTTCAGGACACGTCTGAAAAATACATGTTGCAGGGCCTGCCTTGGTGCCTAAGGCCTGTCCTAGTGTTGGGATGCTGCGTTGGCAAGGGGGCAGGACAGTCCTTGTGGGCTTCTCTGGGTAACCAGGGGTGGCTCTGGCTGGCCTGGAGAAACTGTAGCTTCTCCCAGAGCCCGAGGACCCTGGGTCCAAACCCAGAGTCTCCAAGCAAAGCCTAAGGCGCCATTGCAGGCCCTGCAACATGTATTTTTCATAAGTGTCCTGGAAAAATGTGCATCTAGGGCAACCCCATATCAAACACTCACGTGCACGCGCACACACACACTATTTGATTGCCTTACTACACACTCATGCAAACACCTTTGATAACCTTATCGTGCGTGTCCATGTGCAGTTTTAGCTTACAACACACAGGCACCCCTCTCTTCCCACTAGCTAGTTTCATCTCTCCCAGCCCAACCTGGCTTGCCCATGGCGGTAGTACGGTTAAGGTGCCGTTCCCTCTCTCACCAGTGGTGGACGCCAACGATCTCAAGTGGCAGACCTCTGGCATCTTCCGACCCTTCATCGAGGTCAACATTATTGGGCCCCACCTCAGCGACAAGAAGAGGAAATTCGCTACCAAGTCCAAGAACAACAGCTGGGCCCCCAAGTACAACGAGAGTGTCACGTTGTGAGTGCTTGCGCTGGGGAACCTGGACGGGCTGTGGAGTCCTGTGAGCAGGGGCAGATCTTAGGATGTGGGGAAATGTGGGAGTTGTCCCTGGCCTTGGGTCGCTGAGGTGGGGCCTGATGCCCGGGGCCCTAGCAAAGGAGCAATGGCGCCCCCTGGTGGTGGGCCCCCGAGGCAGCAGCTAGGGCTGCCTCTTCTCTGGGTTTTGGTTGGAGACTGGGGGAAGCTACAATTTCTCCAGGCCAGCCAGAGACACCCCTGGTAACCCAGAGCGGCCCATAAGGACTCTCCTGCCCCCTTGCCAATGCAGTATCCTAACACTAGGACACTGTACGGCGATGGTTCTGAGATTCGGGGGGCGGGGCCCCCAGGGTGTGTGTAGAAGATATTCTGGAGGAGGGGGCATGAGCTGGCAGACATTTAGCTTCTGGCTGAGCTAGGGGGAATCTCCAAAATAATGGGGTGGCAAGGGGGAGAGAGAGGAGGAGAGGGAGCGAGAGGAGTGGTGGGGAGGGCCACAGACAAGCAGAAGGGGTGGGGTTATGTCCGGCAGGGACGTGACAGCCCCCTTGCTCCACCCCATTGAGAGACCCTGCCTGCAGCCACTGCCCCACATCGTGCTGATGGTAAAAGCCCTCGCTGCTCTCTGGGAGGGGGGAGCAGCTAAGGCGCCTGCAGGGCAGGAAACCCGGCTTGTTAGGCTGTTTCATTAGCCCAGCGACTCCCTTCCTCTGCAGCGCCCTGGGCACGGAAACGGGTCCCGAATGCTACGAGCTGCAGGTGTGCGTGAAGGACTACTGTTTCGCCCGCGAGGACCGCACCGTGGGCATCGCCGTCCTGCAGCTGAAGGACATCATGCAGCGGGGCAGCTGCGCTTGCTGGCTGCCCCTGGGCCGGCGCGTCCACATGGACGACACGGGGCTGACCGTCCTGCGGATCCTCTCGCAGCGCAACAACGACGAGGTGGCCAAGGAGTTCGTCAAGCTCAAGTCGGACACGCGCTCGGCCGAGGAGGGCAGCAGCTAAGGGGCTCTCCCCCCCTCCCCTCCTCTTTTCTAGTGCATTCTCCAGCCAAGTGAAAGCCATACCCCCCCCCTCCTGCCCTCCCCCCCCCCATGCCCCCCATGCCCCCCCTGCCCAATGCCAAGGATCCCCCCACGGAGCCAGGGGAAGAGGTTTCCATTCCCAGGAGCCATATTGTGGGCAGGGCAGTGTGGGAGGGAGGCTTTACTGGAGCAGGGTGAGGCCAAGAATCCAGGGCTCTAGGAGGCATTAGCAATACGGGGACTCTGCCATGCCTTGGCCGTCGGCCACGGCCTCATGGGATGAGGGCTTGGAGCGCCCCCAGTTGCAGATCCGGTCCTATTGCCCGACGGCCCTGCCTAGCTGGGGAGAACCGGGGGTGGGCGGTGGGGCAGGGACGCCTGGCTTAATGCCGCTGCTGTTGGCCGTAGCAGGGACCCGGCAGGGAAATGCATGGGAGGTCACCAGCCGCCCCCGACTGTGGGCTCTGGAGGGGAACAACTAGGGCGGGCATAGATGCAAATTTATCCAGGACACTTATGAAAAAGGCATGTTACAGGGCCTAAAGGTGCCAAGGCAGGCCCTGCACCATGTATTTTTTCATAAGTGTCCTGGATAAATTTGCATCTATAGCCCCCCTACACATCCAGCCCCACGCGCGCTCGACGGCCTGGACTATGCAAGGGGGCAGAGGAGCTGGGTCCCCGTCAGCCCTTTTTGACCCCCCCCAGCCCCCTCCAGTCCATGGCTGTCTCCAGGGGGCTGGGCAGGGGGGGCAGCCAAGTCTGGGTTCTCTCCTCTGGCCCTGAATGAGGCAGTACTGCCACACTCTCCAGGCTGCTCCTGGGGGCGACAGCTGGCCCACCCACGGCAGAGCAAGGCGTGAGCTGCTGCTAGGAGCAGGCAGCCCTTCTCCGTCTGTTCTCTGCTCCCTCCCGAAAGCCAGGCAGCCTCCCGTCGGGTCCCTGGGCCTCCGCACCGCGCCGCCTGCCCGCCCTGTAAATATGTACATAGAGGTGTAAATAGAGAGAGGAGTTTTAACAATCCGTGCTCTTTCCCTGACGGCACGGAAGGGCTACCCCGTCAGCATCCGTTCTTCCCCGGCCCCAGCAGGGCTCTGCAGCAGCGAGCAACAACGTCCCCAGCACTGGCCTTCCGTGGAAATGGGCCGACTGGCTGAGATCGTCCTGGCCCCGAGCCCCCGAGCATGTCACAGAGTCTGGCAGGAGGCAGAATGCCTGGGGCTAGGATCGGGGGACACATTGTAATGCACAACGTACAGCTCCCCCTTCCAGCTGGGCTCTTTGTCTGGGACCAGGTCCCTGGCATTGCAGGGCCTCCCCTAAGCACATCTGTGTCCACCTTTTCACCTTCAATAGCCCCCGGGGCCAGGTCTCTCCCCATCCCCCCTCCTGCCCCAGCTTTATTGGCTGGTTTTTATATGAAGCAGCCAGACAGTCCTTTCCAAAGCCACAAGCTGAAGGGGGCCGGTGTCAGGAGAGTGTCACGAGCCGATGCCTGACGGGCCGATAGCTGCAATACAGAGATGAGCCTCCCCCCATCCCCACTTGTTTCTCGAGGCTCCACAGCCCCCAGTGACACCAGCTTGTGAACGGGATGGGATGTAGCAGGCAGAACTGCTATAGCTTGTGGGGGAATCCCGGGGGTACCGGCAATCTCTTCCCTTGTGGAATAAGCCTGCTGCTATCTGAGCCTTTGGGTGCCCGTTAAACGAGAGAGAGGGCAGAACCAGAGTGATGCCCTGGGGGGTCTCTTCCCCTGGCAGGCAGGCAGGTGTCTGGGCTTCTAGAGGGGCCCAAAGCAGAGACATGGGGAGTTTCTGCAGCAGGATGGGCTCCACATAGTACAGGGAGGGCTCTGGAACTTGAAAGAGCTGCGTTTGGCAACTGTGGTTTGCTTGCTTGTTTGCAAGGGGGGAAGCTAAAGCATCCCATGGAATGCTCACCATCCCAGCCCTATGTTGTGTGCGGCTAGTGGGGAATCCACCAGGCAGCTGCTCCCTACGACAGGCAAATGGCGCCCGAGCAAGCCCTCTGCAAGAGCTGGAGAGGGGCAACTCACCCTTCCGTGGGTGAGGCTCAGACTAAGCCACGTGACGGCGCCCTCGGAGACTAACACTGGGGCCTGCAGAGCTGTGGGCTCCTAGGGAACCATTGCTCTCCTGAAGGGCCACTATGAACATTGGTACAGACTCAGAGGGCTGCATAGAAGTTAGTGACAGTGGCGCACTCAGGAAGAGGGCCCCGATCATGGATCTGTCCCCTCTCCCTGTGCGCCTGCTCTCCTCTCTGCTCCCTTCCCCTGAGCTCAGTCTCAGTGTGATCTGTCCCCTCTCCCTGTGCGCCTGCCCTCCTCTCTTGTCCCTTCCCCTGAGCTCAGTCTCAGTGTGATCTGTCCCCTCTCCCTGTGTGCCTGCCCTCCTCTCTTGTCCCTTCCCCTGAGCTCAGTCTGTCGGTGCTTGGGGAGGGACTGGATCCAGGGGACAGGTCCAGGAACTGAAAGGGGCCAAATGTGGCCTCAAGTTAGTTTTTATTTGGCTGCTTTCCAGTTCCTCGATCTGGCTCCTGTTCCTACCAAAACGAAATTGCCACAGGCTGTTTGGCTTCCAGGCCTGAGGTTTCCAACTCTTGCTCTAGAGCAAGGCAAGCTACCCTGGAAGCATTAAGTGGAGGACCCTGATACAGGTGGCCCCCAGCCCCACTAGCTTCCCTGCAGATCCTGCTAAGACAGTGACCCAGTCTGAGCCCCTCCCGGCATGACCTTTCCCCTGGAACAGCTGAGCCAAAAATTCCAAGCTGGGCCTTTCCGGAACGGACCCTGAGAGGAGGTAGGGATAAAAATGGCCACCAGAGAGCTGCACGATGCAGGCGACTGCGTGGCAGCGTCCGAGATGAAGCCGATTCCCCCCATTCAACGCGGCTCAGAGCATGGCAGTTCCTCGGCAGCAGAGAGAAGCTGTCTGAGCCATGGGATCAGCTTAGCGCAGGGAATTTGGAAGCCAGCGCAAGTTGCTAAGGGGCAGGGCATGTCAACCCAGCAGGTTAAAGCTTGGCAAAGGGGAAGCTCCAAGATGCTTGTGTGAAAAGGCTCCCTTGTGCTAAGGGGGCTGAGGGAAGGCTCAGCCCATGCAAAGATCTAAGAAATGGTTGATAGCTACCATGGGTTAAAAGGGGGTGGGTGGGGGTGGAGTGCCCCTCCCAAGTTTAGGACTCAAGGAGAAAACGCCCCTTTAATTTCACCTGACCCATCTTGCTCTCCCCCCCCCCCCCAGCAGTGGCATGGAAGCCCCCATATGATCATGAGGGGCTGAAATGAGGCGGCAGCTGCCTCGTGTGTTGCTGCCCCCTGCTAGCATTTGAATTTTCTGAATCGTGGATGAGTGGGCAGAGCCACTGCAATTTTATGGAGGGGCAGAGGTGGATCTTTGGGTAGCCGAGAGGGAAGCTGTCTCCCTCATCCTGGCCCACTGTGCCTCCGCTGGCACAACCATTTAAAACGAGAAGAATCCGTTTGTTTCTTGTGAAAATCTTGCAAGAATTGTTACCGAGATCTCAGGACGATCTCGGTAACGGTTCGAGATCTCGGTCGAGAATTCTTTTCCGGTTTACCATGGACTGCTTGCCACGTGCCCTGGTACCGCGCATTGGCAGCCCTCTTCCAAGATGTCTCCGGCAGCATCGCCATTTTGTGCATGCACATTACTGGGAGGAACACGGTTCACAGTGAGCGGCACGTAGTAAATCATGGTAAACAGTAAATCCAGAAACATTCTTGACCAAGAAAGTGTTGAGAACGGAGGGTTTTATCGATTCTTGCTGAAAACGAGTTGAGAACCGTGATTCAAGAAAAAAACAGATTGCCTTTCAGCCGCAGTCTGTATTGGCTCTCGCCACGTGTTACTCTGACCGCAGGGCGTAGCGCCAAAGCCGCCAACATGACTTGCTGGGCCTGAGGCAGCCGGTATGCCGTTCTGTGATTGGAGGAGGTGTTGGCAGGGCTCTGGTTTCAGTAACGCCACAAGGGACCAAGACCCACGCTGCCATGGGATTCGGTCTGTGCCGTCACTCGCCATGGCAACCCTTGCTGGGTTGGAAGGCTGCCTCGGAAGGTTTCTAATGGCTCAACCAATTCTAGCTCTGGAAAGCCAGCATGTCCGCTTACTAAGCGGCTGCTCTGGGGAGGAAAGGGGGAAGTCCAGAAAGTGACCGAAAACGACCTAGCTCTGTGCCATTTGGCCCATGCAAGCATAGCCATAAGGAGCCATTCGAATTCTGGATGCAGGAGTCACCGGACCAGAGCAGCTGGCTAGGCGGTGGCCTAGCAGGCAAAGCTAGCATGGACTTGTCTGAATCTCTCCCTCATCCCTTGCCTTGAAGGTGGCCCCTGCACCAAACAGCCCTTCCTGTTCCCTCCGCCCAGTCTTGTCTGAAGTGCTCATTCTTTGGGAGGGTGTCCGGTCCCTTTGGGAGGTGCGAGGCCTACATGGTGGCAGCAGGGAGTTCTGCCATGCAGCAGTGATGCCATTGACTGCCTTGGAGTTCTAGGGAATGTCCTGGCATTGCAAAGGGGCTGGTAGAAGCTGCCTGTTTTCTGGTGCACAGCTCCCCTTCCCTGTCCCCTCTTCGAAAGAGTTTCCCCCTATTTCTCCTCCTACAGGGGCCTCTCTGCACTTTCAATCCCTCCTCTCCCCCCCTCGGCTGTGCCCTCTCTGAGATAGAGCAACCAGTACCGACCCGGCTCTCTCCTCCCTGACATCCGTTCGTTTTTATAGTACTTGCCTGGGACCAAAGTGTCGCGCCTGTTTCAGTTCAGTGTTTACACCCCTTTTTCTATATTGCATCGATCAGAAGTGCACAACCCCCATCTCCCTAACACACCGAGCTGCAGGTAGCAGCGTCGTCCCACACCGGGTTCCCTGGGAGACGCCGTCCCGGCTCCCCTGCCCCTTCGAAAGAACTTCTGTTTGGCATGTGATTGAATCAGACCAATCAAGTACCTTCTGCTCGTGTAGCACATCCATTGGCAATGCTGCGTGTGTGTGTACATCCCGGAACTGGAGCAAATCAGTGGTAACAAACATGGATGCATGACAGTGGGATGTTTTGCACTATTTTGACTTTTTTGGGCTCTGTAAAAATATTTTATTATAACTGACATTAAAAAAAAACCAAAATGAAGCACACTCTCCCTCAGGATCTTCCTCCGCCTCCGCCATGCCGTGTGGGGAACCTAGCAGAAAACAAGGGCAGAAAGAGAGAGCGGGTCAAGGCCCATGAGGAGAAGGGTTTTGTGGGGGAGACGAAAGCATCCAACTTTTCAGTGCTTTGCCAGTGGAGCAAGCCATACGCACGCACCTCCCCCTAGTCCGACCCCGCCATGCCGGGAGAGAGACCCGGGCCCACTTTTGGAGGAAGAGGTGGCAGCTGCCCGTGGACTAGAGCGGCCCTCACGTTTCCCAGGGGGAGCACAGGTCCTGTAGAGAGCAGGCCGGCTCCTATGTTAACACCCCCACTGGGATCCCCGCCCCCTTCCCCAGCTCCTGACTCTTGGGGTAAAGCCTAGAGCACGTTAAACACCAGGAGCAGCATTTCAAGAAAAAACGGGGGGTAGAGGGAGAAGATCAAAGTATCACGCACACACCCCCCTCCCACCTCCCTCCCCATCATGCACTGGGCCGACACCTGGCATCGCCTCTGTCTTACGCTCTTGAGTTACGTGGGTGCCAGAAGCAAGGTAAGAACTATCTGGTGAGCAGGTGGGGATAAGGGCCAGGGAGCTGCTTTTAATGAGAATTTTTATACAGTTCATATTGTTATTTACACACACACTATTGTTACTCATCCTGAGCCGGCAGGGAAGAGTGGACTGGAAAGGGAAGTAAATCACTCAATGTTCAAAGCGGATCCACAGTGAGGCCTTGTGCGAGCTGCAGTGCATCTCACCCACTGGGGCCCTGAACACCTGGAAATCCTCCAGACCCATCCCTGAGGCAACAGCAGCCGTGCCCCGCCCACCTCTCCGAACTGCCAAGGGATCTACTGGGGCTAATTGTGGGGCACGCTGTGGACTGCTGCTCCATGGTTTGGAGCTGCTGCAAAGACGCTAAAAGTAAGAGCATCACCCCCGCCAGACTGGGCCAGACCAAGGGTCCATCTGCCCAGCATCCTGTCTCCACCAGTGGCCAGTTTCCGTTGCTTCGGGCCACATTGATAACTGCGGCGGCAAGGCCTGCAAGGGAAGATGGGGCAGGGGAGAGGAGCCGAGTAGCACAGAAAGAGCCGTGGTTTCCCTCGCGCATGTCGGCACACCTTACAAAATGGGCTATTATAATAGCTTGAGATAATGCCGGGTATTAGAATTGCTGGTGTTTTGTAATGTGTGAATGAACTAGTCCCCTTCTATGCTGCGAGATCTTGGGTCATTGTAAGAGCCACATTTGGTAGTTCTTACATTGACCCAAGATCTCGCAGCATAAAAGGGGACTAGTGCATTCACACATTACAAAACACCAGCCATTCTAATACCCGGCATTATCTCAAGCAATTACTGTGGCGAAATGGATCCAGGCTGGAGGGTTTCTCCCCAATTACAATACCCCATTTTTGTCATGTGTGAAAGCAGCCCCTGCCCTGACATGTGCGAGGGAAACCGCGGCACATCCCCGTTTGCACTGGCTCTTCTGTTATCCGGCTCCTCCCTGCTTCCGCGTCTCCCCTCGCGGGTCTTGCCGCCGCCGCCGCCTCGGGCTCAGGTGTGACTGTAGCCCCAGAGAAGTGCACAACTGGTCACCATGGAGTTACTACTCCGTATCATTTCTAGCGCTACTAGGCACACACGGTGCTTTACGGTCACAGAGTTATGAAAACAGGCCCCTACCCAGTGGGATTACAAGGGTGAGGGGAACATAGGGCCAGACAGACACATGCATATACCCATTTTACAGATGGAGAATTGAAGCTGAGAGGTTGCGACTTGCCCAAGGCCACCCAGTGAACAAGGAGAGAATTTGAACCCTGGCTTCCCAGGGCCACGTTAAGCACCGTATCCACTACACCCCACTGGAGTGAGCCACTCTCGGCTGTTCATTCCCAGCTACCAACAGAGTTTTGTCCCCTGCCCAACTGATTCATAGTCATTTATGGCTCTACCCTTCAAGAACTTAGCCAATCCCTTTCTGAACCCAGTGGGGTAACTGGCATCACAATGTTTCCTGGCAAGGAGCTGCACAGCTTAACTGTCGTGTGGAAAAGTATTACTTTTTCTTTCTTTTTTAAAAACTTCCTGCTAGTTTGTTTTATGGGAGTGACGCAGGGTCTGTCCTTAGCAGTCCTGCTCTGATGGAGAAGGCTCTTGATTGTGCAGCAAGACAGAAAGAAGAATTTGGGGAGGCCAAACCAGCATCTGCTTGGTGGGGGAAGGGGAGAGAACTACCGCCCTCTGCCCCATAGCAATTGGCACCAGCTAAATCCCTTCCATGTAAGTCAGTTCCCCGATCTCTACTGGCATTCCTACCCCACCCCCAGCCCCATGGGCAATATCCTGGCAGGAGCCTGGAATCCACTCATTCAGGGCAGGGACAGCGCTCTGGCTGGAGACGGCTGCCTAGGTCGCCTGGCTTCAGCTTGGATGCTTTTATGAGAAGAATCTAAGAGTTACGGTAAGAGTCTGATGTGAGAGTTGGCAGGACAGATTAGCCGCATGGTACACTCAGCCTAGTCTCCTGTCTTCAACAGCCTGCACTTCCTAGGACGAGGGAAGACCCCACCCGCGGCAGATACACGATAACCTGTGACAAAGAAGGCCTCAGCTAGGGTGGCCAACTATGCAAACGTTTGAACACTTATGAAAAATACACATTGCAGGCACCAGTGCAGGGCCCTGCAACATGTATTTTTCATAAGTGTTCCTAAAAAATGTATCTAGGTGGCCCCCCTGGCCTCATCCTATCCCCCAGGCGTTAGACACATGCAGCTTTTTGTCCCGTCCAGAGATTTTGAGCAGCCTACCAATCAAAACTGAAACAAGCAAAGCGGCAGGGCCAGGCGGTCCGTCCAGCGAAGGCCAAAGGGGGTGAGAGGAGACAGAGGGTCTTTCTAGGCAAGATGCGACCATGCAGGTCCACCCATCCCCCGCACATCAGGTGGTGGTGGTGGGTGCGCAGCCCTGCGGCCCACGCCGCACCCACTCATGGGGCACCGGAGAAAAGCCAGAGGGCCCCGTGCGGGGGCGGGCAAGGCAGGTGGGAACCGGCACCCACATAGCCCCAACCAGTATGAATGGCAGCAACCAGCCAGCCCTGTCCGCTGCTCATAGGCACCGTGGGTGCCGGGGAAACAGCCTCGGCAAGTCACAGGAACTGGCCGGGAGCACTGGGGGAGCCTGGGTTCCCCCGCACTCACTTGCCAAGCCCACCCCATTGCATTTCCCCCTCCCCATGAGCTGTGCCTGAGGGACCCAGCCCCTCCTGTAGCAGAGGAGACAGAAGCCCCAGCCCAGACTAGAGCACACAGCCAAAGCAATGGGAGCGCCTGCCACATTAGCCAGAAAGCCCAACCATGAACAATTAGGCAGCTAGGAGGTGGCTGCAGTTTCCCTCCTGATTAAGGAAAGCCAATCGGCAGCGAGGGAGGAGTATAAGGCGGCCAGGAACCAGCTGCTAGGTGAGTGGAGCTGAGTTTGGCCAGACTTTGATGGGCAGCAGTGTGACCCGCCTGGGAGGGATTTCTCCAGCCCAATGGGCCAAAGTAAAGACACGTGCACGGTGGGGTCTCTATTGAACTTGGCATAAGAACCAGAGGCCTCAGGCCTGTTCTGGGACTTTTTTATTTGCTGATGAACAAAGAATTGCAAGAACTTCTGCTGAAAACCAAGGAGGCTTATTTTGTTTGGCATTTAAGTTTGGGCAGCTGCCTGTATGGGAGAAGCCCCATTCCCAGTGGCACAGGAGGGCTGCAGGGAGATCTGAGGCAAATTGCCCCAATAAGGGGCTGGGTTGTGTTGTTTGCCCCAAGCGGGCTGACAATTGACTTTGCCCCACCCAGGGCCAAGTGTTCTACTAGCCCGAGAGGGGCTGAATTTGCCAAAAGCCCAGAGAAGGGCCAAATGGACTGTTGATCCCTGAGGGGATCAAGAGTGTTCTGCACCCAGGAAGGCTCAGATTTGAGCATTTGCTCCAGGAGGAGCCAAAGACGATAGTAGAAGAGCCCAACAGGGCAGCGCAGAGAGATAAACCTAAAAGGGCCAACGTGGGAAACGGGCTTGTAGGGCCAAGTATGTGGTGGGCTAAGCTAATTCCCCACGCGGCTCCCGTCAATGGTTGAGAGCCAGTTAGAATCCCCTTACAACACGTGCATAGGCGCTCCGTGAACACACACACACACGCCCCTGTGCCCATTTAAAGACACTAGAGACGCAAGGAACGAGGCTGGTCAAGGCAGCAAGGAGGGAAGAGAGGACAATGCATCAGAAAGCCTGGCAGCCACAGCCGGTGGAGTCAAAGTGCTGGTGAGGACCCTCGAAATATACATAAGCAACTTTAACTGATCAGGGCAGGGTTCAGGAATGTCCCGTCGGAGGTGGCAGGGGCCGCTCCATGAAGCTCAAGGGCTGTAGCACGAACCGTATACACTAGCTCCCTGGGTTTGAATCCCAGAGACTCTGACATCATCGTAGCATCATGAAGCTTTGATCTAGCAACCCTACTGCTGATGGAACAAAGAGAGGGGATGGGTTCAAACAGCCAAAAAGCAGATGTTCTCACTTTAAGAGCCATTGGTCAATGGGAGAAGCTGCCAAGGGCAGTGGTGGAACGTCCTTCGCTGGAGGTTTCAAAGAGGAGGCTGGATAAACATGGGGGGTGGGGAATAGTTTAGGGCAGAGGGGAGGGACCTTTTCCCTCCTAGCAGGGGCAGCTCTACCATTCAGAGCTCCTGGGGGGGTGCCCCATAAAGTGCTCCGGAGTCCCGCCACCACATCCCTCCAATTCGCTGACCTGACGCTGCCATTGCTTCTTCTTGCACGCGCAGCCACGGACTCCATGGACAATTGCTTTGAGCCTTCACACGTGCACAAACAGTCTCTTCTCCCTGTTGCTGCGCGTGTGCAAGTCAGTTGTGTGTGGACTCCGAGTCATGTACGCACAAGGAGTAACGGCGGCAGTCGGGGATGTTGTGCATTGGAGGGGGGCAGTGGCCAGGACCAGGGTGATGCCGTCCAAAGTGGCTATTTTCTCCCCGTTAGGGGTCTGAACGTTGAAGGTGAGAAGTTTATTTACCTGGTTAGAAAGATTTATGCCCAATCATGATGTGGGGTACAGATGTAACTGTACCCCCAAAGCTCCATGCTGCCCCTAATGGCGTTCCTTGGGCGTAAATCCAACCCCAATCTGAGAGAGAGTGAATAATCCCTCGGCTTTAACACCGGACTGACTGTCCGTAAAGGCAGAGAGAGGGGATTGCGAGGGTCACGGAACGGGGATAGAGATGGGGTGTGAAAAGGGGTCTGACTCAGAAGGCTCCTAAGTCACTCTGACGTAAGGGCAGAGGTCACGTAGGGACTGGCTGGCCAGCAGGGGCGGCTGGTGGGTTTTGATGTTGGAGGGGCACTGGGCAGTAAGGCCGGCAGGCCTAGGGGTGGAGCCAGGGATACAGTAGGCGGAGCCAGGGCACAACCCAGCCAGAAACAAGGAGTTCCCAGGGTTAATATTGGATGGACATGACATTACATTACTTAATCCAATTCAGCAATTTCAGTTAGGCAGGTTATATTCACCTCCTCTGCCAGGTTTAAAAGCAGGCAGATCACTAGACTAACAGTTACATCTCACGATTTCAAAACCTCAGTTGAATCACGGGGCATTAAACACTAACTCCCCCTCACCCTCTGCTGCGTGTGTGTGGGGGGGAATTAGTATTTAACACTCCACATCATCAAGTGAACAAAACCAAAATTAAAACCAGGAAACCCCACATAAACAAGCCAAACCATTCCCACAAGCCCCCAAAGGCATCCCCAGCAGCCAAACACCTGTGCAAGCACACAGGCCTTTTAAAAAAAATGTGGCCAGTTTCAGGGATGCATTGCCACCAACTCAGACACATCCAGACCAGCATCCCTAGTGGCTTCACCAACAAACTGTCTGTTCAAGAACACAGACCCCTTTTAAAAAAAAACAGTTTGGCCCCTTTCGGGGCTGCCTTCCCACCAAAGCAGGCCCCGAGTCCAACCAGCATCATCCCCAACAGCCACACCTTATCCCCAGCAGCCAAATGCCTGTCCACACAAGCTACTTTCCAGCAACATCAGGAAGCAGCAGTGAAACAGTGAAGGGACCGTTTAAAATAAAAAGAGTAACCACGACCAGTGGAACCGCAAATTTACAAAATGGCCTTTCTACTCATGCTGGGAGAGGAGAAGGAAAGCAGCAATGTATTCATTGATGCATTGCTGCTGCTTTCCTACACCCCTCCCAAGCATGAGGAGAGAGGCCATTTGGACATCCTGCAAACACAGAGCGACGCGACACCCCACCCAATCTGTCTGTCTGTCTGTCTGTCTGTCTCCACAACACCCTTCTCCTCCTTCCATCCCAGACCCCCAGCCTTTGCTCCCCAAGTCCCCCTCGCCGCTCACCAGTAAAAGGCAAGCTGCTCAGGGCTGGGAGCAGAGGGAGCTGGTTGGGGGCAGCTGTTTATCCCTTGAGTTGCTGTTATTGCTGTTATGGAGACCGGCTGTGCGCTGTGCGCTGTGGCCTGGGCCTGTTTGAAACCTTCAACAGCAAAACCAAACCTGATTGAAGCAGCCGGTTGGTTCTGTGTTAGAGACCGGGCGGGCGGTGATGAGAGATGCAGCCCAGCTGGGCAGCAGGAGAGGCCTGTGCAACACAGGTGAGCTCAGTTATTCTGAGTCTGGCTGGGCAGGGAGCTGTGGACCCTCCAGGGAGGGTGTGCGAGGCGTTTCCCCCACATCTTGCCCATTTTGTGTATGTTTACTTGTGTCGAGGGGCTGGGGGGGGAATGGCCCATCGAGTCCCATGCAGGAATCCAGTGAATGAAAGCGATTTTGGGGCGACAGGCCCCGCTGCCCCAGCCAATTGGTGCAAGAGGAGGAAGCTGGAGCTTAGCAGAAGCGCATTCCGCTTTTCTGGTTTCATCAGCTCAGGTAAGAGACAGAACGACGTTGTGTTCCTCCCTGCTCGTCGCTGCGCCCCTTTGAAAGCGGCTGGTGATTGGTCTGGGGTGGGGGAATCTGGGGTTTGGGGAGGGGGAGTCTAGCATGGTGGTAGGGCTGGCGGTGGGCGTCTCCCTGCTTGACTTTTCTTGACTTCGTTCCTTTTTAAAGCTGATTTAAAAATTGTTTGGGGGGGGGGGAGAAATCCTGAGCACAGTAAACCCTTTCTAGCCTCGAGTCCAAGGTCTTCTGGTTCCCATGAATATATTTATTCCTCCCCTTTTAACTGTTTTAATTGAGTTTTAAATGGGTGTTTGGTTTTTATTTTTCTGTATTTGAATGTTTTTGTGACGTGTGCTGGGTCTCTGGGAGGGAGGGGCTCTATAAATATAATGATTGGTAGTATTCAGCGTGGTCTGCGGAGACGTATGAGAAATGCAGGGCCTCACTTGGAGCCAATGCAGCCCTGCAACCTGTATTTCTCATGCATCCTCTAAAAGGGGCATTTCTGGACACCCTCGCCGCCACTGCCTCCTTGGGATCGCTTTGAGAATGGGGGCAAGCCTCCAGGGCCGCACAGAAGTGGACTCAGGAAACATAGGGTCCAGATCATGGATCTGCCTCCTCTCTGCTGCCTTGCTCTGAGCTCAGCCTGTCAGTGCCTGGGGGTAGGGACTGGCTCCAGGGGCCAGATCCAGGCACTGGATCCTGCCCGGCCTGGTGGAGCCACGATGCCCAGCCCTAGGATTCTACACATGCTCCTCTCTCTCCAGTCTGAGGCCGACAGAAAAACCTCCCCCATGTAAACGTGAAAGCAGGAAAGGGAAGCCGGGCCTTGGCCTTGATGCCTAAGGCGGGGTGCAGAGCTAGGCACTTGCTATGGGGCTGTAGGGCTGTGTGATCATCCAGATCATTCATAAAAATGTTGAACAGCAATCAAGATGCTGGGTAGCAAGCTCCTTTCTTGGCTCTGTCTCCGGCTCTCTGCCTGGAGACCAGCTGGCCCTGGAGCCTCCTTCCTGCGATCCTAGCCCCATTTCATCATCTCCTGCTCAGCCTTTTATTCTGAGGCGTGCCCCAGCTGGCTTGCAGTTTCCTGTCACATTCGGCCAAGGTAGCGTGGCCGTGGATGCACCGTAGGTCTCGGATTGAAAACGTCCAGCGCATAGGCGCCAATTCAGGCCCTGCAACATGTATTTTTCATAAGTGTCCTGGAAAAATGTGCACCTATGGCAACCCTAAGCCAATCACAATTGGCTCAGGTCGTTCCCATCTCCCTTCAAGGATCCACTGCTTGCTGCTCCTTCGCTGGCTCCACCAGGGGGTTGCTCCCTGCAAGGACTTACTTCAGCCCCCTTAAGCCTGGTCCTGCAAATACTTAGAGGCCGACCGCTCCAGGAAGCCCTAACCGGGGGGTCAGTTAGTGCGTCTGCACTGATAGGCTGGCATAGCCAGTCAGCCTGGGACTCTGGGATTTGCGTGGTGGGGTCACCACGGAGGAGATGGTCGTCATGGGCCGCCTGCTTCCCAGCCGCTGCCTCCCTTCTCCTTCTCGTCCTTTAATCCAGCCCTGATCTCCCTTGATAAGAGCATGTTTTGTAAGCGGGTCACAGCCCTCCCCTCTGGATGCCAGCGACGTGGCCCGCTCTGCGCAGTGGGGCCCGGTAGGGTTGCCACGGATGTGAATTTTAGAGGGCACTTATGAGAAGTACAGGTTGCAGGGCTGCATTGGAATCAGTGCAGCCCTGCAACCTGTATTTCTCATAGGCAAATATTAAGAGGGCGCTTATCTGGCCCGCCTAGGCCTAGGTCCCAGAGACCTTAAATAAACGCGGGGGATCAGCCAGAGGCGGGGGGCGTTATAGAGCGCGGGAGGGTCTTAGCGCTGCTGACGCCACTGATGCCATCATCGCAAAGAAACACCGCAATCCCCCCCCCCTAACTTTAATGCAAGGCCGTTTCCCTGGGGCAGCAGGGACGGCCGAGATCCACGCCGTTGGATTCCGGGTTCCTGGGAAAGGAGTGGAGCTCGGAGCATTCCGTGCCCCACTGGCAGCGGGTTATTTTGGGGGTTTATATAAGAGGTGCGTGGGCGTCGCCTTGAGAAGCAACATCCAACATACGGCGAGCCCGGAATAGCAACTCGGAAAGGACACTTCCCATTAACCAGGCTGCTAGCAGGCTCGGTGCCCTCCTCCCTCCCTCCCTCCCTGTCTGCAGAGCAGCCGCCACACCGGGAACAGGCCTGCCCCGCCTGCCCTTGACTCGCTTTACAGCAAACCGGCTGGTGCAGCTGGTAGAGCTCGACGCCCCCCACTGACTCCATTGCCGGGCCAGGGAGGACAGGGCCTCTAGGGTGGCGGCAGACAACGGGATCAGGATCCAAGAGACCAAAGCCAGAAGGAGAATCGGAGTCCGGGTGGGTCAGAGGCCAAAGCTGAGGAGTCAAGTCCTGGGGGAAGGAAGGCCTAAGGGAGAGCAGGGAACAAGGCAGAGACAGCAGGCAGGTGCCGGAAGCGTAGGAAGCACAACCCCAGCCAATTGCTTGGCAGCCAACCCGGATGGGCTAGGACTAGGGTTGCCCTCTAGCCCATTTTTAAGGAACACTTATGAAAAATACATGTTGCAGGGCTGTGCACACCAATGCACGCCCTGGAACATGTATCTTTAATAGGTGTTCCTTTTAAAATGGGCCTAGGGGGCAGCCGTAGTTAGGACAGAGAGAACAATGTGGCTAAGGCAGAGCAGGGAGCCTCTTGGGAGCAGCAGAGCAATGGTGTCCTCGTCCTGGCACCCGCCCCGGCGGTCCTCGTCCTGGCACCCGCCCCGGCGGTCCTCGTCCTGGCACCCGCCCCGGCGGTCCTCGTCCTGGCACCCGCCCCGGCCAGGATGGCCGCCTCTCACGATTTGACCCCGAGACTCCCATTTTGGAGCCGGGGAATTGTGGGGTCAGATTGCAAGAAGTGGCCGCCAGCCTCCATTAGGCGAACCCTCCACAAAGCGGACGCCTCCCTGTGCCCAAAAAGGGCTGAGCCAGCTCCCAGGAGGGGGTGTGGCCAAGCTCCTTTTAAAGGGAGCACGGTCCCATCCCATGGCAGGTCACTCGCACCGATCACTGGAGCTGCTCCTGGGGCCTAGGAGGGGGATCCTGTAAGGACTCCGTGTCCCGCCCAGGAGCAGCTCTGTGCTCCAGCATAACCCCATGGAGCATTGGGAGACCGGCAATATTCCCTGCCTGCCCAGGACCCAACTCTCCTCCTTGCCTCCCGTGCGTTTCTACTTCAACCGTTTGGAGAGAAGAGAATGCTTCTGCCCCTCTGGGCCCCGGGCGAGTCCTTGGGATGCTGCAGAGATTCTGGTTTAGCCAGGGCTCTAGAACCAAACTTGATGGAGAAGCCGAGCCCCCAGGGGGTCAGAGCATCCCCGTTCCCTCCAGTCTGTTCCAAACCTACCCTCCGTGGAGCCCTGCCCGTGATGCCGCTAATGGGGGCCCTGTTTCTGGCCATAAAGGCTTCCGCTTCCTCGCTGCTTCGGTAACGGTGGGAATTCAAAGAATTCAGAGTCCAATTTGCAGAATTTTCTGTGCTGACAGGGCACGAGCCTGGCTCGAACTCGCCAACCTTAGTTTGCTTATTTAAACGTGGTGCTCTTGGCGGATTTCTATCGCTCCTGGGAACAGGAGAGGCGCTAATGATCGGTGGGAGATAAAATAGTCTGTGCCTTAAATCCCACCCGCTGGGGGCGGGAGGCAGCACTCTAGCTCTCCCCACTGTTTCAGGCGGGAGTTGGGAGCGGTTAAGGCACTCGGCTATATTCCGGAAGGCTGTAGGTTCAAGTCTCGATTGGTGTTGCACTGCACGGCTGTGAAGTATCATTAATAATAATGTATAGAACGCCAGCAATGTGCCAGGCTCTGAACAGCATAGAGACAGGTCCCTGCCCCAAGGGCTTACAATCTGGAAGGGAGAGACAGGGAGCTGAGGAGTTGCAGGTGCTTGGAAGATGGGGCAGTAGCAAGGAGCAATCTACTGGGGGGTGCAGGGCAAAGAGTTAGGAAAGGCCTGACAGGAGAGGTGGGTTATTAGGAGAGTTTGAGCTAGGCTGCGAGGGAGGGAGCGGAGTGTGTGTGTTTGGGGACGGCCCGGGAGAAGAGGGAGAGATGCCTAAGGGAGACTCTGGGGTGGGTGAGGGGAGTTGGAGAAAGAGCCAAATGTTCCCAGATGGAAACGTAGTAGCAGGAAGTGAACGGGGACCCGGTCCATTGACCGGATGCATAGGACCTGAATCTCCAAGGCTGGGGAGAAGGGAGTCCCCTCCGATGTGGACTCCTGCTCGTGACCAGGCTTCCATTAGCCTTGCTGGGTGTGGAACAGCCTCCCACGCATTCGCCGTGCGTCCCTGGAGAGGGGTTGTTAGGGTCAGTGGATTTGTCTGTTGGCTGCCTCTTGTTTAACAAATTCTGGTTTTCCTCAAATCAGTGCTGTCCTGCCACGTCTGCGAGGGCGGGTTGCTGGCGCATGGGTGAGGTCTGCGAGGGCGGGTTGCGGGCACACGGGTGAGGTCTGCCAGGGCAGGTTGTATAATGGTTGAGATGTGGGTAGCTGTGCTCAATCAGGACACTGGGCTAGGCCAGGGCAGATTGACCGTAGGGGGGTTTTCCTCGGCTTTCAGCCCCATGTTGACGGCTGACCATGGTATGTTGGCGGACAGTGTGCTGGAGGTGGCTGTTGCAGAGGCCAACCTGTGTACGCAGCGCCGGTCTTAGAACTCGTAGGGCCCAGGGCGAAAATAAAATGTAGCGCCCCTGTGGCCCCTCTCCTGTAGCTCCACCCCCTTGGGGTCACCATTCGCAGGGTCCTAAAGGTGGTCATGTTTGGGGCCTCACTGGGAGGGAGCAGGACCCCCAGAAAGACCATGGCCCAGGGTGTTTCCCCTGGGTCGCCCTGAGCTAAGGTTGGCCCGGCATGTGTGTGCCGTCTAGGGGTGGGTGGGTGGGGGGTCACAGCTGGGGAAAGCGTAGGGTTGCCATAGATGCACATTTTTCCAGGACACGTATGAAAAATACATGTTGCAGGCCCTTCATTGGCGCCAATGCAGACCCTGCAACATGTTTTTTTCATAAATGTCCTGAAAAAATTGGATCTCCCTGTCTCCCCCAGCTTGTCTTTTAGATTGTAAGCCACAGGCAGGGACCGCGTCTATTTCTATGTTCTGTGCAGTGCGAGGTCACACGACTGGCGCTATATAAATGTCTATAATAATAATAATAATAATAATAATAACCCTAGGGAAGAGCCTTCTCTGCCCATGTCAAGAGGCATCAGAGAAATTCTCCCCGCAAGCCGAACAGGGCGATAGACACTTTTCTGTGACCCTGACCCCTCCCTCCCTGTTTGTGACTCTTTTCTACTCGCAGGGAAAGAAATTGGGCCCCGAGACCCAGACGATTGGTCCTGAACTTGCAGAATTGACGCAGCATCTGGAGGACAAAGTGCGCCACCTGCTGGCCCAACCGGCATCACTGCAGGGAAGGCGCAGAAGGGAAAACCCAGCAAATCCTGTCTCTGCCCATCTTGCTAAGCTGCCCAGCGAGGCGAGGAGGGACCAGGGCTGCTGGCAGCAGCCGATGAATTCCTGCAGGTGAGAACTCTGATCCTTGCAAGGAGTCTGGGAAATTGGAGTCCAGGCTTGAAACAGTCCGAAGGGGGTGGGGGGAGAGCTTGCCTGACCATGGCCTGGACTGACCCTGCTCTGGATCTGGGGGACAGAGAGCAATTAGGGCTCCTCCGTGAAATGCTCACAATTCACAGTGAAAGCCTCCTCCTGGCGTTCTCGCTAGTCAGTGGCAATGAGTAATAATGCTGATTTAATCTGAGTGCTTGTGGGGCGGTGAGTGAAAAGAGGGGGGTGCTGGAAGTGTGAGGAATGGGGGGGTGCCTGGTGCGTACATTTGGTTGGGCACTTGCAGGGGCATATTTGGGGTGTAAGCCCAGGTGCGTGTGTGAGACCCCTTCTCGGGGGCACTTGCAAGGGTTGTAAGTGTAATGTGTCTGTGTGCAGTCTTGTAACTTTGGGCTATGATTTATGGAGATTGCTGGATCCTCTTGACTCACAAAAACACACACACACCCTGGAACTGTGGGGGAAGGAAATTTGTGGGGAGCACCCCTCCTCCCCTATTGTGTGCGTGCGCAGGGGCGGGAGAAGGGGTGTGGGTGTTGCCAGAGCAGGAGTAAAGAGGAGTTCATTGTGCAAGGGGAGTGGGGAGTGTACGTGCACACACAAAAGGGGAGGAGGGCTGTGGGTGGGAGCATGCGAGAGAGAGAGGGTGAGGGTTTTAAAATCAATATAATTGCAGAAATAAATAGTTGGGATGTTTTTCTCTTATATTCATTCTTGCAGTAGCTACTACAGAGCGAGGGGGCTCAGCGGAGCCTGGGCCCCAGGTTGGGGGGGGGGGGGGGGAACCTTTTTGCAAGTGGAATGAGAGCTGTTAGGAATTTTTCAGAGTGGACCGAGGATGGCGCCAATACAGGCCCTGCAACATGTATTTTTCATAAGTGTTCCTTGTGACAACCCTAGGCCCGCGCCTGGGCCCGCCCCACAGCCTGGTTGTAATGTTTCGGGTCTGGCTGCATAGCGGTATTAGCAGGCGATGGGAAACGGGGGAGAGGCTTGGTCTAGGCCAGAGTTTGCTGATCTCTGCCTGAGGGGAATCCACCCCAAGCTGCTGCTCTTCTGAGGCCCAGTTTATATCGGCAACAAAGGGCAGAATTTGAATGTAATAAACTCACTTGTTTGAGACAGCGAGCCCCTCCCCTCGGTGGGCGTGGACACGTGGCTAAGGAGACCGTCTCCCTCCGTCGTGCTCCTTTCCGATTTAAACCTGCCCTTTACGGAACCTCCTTCGTGATGCTTCAGAGAGGCAGAGCCATGGCTTAGTTGGGACTCTCGGGGCCTGCCCTGATGCTATGGAACTCCTAGCTTGAGTCCGAGGCTGGGCATCGTCTGGAGGCGGCGGTGTAAGACCTTGCTCTTTGTAAAGGCGTTTGGCGGGCGGGGATAGGGAATGGTGGGTTGTGAGGAGGGTTGGAGTGGGACACGGGGAGGTGGTACTGGCTGGATTTGGGGGGACTGTGGGATGGTTGGGGAGGTTCAGGTTTTTTGTATCTTTATCTATGTTTTTAATCTCCCTGAGACCGTAGGTAAGGGCAGGATAAAAACCTAAAATAATTAATTTCAGACGAGTAGAGAAAATCCTTATGGGCCTGCCTCTCTCTGACGGTGCCTTCCCCTTAAGTCCTAATTCCTCCAGGTTCCAGGCCCTGCCCCTGCTCCGCGTTCCCGGAGCCGTTGGATCAAACACTGGAGGCTCCGGGCAAGACCCGGAGGGGTGCGTTGATATTTAGGAGAGAGAAGCAGGAAATGGCGGCGTGTCCCAGCAGCCAGAGAGTGAGAACGGGCCCCAGGCTCTTCCAGGGCAGACCTTGGCCTGCAGTGCGGATTCTCTCTCTCGGCGCTTTAGACAAGCGACTCCCGCCCACGCTGGCACCCCCGGCGGCCCTGCAGCAGGCACGAAGGCTGCGTGGGGAGGCGCTTGTCCAGGGGTGAATGTGTGTGTGTGGGGGGGCTCAGCCTTGGCAATTAATTATTTGGGGGGGGGGCTGACTCGCCCCAGGAAATATTCCCACCCGGAGAGCGCACCCAGGAATGGGAACGGCTGATCTTGGCCGTTTCAGGGGTAGAAATGAGAGCCAGAAGAGCCCTGCTTGCACGGTTTATCTGGGACGTCTGTGCCCTGTCCCATTACCTAGACCCAGTCCCAAGAACTCCTGTCTTGCTGGCACTCGGCCAGAGGGACTAACTGAGCGCCAGATTTGGAGTTGGGAAGGAATTTTCCCGATTGGCAGGTCGGCAGTTGACTCTGAGGGGTTTGTGGGTGCGGCTCGCCTGCTTGAGGCGTCTGGCTCCTCTTCGTCGAAAATGATTCCGTTGTTTCAGGTATCGGTGCGCGCTGTGGTTGGTCCCGGTCTCTGCTTGTGGCTGTTGGTGCGATTTCTTGGTGCAGAGGGGCGGGGTGTGTGTGTGGGGTGCAGAGGGCTGGACTAGATGCCCCTTGAGGTCCCTTCAAGCCTTGTAACTCAATGACTCTATGGATCAGAAAAACGTGAGGTGGGGAGGCGCATGGCAGAGCCTGCCCCAGTGATTCCATCCTTCCCCCCCCCCCCCCGCCCTGTGTGCCAGGCTCAGAGTGTTTTTAAACCAGCAAGGGGATGGGGTGCTGATAGAGCGGCCAGACCTCCCCTTTAAAAGGACGGGTATGAAAAATACATGGTGCAGGGCTGCACTGGAACCGATGCAGCCCCGCACCATGTATCTTTCATAAGCGCCCTCTTTTAAAGAGGCGGTCTATGGCCAGGCTCGGTGCTGATGGTCCGTGTCTGTGCGTGGGGAGGGATTCTACCGGGCGGCGCTTGGCATGGCTACCGCGGCAGCTGTGGGGGAAGGGGCAGTGCGTTGGCCTGGCCGTCGCCATATCCCTGTTGTGAGCACTGGGTCGGGGGGGTCGGGGGGTCAGGCTCCCCACCCACCGTGCCTGTGAGTGGGGGGCTGCCCCGCACAGCGCACCCCGGATTGTGCTGCGAGTGGGTGCTGAGCACGCAGCCCCCCCACCCCTCCAGCAGACGGGCGGTCCTAGGTAGCGTCTCGTCTAGAAACACCCTGGGTAGACGTGGCAACAGCGGAGCAAGGGATGGGAGAACTGCTCTGCCTCCCCCCTGTCTGGCCGGACTGTGCCCCTTCCGGAGCATCCGGATGCTCCCCAAAAGCGGCGTGGTCACATCAGATGGGGGCCCCACCCCTTTGATTTGGCCACGCCCCCTTTCTAAGCATCCTGATACGGCGTTGGGCAGGGGTGGGCGCATGTGGGAGGCAGGGGGGTGCAGCTGTTCCTCTGCTGACCCCAGTTCCCTCCTGGCCCCCGTGCTTGGTAGATATTTATTCCTGGGAGCGGAGGGGCGGGGGGAGACTGGGCTATGGTGTCAGTAGAGAGTCTGGGACCAGCTTTTCCCCTGAGCAGAGGAAGAAGCAGTAGGGCGGCCATGGATGTACACTTTTCCAGGACACTTATGAAAAATACATGTTGCAGGGCCTGCCTTGGCGCCTTAGGAACCCGGCTGTGGAGAGGCCAGTACCACCGTCTCCCTCCCCCCTCCCAAATGGCCGCTGTGTCGCCGAGCAGGCCGGTGAGGATCCTGGTGTCTCCGGACCGCGCGGGGAGGGTGCGGGGTTTCACCCAAGGAGAGGGGGCTAGAGGAAGGGGTACTTTGGCATGTTGGGGTGGCTTGAGCAAGGCGGTGGATGGATCGGTGAGACCAGCGGGAAGGGGGGTGCTCTGTGTGGGGAGCGAAGGGGTAAAAAGTGCTGGGACTAACCAGGGCCCAAGGCATGTGTGCAGATAGGATGGACATGTATGCAAAATATGCAAATGTGTGTATTTGCATAAATGGGTGGGGGCCTAATGATGCAAATTAGGCACCGCACCAAGACTTCACACATGGCCCCACAAACCCTAGGGCCGGCGCTGCGTCAACTGCCTGTCGGATCCCTCCGCCTGGATGTCCCAGCGCCAGCTCAAGCTCAACATGGCTAAGACCGAACTCCTTATCTTTCCTCGCTCCCCTTCCTCTCCCCTCTCCATCCACATCGATGGAGTCACCATCCATCCTGGTCCTTTGACGCTCATCTTTCCTTTAAACCTTACATCGACTCTGTGGCCAAATCCTGTCGCTTTGCCCTCCACAACATTGCTCGGATTCGCCCCTTTCTCTCTGTCTCCTCAGCCAAAACCCTTGTTCATGCCATGGTCATCTCTCTCCTCGATTACTGCAACCTCCTCCTTGCTGGCCTCCCTCGCTCTCACCTGTCCCCCCTTATCGCAATCCAAAACTCTGCTGCCAAGGTCATTCACTCTGCCCGTCGCTTCGATCATGTGCAGCCTCTCCTCTCCTTGCTTCACTGGCTCCCCCTTCCCCAACGCATCCTGTTTAAACTCCTGGTGTTCACCTATAAAACACTTCACAGCCAAGCTCCCCCCTCTCTCTCAGCCCTAATCTCCCTACGCACTCCTGCACGCACTCTCCGCTCTTCCTCTGTCCCCTCCCTCACTCTCCCTCGTTTCTCCTGCTCCCCTAACCGCCTTCGACCCTTCTCCCTCGCTGCCCCCCATGCCTGGAACTCCCTCCCTGCCCACATCTGCCTCGCCTCCTCCCTCCGCTCCTTCAAATCCCTCCTCAAGACCCACCTTTTCCTTGCCGCCTTTCCCAATGCCTGCTAGTCGTTTTCCCTCCTCTGCAGACTCCTGCCTAACTGTAACCAAGCCAAGCACGCGCACCTGAGACTTCGCAGCCGCTTGCATGTTTGTTTGCTTCTCCCTTGTCTTCCCTTTGTCCCCTCTCCTTGTCTTTTTAGATTGTAAGCCGTAGGCAGGGACCACGTCTTTATCTTTGTTCTGTAAAGCACCAGGTACACGGCTGGTGCTATACAAATGTTTATTATAATAATAATAATAATCTAATCTACTTTGTGTAGCAACCACACTCTGTGTATTATAGTGATGTGCATGTCCCTGCCAGAACCGCCCCGCGGGAGGCTGCATCCGCCACCAGCACTGAGAGCCCAGCCCAGTCCTGCCCAGAGCACCTGGACTTACACCCCCCCCAGCTACTACCAGTGCGCAGCCTAGCTACACCCTACTGGGCGGGAGGGTCACTAGGGACACCCAATCCAAGAGCCACAATTAGACTTGGTCCACTCCAGCCTTACTCGCACACACCCTAGGCAGATTGCACCACGGATGGCTCCCACTTCTCCAGCCATCTCACCTCTCTTGGGGTGCAGAACATTTGCTAATCTCGGGATACTCCACTCCAGAATCTGGGAAATTGGAGCTCAAATGCCTAATCCCAAATCCCTGAGAAGATCCCTGGGTTTGCCAATGGCACACAAGCATGAGTTCTATGAGGGGAAAAAAACCTTAGAGGAAACTCAAGACATCCCTTCCCCTGGTCCAAGGACTGCAATGCCCAAAGTGTATTCAGCTACAATCGAGTGCTGATCATTAACTTCAGAAGATGAAGGCATGGTCAGTGCATGTCTCAATTTTTGGTGGTGACACAAAACTGGGCAGAATTGCAAACGTCTTAGAGGATAGGATTAAAATCCCAAAATAATTGTTTATTTTGGAATTTTAAGGATAGGATTAAAATGCCAGCAGTAGAAGTGAGATTAAGAAGTGATTTATCCTTAGGGGAGGGGAAAGGGAAGGTGTGTGTGAGGGAGCAAGAGAACGAGTGAATGTGGGGGGGGGAAGGGAGTGAGTGTGTGTGGTGTGTGCGCATGCATTTTCTAAAGCCAGTCTGATACATTGTATCAGTGTGGGATGTAATGTATCCATGTCCACGAAACAGTGAATGTGATATCTTTTGACGTTTCATTACTATATTAATCACATTGCAAAAAACTTGGAAATTCGACTACAATTTTTTCAAAGTGCTTTAACTCTGTCATTTTGTGCAGAGTGTATTGGAAACAACCGATTTTATCAAGTTCTGTACGCTGATAATGGCAGCCTTTCAGTGTATAAAGTATATACAATTTTTATACATGTAAACGAGAGTTAAGGCACTTTGAAAAAATTGTTCATAGTCAAATTGTGATAATAGATAAATGACCTGTAAAGAAATAATGTGATAGTTTAGTTAGTGGTAAATATAAGATTAAGTATGTATGGTAATAAATTAAGTACGTATGTTCCCTTAACGTTGATGGTAAATTATGGAATATAGATAGAAAATTTGGACCTAATTTTCATGCTTTTTGGCATTTAAGTGTTGTAATGTATGTTCTTAAATGTTTTTTTAATTGTAATTGTAATTAATTTTATGTGTTGTTTTTTTAAATGTTAAGTTAGGGAAAATATATGTTGTGAAAGGGTTTTGAAGAGGAAGTTTTTTTGGTTTGGAAATGGTTGTGCCTTTAACGCTTTTTTTAAAAAACTAGAGTTTTTTGTTTTGGTAAATTCTCTTTAGATGCTGACAATAGTACAAGGCATGTGCTTGGGAGGAGGATTATCAATTGCAGTGATTAGAGCCTTGCCTTTTATGGGAACAAATTGCATGATATGCAGCCTACCAGCTGCATTAAAAAAAAAATATATATGCAAAAATAATGCCTCTCTTAATTGCTCAGTACCGTGTGTCTCATTAAGAAATCCTGTGGGTGGGCGGGCTTTTGCTACATGCAGCTGGCAGAGCCAGATTGGGATGCCATTAATAGCGGAGGAGGGAACAAGGCAGGAGGGAGGGTACACAAGGGGTTTTGTTACGTGGCTAGAACAAGCTGATCCCTCTCTGGGCAGCTAGAGAGTACGATTCTCCTACGGTTCCGTGTTCCCAATTGGGGCAGCAGGATCCGGGTCAGTGTACTTAAGAACAGAGCCACCACCAGAGTAGATCAAACCAAACGGCCCGTCTAGCTCAATGTCCTGTCTCCAGCTTCAGAGAAGGGCACAAACCAGTCATGTTGAGGTGATCATCCCCTGCTATTCACTCCCCCACCTATCAAGGGGCTCCTCCCCTAACCCATTTGAGAAACAGGCATTTATTGATCCTCGGGCGGGGGGGGGGGGAGATAAAACCCCCAAACAGTGATGCTATTGGCCTTCACAACATCCCCTAGCAATGAGTTCCGCAGGTTAATTGTGCATTGTGGGAAGAAATACTGGTTTGAAACCTGGTGGTGCCAGTTCAGTTTCTAGACTGTTGCCTAGTTCTACTAGGATTATGAGAAGGGATCAACAGCAGCTTCCCTATTTATTCCACACCCCTCATGATTTTGTTAAGCTCTTAACTGTACTGGCGCCCCCCCAGGCATCTAATCTGTCAAGCCTCTTTTCCTACCGAGTCCTTCCCTACATTGGATTGGCTTTGTTGCCCTTCTCTCTCTGTACCTTTTTCAGTTCTACCTCTTGTTTGAAACGAGGTGACCAGAGCCGCAGAGAGTAGTCAAGGTGTGTGTGCCCCAGGAGTGGAATTACAACACTAAGAACATAAGAAGTGCCATACCAGGTCGGACCAGCAGTTCATCGAGCCCAGCATCCTGTCTCTGACAGCAGCCAGCACCAGTAACTCAAGAGAAGTACAAGTACCGGCCACGGAGGTGGGACCTGTCTCCTGCTGACCGCTCAAGCCCCAACTAGTAGGTGTTTATGGCTCTAGCCTCTAAGAATTTTTCTCTGGTAATATATTAACTTTGTATTATTTAATAATAATAATTATTAATAATTATTATTTGTATGAATACATTGGATATCTCACCCCTCCTGCCCAAAGGCAGCTTGGGGCAGCTTACAATATATACTAGTATAAAAACACACTAACAGCAGCATAAAACAGGAGTTCCACAATGGTACGGTCTGCTTGTGTTTGTTTTTAAATCTGCTGCCATTTAAGTTCAGAGACTGTTCCCTTATTGTGGGAAAGGGCAAACGGTTTCCTATGTATCTTCCCCCTAGCTCTCCATTTTATAAACTTCTACCGTGTCCCCCCCTTTAATCACGTCTCCAGCTTAAACAGCTCCAACCGGTTGAGCTTCTCCTCCTATGGAACTCAATCCATCCCTTCTCGGAACCTTTTCCACTCCTCCTATTGTCGCTTTCCTGCGATGGGGCAACCAGAACTGCACACAAGGTTCATGGTGGGGCTGCACCAAAGATTTGTACAGCAGCATTATGATACTTTTCCTTTTATTTTCTATTCCTTTTCAAGAGAATGCCTAGCATTCGATTTGCTACACGCGGAGCCGCTGTCTGCAAGAAACTATCCTCAGTGACTCCAGATTCTGATTTACACCCAGATCAGAACCGAGCATCGTGTATGTAAAGTGAGAATTATTTTTCCCTACGTGCATCACCTTTCACTTGGCCGTTTGAATGCCCGTTCTCCTAGTTGTGCAAGATCCCTCTGTAGTTCCTCACAGTCCAACTGGGTCTTAACTAAAATTAAATTTAAAAATATTCTATTTTTATTTTCAAACGCTTTCCCAATAATCCTAACATTGGTTTTTGTTTTGTTAGCTGCTGTTTTCAATGAACTCAGTGAACACAATGACTCCAGGATCCTTTTCGAGAGGTAACCCCACCAGATACAGAATTGTGTGTGTGTATAATTAGGTCCCCCTCCCCCATGCTTCTACACTTCACTGTTGGTTCCCCTTAATGTAGTCTGTCCTCACTACCTTCCCCTTGTAAACCGTATTAAATTGATTTTATATTTTTTATATTGTATTTATTACTGTAAAGCATTCTGAGTGCCATTTAAAGACAGGGGTACACTATAGAAATTAAATTATTAGCAGCCCTTTGCACTTATCAACATTGAATTTCATCTGCTGTATTGACCAGTCCCCCAAGCGTGGGAGAGATCCTGCTGTAACTCTTTGCAGTCAGCTTGGGACTTAAACTTTGTGTCATTGTAAATCTGCCCACCCCCTTTCTTTACTCTCCTTTCCAACTCATCGATGACTACGTTCAGTAGTCACAGCCCAGACCTCGGACGCAGCGTCCTGCTGTATTTCTTTCATCCCAAGTCCTAGCCTGGAGGATCCAAAAGCGTTGGGTGCCTCAGGGCTTTGTTTTCCTAATGAGGCTGTTGGTCTCACATACTGTCTCCTTCTCCCATCGGTCCTGGAAGGGAAGGGGGAAATTTCAGCTCCAGGAGCTCTGGCTGAGATGCATGTGTGCATCAGGGGGCTACAAGGAACAAGCTCTCTGGGGCAGATTTGGTCCCTCAGCCTCCCCTACAGCGAAACTAGGCTACAGGTCATTAGTAGTAGACAATAATTTACCCCTTAGTTGACCTGATTGACTCTCCTACAGGGTGCGCCAGCTTCCCTGCCACAGGCTGAGATTCCCTGTGAAAGTGCTTAATTCATACCCAAAGAAAAAAAAAGAAGAAATGAATTGCTGGGACCCAAGCCTTTCCCAGAAGCCATGCCCCCCCAAGAACTTGTCAGAGCAGGGAACTGAACCCTAGGCTCCAGCCACTGGACCCCCCTGCTGCTACAGCTGACTATGAGAGAGGCATTCTTGTGATTTAATCTAGTCCATGACCAGATTCAGGATGGTGCAGAAAAGTAATTAATAAAAGCCAAATAAACCAGCCAGGGTTTTTTCTGGCTTTCCTTTCTAACCCTCAATGGCCAATATTGGCCTTTTCTTCTTGTTTTGCCTCCACATTTAGGAACATTTCCTGGGACTCTATCCCTCCTTGACTTTACCTGCCCAGGCCAAGCCTTGGGAATTCCGTCCCATAAATGACCCCGCACAGAGCTGCACACACAGCACAGAGAGTGTAGATTCATATATAGTAAAAAGTCTTTATTAAAGAAGGCTTTGAAGTCAAAAAATAAAACTCTTGATACAATTTTTCATAACCATCAAGTCAGCTCAGCAAATATATAATCAGTACTTTAGCCATGGAAGGTTAAAGGTCCGTTATTTTCTTTTAAAATAAAATATATCTTAGTTCTTAAAATTTATTCAATAAAGTACATATTTTCCCTATAAATTCCCTACATATACATAAGAGGTAAAAAATAAAAAAATAAAACTAAAAAAAACCCAAAAAACCAGCCACAAAACAAACAGAAATCTCTTGTTTGTGGTGGTGGTTTTGTTTTTTGCGCATGTTTGACGTGCTGAATCGGTGCTGCTCCCTTCCGCCTCCCAGCTGAGCCACCCCCCCCCCCCCCCCTTCCTTGTAGACAGCTTTCACATTGGCAAAAATAGAAGTTAAAACTGTGGTACAAAATATATATATATACACACACATTTATATATATATATATATATATATATATTTATAGAACCATCCAAAAAAATAACTACATACAAAAAAATATAATTAATAATAAAAGGCTTTTAAAAAAATAATAAGATGACCACCCTTGCGTGTCCTTTAAAATAAAAAAAGTGCAACCGGACCTTTTCTTTCTGTTTATTTGCCTTTGCAAACGGAATACTGTTGTTCGGAAAGAACGGTTGGAGAACAGCCGGCGCTTCCCAGCCCAGCTTGTGCACCTGGGTTAAGATTTAAAGCTATTCTGTAAACATTTGATTTTTATCCCCTTCACAATTTCACACCTTGCTTGCCTGTGGTTTTTGTGTGTGTTTGTTTTCCTCTGCCCCGTCCCACCCTTATTTCACTCCCCCTTCCGGCTTTCGACCCAGCAAGACATCGGTTTCTCTCACCCCCCCCCCCCCCCCAATCCATTAAATAAGAAGGTTGATTTACACCGTTAGGAGTTCTCAAAAAGCCGTGTTGTTCTGGGGAGGGGTGTGTGGGGGTGTCGCGGCAGCCCTGCCGCCAGGTTAAGCTAGGAGAAGATGTGGATGGCTTGCGTGGCCGGCGTGTGGCAGGCAGGACACTCGGGCTCAGCTTTGCCGCAGATGCGCATGGCACATTCCATGCAGAAGAGGTTATGGCCGCACGGCACCAAGGCAGCGATGACCTCGCTTTCGAAGCACACCATGCACTCCCGGGAGCTCTTGCGGGGCCCGTCGGAGCTGCTGGAATCGGTGGGGGAGCCAGAGGTGGCGGAGATGCTGCTGGGCAGGGAAGAGGAGGAGGAGGAGTACCCGGTGCTGTTGGAGAAGGCAGAGAGCGAGCCCTGGGGTGGGAGCCAGGATAAGGTGCTGACTGGCTCGCTCTGGATGCGCCGGGCCAGGGGGTGGTCAAGGGCCACGCTGCTCTCCGGGAGGGTGGGCGACTGCCGCGGCGTGGCTGTGCCGCTCAAGCTGCTGTTGCGTCTCTGGGAGCCGCCGTTGATGCTGGAGGAGCCGCTGCTAAAGGCCTGCAGGGGGTCGGCGCGCTCGAAGGGAGACCAGATGGTGGCCGGCGTGGTGAGATCCAGGGCCAGGAAGTCAAAGCCGAAGTCGGCATCGTCAGAGGCAAGCGGGGCCTGGGGCTCATTGAAGGTGAAGCCGGGGCTGGTGCCGTACGGGCTGGTGGGGCTGGTGTCGGTCACGCGTCTGTTGTAGTAGGGATCAGTTGTGGAGGTGGAACTACCCAGGGACCCGAGACCGGCGGAGGGCCTACGGCTGGGGTTGGGTGCTTTGGCCCACAGGCTGGCCGTGTTGCCCAGTAGGTCCAGGCAGACATCCGTGCCGTTGGAGTGGAAGTCGTTGTCGGTGTTGATGTCGATGAAGGAACCTGTCCTCATGGTGATGTGGGCCTCGATTTCCTCCCGGGCCCGGTCCACGTTCTCGGGCATGCCCGTCACCTCAAAGACGGGCTCCTTGTCTCGGCTCGGTGTCACGATGTAGGTGTGCGTCTGCTGCTGGATCCGCTTGATGGTGGCCCCTTTGGGCCCGACCACCAGCCCCACCACACGGTAGGGAACCCGCACCTGGATGGTGGTCTGGCCCGGCCCAGCCCCCGTCAGGCTGTTGACTTTGTTGCGTGTGGCCCGGATCATAGAGAAGTGCTCGGCGGCCGAGAGGACCTCCCGCTTGGCCATTTCCACATCCTCTTTCCTCCCTGTCACGATGAAGATGGGCTCCTCCCCTCGGACCGGGGTCTTGATGTACGTGTTGGTTTTGGCTCGCAGGGCTTTGATCTTGCACCCTAGGACACAGAAACGCACATTATTATTTATCCTTTCTACAGCCCTTGCAGTGTTCCGAGTTCCCCCTCTCAACAACCCTGTGAGGCAGGGCGTTATTCTTCCCAGGCTGAGAAACAGTGACTTGCAAACGCCCACCCAGTGATTGGTCTCCTAGGTCCAGGTCAAACACCAGGCCTGTATACCTGTAGAATGGGATGCAGGATAGGGGGAAAGAGAAAGGCAGATGGCTCATGGAGGGAGGCACAAGCTTGACTTAGCTCCACACATGCAGCAGGGGCATTAGGTTCCACTTCTCCTAATCAGCCCAGCAACAAACTTAGCCCCAAGTTCTAGAGGAGCATGTAGGCAACTGAAAAACTTGCATTATCATCATCATTATTTATTTATATAGCACCCTCAATGTGCCTATGATTATAGAGGTAGGTCCCTGTCCCAAGGCGCTTACAATCTAGAACAGACAAGGGAGATAGGGAGATAGTTATGAAGTTGCAGGTGCACTTGTTTAGCGTTGTTAGAAAGAAGGAGGGTGACCCTGAAGGGTGGGACAGTATAAGGAGAACAGTAAACGAGCGATCTAGGAAGGAGGGGGAGCCTGGCAGGAGAGGCCGGTTTTCAAGAGGGATTTAAGAAGTGGGAAGGCAGCTCGTGCTGTCAGCTTTCTCCTCTGGCGGAGTCTTTTCAATAGCAGAAACCCAGAGAGAGCAGGGGGTCCCCGAACATTGAGACCAACACAACCCCAGACAGCAGCAAAGAGAGACCAAATCCAGGCCGCTCCGACCAGCATTTCCAGACAGCAAGATGCTGCAGTCTGGGAGCCTGAGCTGGAGGGTCTCCAGAGGGCGTTTGCACCAACCAGGGCCAAGCCCTACTGGTTTCTTGTTAAGAGCCACGTGTAGCTGTTGGATTCTCCAAAGCTTAAACTGAAACAGGCTGGAGCCACGGAGCGGCTTGTTGGAGGGATCGATCGGTTGAGACTGGGCTCGCCGAGAAGTCACATAGGAATTCGAGGAGCCACATGAGACAAACGCAGCCAGCGGGAAGGGCAGTCCCAATGAGCAGCCCACCCTGCAGCCATCACCAGCCCCTCCACCCCGTGGGTCAGGGTGAGGGGGCCCCGGAGGAGCATGGGAACGCTCCCCACTCGCCAAACAGCTGATCGGGGTGGGGGAGCACGTGGGGGAACGGCCACACACGTGCATGCTCCTCTGGGCCCAATCCTCAGCCCTCACCTTGGGGCAGGGCTGCACAAGCTGACGGGAGGCAGCCCGTGATCCGGGTCGGGCAACAGGATCACGAACATCCCCAGCTTCTCTGGCCAACGCATCGCGGAGCAGCTGGCTGCCCACCCTGGCAAGCTGATGTGGGGTCACCCTTTGTGTGGCCTTCTCCAGCGGGTTGTTAAAGGCACAGGATGAAACCTCTGGTAGCTACAGAGCAGAAGTACAGTCCGGAGACCAGGGAGGCTCGCCCAGTATGGGCCGAGAGAGACCGGTGCAGGGCAGCTCTTAGAGAATTCCTGCGGTCAATCACAGCTGGGGAGAGGGATGCCACCTATGCACATTTTAAAGGAACACTTATTTATTTTCATTATATATATTTTAAAAATTTATTTATAAAAGATTTTTATCCCGCCCCTCCTGCCCACAGGGCGGCAAACAAATTAAAACAATAAAAACAATTTAAAAGTTAAAAATCTCATATGCAGGAGAAAAAACAACTCCTCCCCCCTCCCCTACCCCCTCACCAAAAGCCTGGTGGAACAGCCAGGTCTTACACAAACGTCGAAACGACAGGAGGGTGGGGGCGGCCACCGAAAAAGATCCAACATCGGTGGCCACCCACCTCGCCCGGGGAACCTCCAAAAAGGCTCCCACGGACGATCTCAAGGGTCGCACGGGCACATGGGGAGTGAGGGGGTCCCGCAGATAAGCAGGGCCCAGGCTGTGAAGGGCTTTAAAGGTTAAAACCAGCACCTTGAACCGGGCCCGGTGCTTTATAGGCAGCCAGTGCAGAGCACCGGTGTCATGTGCCCCCTGCGACCCGCCCCCCCTGGACGTTTGTCAGAGCCCGAGCCTGCTCATCCTCTGGAAATGATGCAAGAGCTTTCTGTTTGGCCAGATGTTTGGCAACCAGGGATATGGTTGGGGAGCAGGGGCGCAGGCTTAGGGAAAGGGTTGTTATATGGAGCTATGAGGATTTTAGGCTCCAGGCCATGGAGACGGAGGAGTCCAAAGATATTTTTATTGGTTGTAAGCCACCCTGAGCCTTAAAAGGAAGGGCAGCCTGTAACTAAGATGTGCAAAAAGTAGTTTGATTAGTGCCCATGCACCAAATGATGCCGTGCTGGGAGAGGAGGAGTGGTCAGAACAGACTATGGAGATATCCGGCACAGCCAGGATTCCACACCAGATCGCTGCAGCCCATTCTGAAAGCGTGGATTAATTCTGCAGACAAAAAGGGGAAATCCAATTCATCCCTAATTCAACACTTCAGCTAAACTGCCGCTCTCTCATACAGATTACGGCTCCACAGAAAGAGCAGCATTGACCCCACCCAGTTGGACAGGCGAGGGCCCGACTGTAAGCCTTCCGCTGTAGATACCCACCAGTTTCCTCTTGCCCCAGAAAAGATCCAATAGCAGAGGCCGCAGTTGGGTTTTCTTGGTAGTAGGGCTACTGCTATTTTTAGAAGCTACAGCACATTGACTAGGGCATTAGTGATCATGAATAATTAAAACTAAAATTGTCAAAATAAGCCAACCAAGCGCTGTTTTAGCGACCACGTCCTTGGCTTCCAACCGTGTTGCGTTCACCTCCTTGCAAAATTAAGTCATTCACGAGGGGGGACGCCCAGTTGCTTAGGTGAACAAGTGTGCGTGCAAACGGGGTGGTTCTATCAAAGGGAAGCCAATGAAAGGGGGGGAAACCCCATTAAACCAGCAATCTCTCCCTTCCTGACCTTCAAATCCCTCCTGAAAACCTACCTCTCGCTCAAACTCTCACTAGCTCCTCACCCCACAGACCGGTCCTGTCATTCTGGGTCCCCTTCTTCTCCCCGGTCACTAAGCTTAGTTACACCTTCCCCCTCATGCATCTGTCCGCCCTAGACTGGGGCAGGGACCGGTCTGGTTAATAATCATTCAGTGCCCGGCCCACTGCAATAAAGGGGTGGCCGCCCAGAGGCCATTACGGATTCAGTTCTGGATCTGGATTTAAATCTATATTACAAACAAACAAACGCACAACGTTCTCCACGTGCAACATGCCCCCCCGACCGTTGTGCCCTTGCCCAGAATGACAGCGGCGGTGTTGCCACCATTTTGGGAAAGGGAAGCCGGTCTGCAGCTGCCGTGCAGGTGCAGACTGGCTGCCATTTCCCACAATGGCGGCAATGCTGCTGCTGCCGCCATTTTGGAAAAGGCGCGCTGGCGCCGAACGGTCCAACGGCCATTTTGTGCACGTGCAATGATTTTTTCCCCCGTTTTTGTTAATTTCTTAAAACTAGATTTAAACCCAAATCCACAACGGGCCTGTGGCCACTCGTGCAGTTTGGATTAATCCGTAGCCGTAATGCCCACCCCAATAAATAATTCATTATTCCAAGCTAACCTATTATACTTGAGGGGGGCATTTTGCGGAGAAAAATCTGTCGGTCCGTCCGTCTCCAGCCAAGTAACTTGACTGCGGCAGTTTTAGGCTGCAGGCCATGGAGACTGAGGAGCCCAAAGATTGTAAAGCCAGGAGGAGCCACGCAGATCAGCTTGTGTGGCCTCCTGGGCAGCGTAAGGGAGAGGCTATGAGCTGGGGATGGCTGCACCCAGCCTGCCACTTCTGGCTATGAATGAAGTCAGGCACACGGTTATCACAGAGGCACATTTTTTCAGGACACTTCTGAAAAATACATGTTGCAGGGCCCCAAGGCAGGCCCTGCAACATGTATTTTTCAGAAGTGTTCTGGATTTTGTGCACGCGCCTATAATGGCATCCCTACCCTTGACTCTGTGCCCCGGGCCTGACGCTGGTTCCCAAGCCCCAGTGCCTGCCCACGTTCCGGATGTCCCGGACCCCCCTCCGTATGGCACCTGGTGCACCGCGTCCCTAGGCAGGCTGGTTGGGTTAATTAGGACATTAAATATTCAGGGAATGTTTCTAGTCCAACTCTCTTTAGCTTTTGCTTCCATCCACTGGATCTTTTACACCTTTTGTCTGTGAAATGTAAGTGTCCTTTACTATCAAACACCTCCTTCCCACGGAGCTGGAGCTTTCACACACACATGGAGTGTTTCAGCCAAGGCTCCATCAGGTAAGAACTAGGCTGGGCCTGGCACCACTGACAATTGTCCACACGGTACGTCCCAACATTTTGAGTGGCCGAAGAGAAACAAGCCCCACCCCCTGGGCCAATAAGCTCCACCCCATCACTGACTAAGCTCTGCCCCCTCGCACACTTACACACACTCCTCCCCCACTTACACGCTGCGGTGTCTGGAATGGCTTGGACAAAACCGCTCTTAGGGATAACAGCCTCAGCGAGCCCAGTTATCATTTGGGTTTTAGAACTGGAACTCAGGGACATTGGACTATCCTGGGAAGAGCTCCAGAACCTCCAGCCCCCACCCCCCCAGTCTGGTGTGACTCCACACAGGAATGGCTGGACAGGTGGCTTGGGTAGGATTCAGAGTCTGGGTAGCCCTTTGAGTCCCTGAATATCCATGGCCAAGATGGGGAGGAAGGGGGAGGATTTCATTTCTATTTTGCTTTTTGGGTCATTTCGGTATTTCGGGTTCATCATTTTTGGCACCCTCACATAACACCGTGGTGCTAATATTGCCAAAATAACCTAACCAAAAACACCAGCCCCAAATAACTACAACAGATACCCAGCAGAGCAGAAATGCATCCTGGTTAGGGCCAGAGCTGCAATTTTCAGATTGGAGAAAGTAAGGGAAGGAAACCTTAGGCTCGAGGGTCAACTCCAGCCTTTGGTTGGTTTGATTTGACCCCTTTCCAATTTCTGGATCCAGCCCCTACCCTCAAGCCCTAGAAGTGTGACCTGAGGGGAAGGGGGCGGAGGGGAGGGTCTGCCCCCCAACGAGGGGGTACGGATCCATGGCCCAGATCAAGGGTGGGGAAGCTTTTCCCTCCACTTTGAAAATCAGTACAAGCTCCGAGGGCCGCTCACACGTGAGAATCTCTGTTCTCATTTAAAGACGATAGTCAGTTCCCTGACGCCACTGCTGAAAGCCCACGACTGCCGGAGACCCCCAAAACTCAGGACACTTATGAAAAATACATGCTGCAGGGCCTGCCTTGGCACCAGCACGAGCGCTATAAACATGTATTTTTCATACGTGTCTTGGAAAACTTTGCACGTATGACAACCCCTAGTGGAAACCCTGCTGGCCCGTCAGGGATCCGTGCCCTAGCTTCACGCTGGGCCTCAGCGAGGCGCGTGACAGAACTGAACCCCTTCGATGAAACGCGGGGACGGTGCAAGAAGGTGCAACAGCCATTGTCCACACAACGTTCAAAATACAGGACGCCTCTCGCGCAGACGTGGCCAGGGGCTCTTGCTTGGAGCGGCGGCGGCGCCGCCCTCTGCCCGTGCCCCCGCATCCCCAGCCCAGCTCACAGTGCGGCCTCTGAATCCCAGGCCGGGGTTAATGGCAGCTTCAGCGCAAGCAGGATTAGATGCAGGTCAGAGAAAGGCTGAGCCAGGGCCGTGCCAGGCTCCTTCCTTGTAACTTCCCCCTCCCCTGCACTCGGGAAGGTCTGGTGTGTCAGCTGTTTGGCACAGCCTGGGCCTGACGTTAGGATTCCACTCCCCACCCTCCAACTCAACCGTCCCAAGATGGGAATTTCTTAGGGGACAGGGGTGGGGAGAATGCAATACTACGCCACTGTGGCTGGATTTCGCTCATGGAAGCCGAAGCTGGCAGGGGAGAGCAAGCAGCCGGCTTCCTAAAGGAGCGGAGAGTTTTAAAAATTAATTTTGCGTGGGTTAAAGCTAGCCCCGTTTGGAGATTTTGCACGCACTAGTTGTGATGGCTGGAATGCCCTTGTGGTCTCCCTGCACAGACACACATTCCCAAGCGTGCATGTGTGAGAGAGAGAGAGAGAGAGACACACACACACAGACACGTACACATGCTGAACTCTACCCACTACACCCCCCAGCCTCTAGCCCAGTGGCTGTAGAATGGGGGGCAGGGGGTGCAGAAGATATTCAGGGTGGGGTGGGGGGGAGTTGGAGGAGCACACGATGGGCAGGGCGCCAAAGCAGGATAGAAACTCAGAGAACAAGGCGGAAAGAGGGTAAGTGAGAAGGAAGGAGAAAGGTGTATTTATAGGGAGGGGCCTCAGCTACCACACAAAGTAAAGGGACACTTTTTAAAAGTCTGAGGTCCACCTGCCCCAGTCTCTCTTGCTCCCATCTTTGCCCCGTCTCCCGTGCAGTCTCCTCAGCCTGGAACCCCCTCTCCTGGCCAGACGTACTCTGCTCTCTTCAAATCTTGCCTAAAAAAACCCACCCTAACACTTCCTTTAGGCTGTCCTATTCTCCTCACCCCCAGAGTCCTTGTGTTAGGACAGTCTCTCCTCCAGTTCCCCCTGCTCCCCAGTAACTGAGCCAAGCTTGTGCACCAGTGACTTTGCAGTTTCATGTCCATTCCAGACTGTAAGCCCCTCGGGGCGGAGACCTGTCTCGTCGCAACTGTTCAGCTTCAGGCACATTGCTGGTGCTATAGACGTAACCATCATCACCGCTGCAGCAAGCAGCACAAGACACACCTACCTAGTCCCCCGCCCCCGTGGAACACTCAGCACACCCCAATGCTAGAAGTGTCGTGTGCTTCCGAGTGGCAGCATGGGGCAGCTACCAGGGCGAGCCTTCAGCTGGGCCGTCCCGCCTCATTCCCAAGAGGCTCCAGGGGCTGGAACTTCCTGCCCCTCTCCACAACCCAGAGCAACTTCCCCACTTTAATGTGGCCACCCCCAGATCCAGCCCTTAGAGAGGGGGCAGAACCAAGGAGTTTGTCCTGTCCCCTCTCCGACACAAGCCCCCTGTGCCCAGCACACACACACCCTGCCCCCTTCCCTGATGGGTTTTGACCCAGAGTCTTTCCAGGGGAACACTGGATTTCCCTGGGTTGGCCAGAGTGTCTGCAACTAATATGGAGAATCAGGGTTTCCGGTGTAGCCATGTCAGAAAGGAGGGGCAGGCCATAGGGGCTTTCCTGCCCCCTTTCCAATGTGGCCCCGCCCCTACAGATAATACCACAATGCTCTATAAGAGGCCAAGGTCACTTTCAGACACACACACACACACACACATATTTTGGCTGTGGGAGGGAATGTGCAAGGTGCCGCCAGTCTGAAAGACACACACACGCACACACCGGCCGTACAGCTTTGCTGGCAAACACCTGCACAGACACAGAACAGGAAATCTACCTCTATCTCTGCGGGTGTTTGCCGGCAAATCCGCGCCGGGGGGGGGGCAGTGTAGCTTTCAAACCGGCCGAACCCCGCACCTATCCTGGCTGCGCATTCCCTCCCGCAGCCAAAATATGCGCGAGGGATGGAGTGGGGGGGCTGGTGTGCAAGTGTCCCGAGTTACACGAGAAAGGGGCAGGTAACGCTTTTGCCCTGCCCCCTGCAGCGGGTCATGACACCGTGGCGTTGTGTAAAGCCTGGGGTGACACCACAAAGGTGCGACGACTTCCTTTGCTTCACCCCCTCCGACAGAGTCCCACCCACTCTGGGTTTTCCCTAGAAATAAAAAAGGTCTCGAAATAAATGCTCGTGGCATGAATTTTTTGCTTTTGTGATTCTGAGCAGGACTTAGTCAAACCGAACAGCGTTAGGACCAACATTCGAGCAATCGATTTTTTGCTATTTTGGGTGGTTTGGTTAATCTTTCGCTTCCTGTTGTTTTTGCCAAGAATAATTAAAATGGGGTAAAAAAAAAAAAAGTGGAAATGGCCAAACTGAAAGAAACTGGAAAGGCAAAAAACAGGCAATTGATCAGATAGCGTCCAGTGCTCCGTTCACTCCCTTCAGGCTGGATGGTTCCGATTCGAAGGGTTTCCTCCCAGAGAGAGGCGGCACCCGGTAACACGGGGTGCAGATGGCACGGGGGGCAGGTCACCGCCCGAGGTGGCAGAGAGAGCGCTCTGAGCGCGTGCAGAGAAACGTATGGGGGAGCGCTAGGCCTTTCCCGCTTAGAAGGCAGCCATTTCCTGAAAGAGAGGGACAGTGGGGCGACTTGTACGAGATCTAGGACTGGTGCCTCAGCCCACATCAAGGGTGGAACCTCAGGCCCCAAAGGTCAAATGTGGCCCATGGCTAGTCTTTACGTGGCCCCTTTCCAATTCCTACCACAAACCACTGAGTACAGAGTAATGAAGCAAAGGTGAAGGGGACAGATCCATGGCACCTTTCCCTACGGGCACCCCTGTCCGCCATCTCTGTGTGGCCCGCAGAGCTTGTACTAATTTTCATAGCAGGCCCCAGAAGGGAAAAGATTCCCGGCCACTAGCCGACATATTGGTGACTCATGCTCCCTTTCCCATTGCTGAGCAAGCAGCTGCCTTTTGTTCTGGTCCTGAGACGACAAAGTTCCTCCCTTCTTCTCTCCATAATCCACCATGCACGGCTAGGAGCATTGATGGGCGGGCAGTGAGACCGTGCTGGAGGAGAAAGGCGAAGGCAGGTGCTAACTGTGTGTCAGGACTCCATGCTACTACAGACGAGGGGCGGGCGGGGGGGGTTGCATGTCTTTGCTGCTGCCGCCGGGAGTCATGGGATGGACTTCAAGCTCAAAATGGGCTCTCACGGGAAACCCAGCTTGAGATCCCAGTCAGAGCTGCCGGGGCTCCTCTGAAATCCAGGGCTTCAGCCCCTGCTCGCTCACCTTTGCGGATTTGTAGAATCTTCCAAAGAAGGCTTCAGAGGCCGTAGAGCAGCCTGTCTCTTTGGGACACTTTGCGTAACCAGAGCCCCAGGGTTTGGCAGGCCAGGGCTGAGCTGTACCGGCTGAGTAAGCTGGTGGGAACACTGCCCGGTCCCAGCCCACACCATGCCTGGCACCGGCATGCTGCACTAGTCCCTCACTTTCCGGAGCTGGGAACTGGGGAGCAAGCACAGCCTGCTGTCGCCTTTCCTGCACACTCCGCCCCAGACAGGAGGGCGGTACAGTGGGACGCAGCTGCCTCCAGGCACGTTATTATTTATACAGTAGCGCCAGCAAAGTACCTGGCACCGATCATTAGAGACAGGGCCCTGCCCCAAGGGGCTTACAGTTTAGGAGAGACAAGGGGAGGGAAGATGAGGGAAAGGGGAACATAGAAAGCCAGGCATACAGTCATTAAGTCACAGGTGCACACGCTTAGCCTCTCCCTCTTCTCCCCATGGTCGTCTCAAATGCTTGTCCTGGGAGGTACCTGGGGTTTGAATACGGATCTCTCTCTCTCTCTCTCCTACAAGGGGGACAATGGGATTCAGCACCCAAAGAGGGGGCTGGCCATCCTAAACAGGGACAGCTGGCAGATATACCACTATCCCTGAAATGCCATAGTCAAAATACCAAATGACCTGAAATAACCAAAAACAAAAAAAAATAGAAACGAAGTAACCAAAACAGATACCCAGAGCATAGAGAGATACCGGTTATTACCCAAACCACCACGTTTGGATAGGGCGCAGGCAATGCGATTATCCAAGGATATTTCGGGTATCTGTTTTAGCTGCAATAGGAAGCAATATCGGCTTCCTGCTTCGTTTACCAAAATGAATATTCATGTTGGTGATTTTTGTTTCAGCTATTTCAATGACTGTTAGATTCGTTAGCCCTCCTGAAGTTTAAAAAAGTTCCAAAATAACCAAAAGGAAATAACTGAATATGCAAAATTCACATACAGGGCAAGGGTTAATTCAGACCTTGGGTCCTGTGCCTGAACACACCAATTACATTTGCAAGTAGGGAACTGCAGCTTTGCTTCACTCTCCTTGGCAGCTGAAAAGCCCTAGAACAAGTGCTAATTACCACCCTTCCCAGTCCTTGCTGAACGAGGTGGCACCTTCATTGGAAAGAGGGGTGAACTGGCACCGAGACAAAGGGATTTGCTGGAGATCACAGAGAGCCGGGACTTGAATCCAGCAGGAAGGCAAGAAACTGTCAGCTGGGGGATTATTATGTAGCGTTTATAGGATGCCAGCAATGTACCTGGTACTGAACAACTGTTAGATCCAGGTCCCTGTCCCTGTCTCTGCCGGGGATCCTGGAGGGTCTCAGGTAGCAGCGCGCCTGGGTGAGGTCTCTGCCGGGGATCCTGGAAGGCCGGATTTGAAACCCTGCTGCTGTGTCAGGTTGTAACAATACTGAACTAAGATGGACCACTGGTCCGACTCAGTTAGGCAGCTCCTTAGATCCAAGCCTCGTGCACACACAATAGTGCCAGTCTCTGGAGACTGCGTTTCATCCATACAGAACCAAAAAGTGTCTTCCAGGTTGGCAGTCCCATGGTCATGATGTACGCACCCCCATTAAACTGTCAAAAACCCAACACCCATCTTTGCTTCTGTCTTCTATGGAAAGTGCAAAAGAAAACAAGCACAATGGGGAGCTTTGTCGGGCCAAGCTGAGCCGGAAGTTTTGTGCCAGTTTTAAGGACAGGAGCGGAGCTTGTCCTGTTTCTAATGAGAGGATGGCACCTGCTTAAAGGTTAAGTACACGATAATAGTCTACAAATATTTGAAAGCCTGTCGTAAGATGTTGAACGTGGCAGGACAAAAGGCAATAATAAGTAGGTAGTGGCTGCTGGAAGGGAGGATTAGACCAAACTTCAGTTTCCCGACTGCCAGGGCAGTTAGGAAGTTGTGGGTTCCCCGGGATGAGCACGTGCTTGGGATGATTTAGGAATAATGGGGCTAGGCTTGATGACCCCTCCCCAGCCCCCCCCAGTATACATGGGAAAAACCCTAATAGCTTGAGAGTAGCTAATTTCATAACTGAGAGTTTGGTGGGTCCCCGTCAAGCTGTTTTGGGGTGGGGGGAGAATGGGATCGAGGTTGCATCACAGAGGGGCCCCAGTCCGCTCTCCGCTCTAGCTTCTGCAGTTCTGCCGCTGCTGCTACAGGCAACCAGCAGCCGAGTCCCCAGAGAGGAGCAGCAGCAGCAGCAGCCAATGCACCAGTGCAAAGCAGACAGCACCGTCTCCCTGCCCTGCCCGGGGTAGGTGTCTGAATGGAAGCACAAAGCAGCGGCAGCGGCAGGGAGAGGAGGGACACGGAGACAGGACCTAGTCCGCGACTCCTCTCCTGCCCGCAGCTTCCAGCTCTTTCTTGGACGGCCCAGACGCGACAAAGACAACGTGCAAAAGCGTTGAGGCTGCTGGAACTTATGCCGCGAGTGTTGGCAGAGGAGCTGCTCCAACCCAGCATTTCTGCCACCAAACAAGCCATGAGGGCGAACGTCCACTTATGGGGAGCTCCTGCCATGTCCGTTTACACCAGGGGTTGGGGAACCTCAGGCCCGGGGGCCAAGTGAGGCCCCTGGCCCCTTTCCCGTTCCTAGATCTGCTCCCTGGGACCCAGTATGCCCCCTCGCACCCCGCGTGCGGAGGAAATGAGCTCAGGGGAAGGACGGGGGGCATAGACAAGGGGGGCTGCGTACAAGCACAGGGGACAGATCTATTACCTGGAACCTCCTCTTCCTGAGCGCAACCCCCACCCACAACTTCTATGCTGCCCTGAGAGCTTGCACGAATTCTCAAAGGGGACCCTGGGTGGGAAAAGATCTCCCCACTCCTGATTTACACCCTTAAAGGCTCCAGGTTAGATTCCATCTTAAAGTAAGAGGGAAGTGAGCTTTCCCCAAACGGGGTGCATCGACAGCGAGCGTGAACACGGGGAATGAATCGCAACGCATACGCTCCCAGAGCTACGTTGGCATCCTGTGTGCAGGGGGGGGGGCAGTAGCCTATTCGACTCCCTAGAGAGCAGCCACAATCTGCTAACGGTGCTAAGGAACTCTGACCAGCCACAGTAAGGAAACGTCACCTGGACACTCTGCCCGGCACGGGGGTTGCAAGCGAGCGATCGCTCCATTTGCCTGGAGCAAAGGTCAGATGAGTAACGTGCAGCTGGAAGGAGTCTTTGTTCAGGAGAGGCCAGTAGAGCAGAAGGGCTAGGAAAAGGATCGGTGCTTGATAACAGAGAATTTTAGGAGGAAAGGGGGGTGTCAACACAGCTGGAGCAGCAGAGGCTCCAACCAGGGGTATCAGAACAGCTGTCCAGGAAGGGACAAAATGGGAGAATCACTGGTAGCCGACTGCCAGCCAGGGCTGCCTTGGGGCACAATTAATCTATCCCACTTAACATCCCCGTTTGCCATGCAACGCTGCTGCATTGCAAGGACCTCACTGCAGAGGCTAATAACCAGCCAACGCTGCAAGAGCCGCAACTTTGCTGCAAGTTGCCGTCGGCGCAGTTACCCCTTTGCTATAAGCACAGACCTGGAGATCGGAGTTTTGCCCATCGCAGCAAAAAGCTCCCAGCCACAAAGGAGACACGCATTCGGCGCTGTAATAAAGGGAGGGAGCTGCCTGCTACGTTAGACCACGCTACAATGCAAGGCATCTGTCTAATAAAAAAACCCAAAATCTTTCCTAACCAAAACCACAGGTGATCAATGGCCAGAGGGACATTTCATTTGAAAGGCACACTTAAAAAAACGATCCAGCCACTCTGCCCAACACCCAGGGAGCTTGTAATGTCTACAAACCAGTTCTGCCAGGACTGGGATATTCATAAACCAGTTTAGTTTCCCAGGTGCACACCCTGTGTATTCACTTGCACACGGATTGAAACCGGAGAGACAGCTCCGTGCTGGTAAATTCACAGGCGCACGCTCAGTGGGGATAACTGGTACGAAGCCAATGCAAGCGTGTCCCACAGGGGAGTTGAACCAGTTTAGCTACATTGGCTTCCAAAAGGAGTGAAGCGAAACCAGCAGTAGTTTGAGGTGTATACACTGGGGAGAAGACCAAGGGGACATCAATTTGGGGCATAGTTTTCCCCTTCCATTTTATCCCCCTGTAGTCAGGGCTTTCGAAGCAGAGCAGCTGGAATAGGCAGCCCAGGGCCCACACGGACGACATAGGGTGTCTTTAGACAGATGCGGGGGTGTATCCCTGGCCAAGTCCAGGCTACACCCCCCACGTCTGCCCACTTGCAGCACCACCTGCATCTGTTTTAAACAGACCCAGCCCACGGTCTCCCCGCACAGCATCCCCCCGTCGCCCCCCCACACACACACACCATAGAGCTACAGAGAACTCTGCTCGCCTCCTCAGCAGCTGAGTCCCCCTACTGCCGCCCCGGTGAACCGGACGCCGCAGCTCTATGACCTTGCCGGGAGCCACAGCCGACAGACTGTGCTCTGCCTGCACATCTGCCGGGTCGCCACCTTTGAAGGACAGGCCACCTGGGTGTGAGGCAGAGCAGATGCGTGGGTGCAATCGGTCTAAAAGCACCCATTCGGCTGCCACTTTTGAGGCCTTCAGATAGCCCTTCCTGTGGGCCCCGGAGGCTCCTCAGGCCAGCGAGAAGGGGGGCCCCGGCAGAAGCTTTAGGGGCGGCAGTAGGAGGTGAGACACTACCCCTTCTTCCACTCTCAGACCCTCCCTGGGGCAGGAGGTTCTGCTGAGCCTTTCCAAACCGTGCGTCCGCAGGAAGTGCTTGCCTGGACCCTCCAGCAAGCGGCTTGGTGGGACTGGTGCTCCGTGCAAGGGGGGCAGTTGTCAGCTCCCTGGGGTAAAGATCCTTCTGGAGCCTTTACTCAATCCAGCCCTGCTTGCGGGGACGGCCCCCTTGCCAGCATTTTGAATTTCCTGGGTGCTGAAGAACAGGCGGCACCACGGCTGCCACTGAGGGAGGACGAAGCTGTGGGACTGTTGTCACCAGGGACCGAGAGGTTCCCCCATCTCCAGTTGGGAACTGGCTACGTTTCACTTTGAGTTCTTGAGAGAGAGAAAACAAACGTCAGGGGAGAACTCAGCTTCGTGAAAAGTCTTGGAAGTCAGGCTGCGCTTAAGTGCTGCTGGGAATTGGGAGGCTTCCCGGACTCTGTACCCACATCCGCACGCAGCAGACTGCTGTCTCGGAGGCGCTCCGTCGCCAGCGCGTGTCACTGTCCCAGCGGGGAAACAGGAGGCCTGTTGAAATAGGGTATTTGGAACCTTCCTTCCTGGTAGAGCCCTGCATGGGGTTCACACATAGCTCAACTGGACCTAGACCGGCCCAGGAAATGCCTGAGCCCAATCCCACCCGCAGTGGCATGCAGGATCAAGGTGCCCGTCCTAAGACGTTTTGCACCTGAAAAGCAGCATGCCCCCCCCCCCCTCCTTCCCCAGCACTTCTCTACACAGGGAGAGGGGCAGAGCAAGGCAGGGGCCTGGATCCGTTCAGAACTGCAGGGGCCAACACCTGTCTGCAGCCAGCTAGCAGCCAACTGAGAGAGCGGAGAGAGACAAATGTGTGGCAGCATGTTTGATCCTAATTCTGGAGGAGACTGGCTCCCCCAGGGAGTAGGGAGAAAAAATAACAGCCAGCGAGAGCAACGAGTATTTATGAAGTTTTCGTTCTTACCCAAGCCCATCGCTCCTACAGGGTACATCACAACAGTCTCTTTACTTCGGGGGCTGCGTGCTGCACTCCTGGAACTGCTGCAGCGGGTACAAACTTCCTCTGAACTAAAATCTCTTCCCAAGCTGATCTGAGTCCCAAAGGCATTTGCAGAAACCGTGCCCGATCCGCTCGGAGGCAGCAGGGCTCTACTGCCTGGGCCCCAGCCCCCTGCTGGCATTTATGCGCCCCTTGTCTCACACCTGCTTGTCCCCAACCCCTCTGTGGCCGCGTCTGGGGGAGAAGCAACAGCTAGCGTGGGCGGGCGTGTACCTACCAGTTATCTTGCGCAGCAGCGCTGGGGAGCCTCAGGGGTCAAATGCAGCCCCCCAGCTGGTTTTTATTTGACCCCTTTTCCAGTTCCTGGATCTGGCCCCTGGATGCAGTTCCTACCCCCAATCAGAAAGACTTAGCTCAGGGTAATGAAGCAGAGAAAGCCACCACGAACTAGTTAGCGATGGGAGAAGGACGTGCACATTATGCAACCTGCCGGATACCCTGCCTGCCCCCACCCCCTTTTCCTTCCATGCCTGATTCATGCAAGATACGGCTTCTGGCTTTTTAACTCAAGTTGCTGGGAATCGCATTGTAGAGCCACGTTCCGGCAAACAGCAAGAAACTCAAGTAACTATTCTGACTTAATTCAGTCAGAACTTCACTCTGGCACCGTTCACACTGTAGCTGGAAAGAGAGGTAGTTACTTGGCACTCTCTCCCTAAGGGGACAACGATGTTTCTTTGCTTGCTTTTTTTTTTAAACTCCAAAGCAAAGCACTCATACTAGTTATTTCAAAGTAAAACAAAAACAAAAACCACACCCACCCACAAAACCCGTCTCTTCCTACTCCTGAATAACTTGGTTTAAAGCTCCTGGCGTGTAAACAGTTCTGCAGGACAAGTGATTTAAGACACTGGAGTATCCGTTCATCAGCCTGTGGCCTAAGTGTGCCTAATTCTCAGTGTCTCTAGTCTCTAAGATGGCAGCTGTCAGTGAGGCTTCCCCAGAGTAAGTCTGCTGCCCATCCACCCTCCCCAGCAATGAGCCCCGTAACATCCTGCCCCCACGCTAGGAAGCTTGTAGAGACCATGTCATACTCTCACCAAGCAGGGCCTGGGGATGCAGCAAAGCCATGTTTACTCTGTTCCACAGCCAGAGATCAAAGGCGACCTGCTCCAGAGCGGGGAGCCAGGAACAGCATTTCCAGGGGTAGCAGCCGGGCAGTACTTTGGGAATTCCTAGAGGCGCTTTGGTACAGATATCAGACATCGCTTCCTGTCCAGCAACCTTGGCTGGAGGTCTCAGCTCAGAGGAAACATGGTGCCCAGGCGGCTTGCATTGCTCCATGGGTTTCCCCTGCACCCCACGTGTTCGTGTGTTAGCAGAACTCTGCTGGCAGAAACGCAGCACTCTGGCTTAGCCAGGGAGCGATAACACTACTCCGCACATCGAGCGGGACGCTTCATCTGCAGAGTTCCTTGCAAACAGTCATTAACTCATCCCGGGAGAGAGAGGCAGGCGGGAGACTTTGCTGGGTTCCCCAGATTGCGCGAAACCGAGGCAGAGCAGTTCAGTCACTTGCTTACGGCCTCAGCCAGCAGGGAAGCCAGGATCAGCACCTTGATGCGGCGGTGACTGGAACTCGAGATTTCCTAGGGCCAGGGATAGATCCACAGCCAGTGCAATCACAGGGCCCTGTAGAGACTCTTCTTACAAGGGATCCATGAATAAACTTGACATGGAAACATGAGGGTGAGACGTAAGGGCATAAAATACAGACCCAGAGAGCAGGGGTATGTATGGCCAGTCTGAAAAACCAGTGGTACTAGCTCTGATGACCGCAGAGATGTTGGGGACGGGGGGGGGGGGGGGGGGGGGGGGGGGGGGCGGTCAGGAAAAGACGGTCCAGATCATGGATTTGTGCCATGGATCCAGTCCCTTCCTCTCTGCTCCCTCACCCTGAGCTCGGTCCTTCATTGCTTGGGGAGCGAGTGCTAAAGCCAGGAGCCAGATCCATGAATCAGAAAGGGGCCAAATAAAGACTAGCGGTGGGCCTCGTTTGGCCCCCCAGGACTGAGTTTCTCCACCTACACCACAGCGCCCCAAAGCGCGAGGCACTCTGGCTTACAGGGGGCCTTTGGCAATTCCGGAACACCCACAAACATATGGGCCCGTGAGTAAACTTAATAAAAAACCCATGTTTATGCACAGCATAGAGGCCTGTAGAGGATGCAATTCAGGGAGCCCCTGAAGAAATTATATTTAACCAATCAAAAATTAATTGCAGTCACATTTTCCTTTTTCTAACGGGCGAGTCAGTGTATCCATCAAACATTCCTAGGTTAGGAGGGTGGGCCACACCACCAGGCCCCAACTTCCCTGGGTCCGGCCTGGTGAAACCATTCCCTCTCTTCCAGCAGGGCAGAGGTGGAAAAAGGCGTTCCCTACAAGGCTTTTATCTCAATTACATGGGGCATGGACAGGAGAGGCAGGTCCAGGGCTTCCGAAAGAGGCACAAGATACCAATGGGGAAGCTTCCCTCTAGGGCAGAGTGACGTGTTGGTAGCACAGTCTCTCGACACTCATGCCGGTTTGGGAATTCGCACTCAACACACTTCCACAATGCTCCTTGGCTCCCACTACGTGGGGGTCAGGAAACTGCCATGACCCACCCGGCGTAGCAGCGTCTTTCTTGCAAGGCCCAGAGGTGCGTTCTCAGCGACTGCCCAACAGCTTTGGAACTCCCTTCCTCTGGAGGTTCACCACAGTCCAAGCATTTTCTGAAGGGCAATGTAAGACCTACTTGTTTGGCCACACTTTTGGCAGTTGGAGATAGGTTTTGGGGAGGGCGTGGGGGTGGTTTTAACTTGAGTTTTAAAAAGATTAATACTTTGAGTTTGTGTCTCTTCTGGTATATTTTATACTAAGCCTTCGAGGAAAGGCAGGGAACAAATCCAAATAAAATAAATAAATAAATAAATAGAGCCCTTGCAAAAACATCAGCGCTTCTCAAAGGGCTCTGCAGTGGAGCTGCATTATCCCTATACGGGGAAACCGAGGCACGGGGAGGGAAACTGGCTCAACCAAGGTCATCGAATGACTTGCTGGCACAGCTGGGAACAGAACCCAGGAGCCCTTTGCTTGCCGATAACGAGGCTCCCTTGCTTCCCTAGCAGGGGAACGTCAGAAGCAGCGTGGCTGCCAGATGCTCTGCCCAAGCCGGGACACATGGGAAGGAGCTGGGCCATGGTGCCAGCACTCGGCGAGCCAGCTCGGTTTGGGAATCTCTATCGATTCCCTTACTCCTCTGATCCTTGGCCTGGATTTCATCCTCGTTACGGTTACGTTAGGAAGCAGCCCACATTCGTGCCATTAATGCTCCCCAGATCCTCCCAGGGAGGGTTTCATGAACAGGCTTGCAAGCAAAGGAATGAGCACATAATCCCCTCCAGGCCCAGCTGAAATGCCGAAGAGGAGGGGAACGGCTTCTTCCGCTTCTACACGTTCAGACACACACTCCTGTGAGGCACCAGCAGCAGCGCTCCCCTGGCTTGCTTTCTTCATTGTTAGATCTCTAATTTTTAAATAAAGAAATAAATAAATTTAAAAGCTTTTGAAAGCTGGCTCCACCAGGTCACACAGACCTGGAAGCACCGCAAGCAACGTATCACACCCGCCGGCCCGGATGCAAAGCCCCATGGTGAACTCGCTGCTCTAAAGAAGCAAGCTCCCGCGTTCTGGTGCATTGGTTTGGAACCGGTTCCCTCCCGGGGGCCCGTCGGGAAAGGAGTCAACGGGCTGAGGGGGCTTCAGGGGTGCCCTCAAGAAGCCGGGAGGGTCCGGATCTATCTGTGCCATGGATCCAGTCGCTCTCCCTGCGTGCAGCACGCTCCTTTCCCCTGAGCTCAGTCTGTCAGGGCTTGGGGGCAGGAGCTGGAGTCAGGGGCCAGATCCAGGAACGGAAAGGGGCCAAATAAAAACTAGCTGCATTTGGCTCCTGGGTTCCCCACCCCGTGGTTTTAGTACTTTATTTTGGAGCCTATGAAAACCAGGGAGTGACACCAGCAAGTGTAGAGGTTATCTTATCTGTTGCTATTACTACTATTATTAGCAGCCCTGAACTCACTGGGTGGCCTCAGGCAAGTCACTATCAGCCTCAGTTCCCCATCCGTAAAATGGAAACAGTAATGACCTATCATCTCACAGGGTTATTGGGAGGGTGAACTAGACAGTGATTGTAAAGCACTTTGAATACTGAAGGCACCACAGAAATAAATAAACTCGTTTCAGCACGACCCCTGTATTTGAACCCAAAGCCTTGAAACCTTGTCATGAACAGCCTTGGGGACAGTGCCTTTCCTAGTGTATACCTCCCAGGCCCTAACAGACGAGCAATGCAATACAGATAGGGAGGCCTGGTCGAATGAACTGGGCACAGGACTGCATGATGGGATTTTCTGAACGCGAATCATTATTATTAATATTACTTTAGATTTATAACCCACTGATCCCGACAGTGGCTCAGGGCAGCTTACAAGAATTAACAGAGGCCTTGGAAAACTGACAGCCTCTTGATCTTCCATTCCCCCCACCCAAAAAAATGTCAGGCAAAGCGACACTTGTGCACAACCCCAATCGACTGGGAATACCACTTAAAGTGGGGTGAAAGGTCATCTGCCAAGGATCAGCATCCGGGTCTCCATGGCGATCAAGTACCTGGGGGAATATCCCTTGGATTGAAAGGTTTCGCAATATTTACCACGGCAGACATCGAGTTTCAGTGCAGTTTCTCGTCACTGAGAGGCTCAGCTCCTGTCCCCCCTGGGGTAGGGCTGGAAAAAGTACAGCCGCGGCCTCAAAACCTCCGGAGCATTTATAGAAAAGACGCGGGTGGGTGTGCGAGCAAGCGTGACGGAACACCCCAGTGCCAGGCAAGGGGAACTGTGTCTTGAACCCAGAGCAGCCGCCAAGCAAACCGCGAGCACTCGGTGAACCTGCTTGATGAAGGACCCTGGCCGGGGAAGCAGGAGTGGCGGCGTGCCGCCCTCGTGCCGCCTCGGTTCTGGGTAGGAGCCAACTCGGGCCTCCAGCACCAACTGGAGCAGCTAGGGAACTGCCCCTGCCTTGCGCCGATGGCCTCGAGAGACCCTTCCAGCTGCTGGGAGGAGCCCAGAGCACAAGGGCACTCGCCTGGAGGTGCCCCGGCTGCTCAGGGGAGTGGCAAAGCCACTGCGCCACTAGCGTGATGCCCTTCGCTCGCCCAGGAGGCAGAGCTGCCAAGCTTCACCGCCGGGCCGCGGAGCCCCCCCAAACCCTGAAAGCGAACGGGATGTCGAGAAAGGCAACGAGCCTTGGAACAAGCCATCTTTGGGGCGGGGCAGGGGGGAGAGAAGGACAATACAGACGGAAATACTCTTCTCTGATTTTCCCAACTTCCTTCACTTGGTGCCGATCCAGCCTCATCCCTTGCCATGCCACCCAGAAGGCACCTCCATTATTAACACCCTTGCAGCTTATTTCTACACACACACCCCCCCACCTCTGGCCTACAGGTTTGTTAGCATCCAGGCATCCCCTGGCATCTGGCGGCTGCATACAGCCCACAAACACCCACGGGTCAGTTTCACGATCAGGGCTTGTCTTGTCTCCAAATTAAGTAAATCACAGGTACCGAAACAAAGAGCGGGGGTTTATCCATTTAGGATCCTAACAGTCAGGAAGCGGAAGAGAGAAGATCCAGGGCGGGGAACCTTTTTCCTCCCAGGGGGGCCACTTGGAACATTCATGCAAGTTCCGAGGACTAGGCTGAAGTTGGGAGGAAGCGGGGCACTCAGGAAAAGGAGGGTCCAGATCCTGGCTGTGTCCCCTCTCCTTGCGTGCACGGCTCCCTCATTGACTGCTCCCTTCCCCTGCTTGCGGGGAGGAACTGGATCATCATATCCACTGCCTGTAGGAGAGACCGGAGACGGGAATGGATCTCCCCATGAGCCTGGCAGAGAGACGGCTGTTGGGGGATTGGGGTTCTGTTCCCTCTGCCCCCCTCCCCCCTTGCTCTGCAGCCTCCAGCCAGTGAGAAAGGGCAGCAGGGAAGTTGCTGCTATAAATTGAGACTGTGTGTGTGTGTATTAGCCAGGGAACCGGCTGGCGCTCCCAGAGAGGCAGGCCAATAGGAAGCAGAGAGCATGATGTCATCATGCTAATCACAGCATGGTCCTAGCTAACAAAGAACAATGGGGCAGCAGCTACATTGCCCCACTTCCAACAATGAAAGAGACACAAATTATAACCATCACAAGAACATCCCCTCCCAGCCACAAGCCTGGGCTCCTGGGAGTGGAGGGGACAAGGAGGGGACAGGAGAGCAGGAAGGCCACAACTCAAGCCAAACCCCCTGGAGGTCAGCCTCCCCGCGGGAAGAACTAGAGCCTTTGATTTTTGATACCCCAAACGCCCGTTGGGCGTTAACGTGGTTCTGTTCGAGAGAGAGAAGCATTTACTCTCCTTGGGCTGGAAGTAAAGCAGACGGAACGCAGAGGAGAGCGCTCCGGTATTACAAGCAGCCGAGACACAGCCCCCTTTCTTCCCCCAGTTTTGCAAGAAGGGAGGTCGACCCGTTCCCACAGCGAGCCCCTAGTGGAAGCGCTTCACCTATTTAAGTGCATGGGTAAGAGTGATTCAATTATAGATCAAACTGAAGTCTTTGTGATCAAGCCTGAAAAGGGGGGGGGGCAAGGGGGGAGTCGAACAGAAGGCGAATGCTTTTTACTCTGTTTCACAGAGATTGATGCTCTCTTTCAAACACAATTCGCAACAACTTCAGCAAACAGGAAAGCTTTGCAGTGGGTTGTCTAGACACTAGTATTCCAGCCTTGGGGGTGGGGGGGTTTGAAACAACAGCAAGCTAATCCAAAACACTTACAGATTTGTGTTCCCATTGGAAAATGGGACACCAAGGGAAGAAGAAAGGAAAAGAACAGCTTGCTTCCTAAAACCACCCTGCGTGTGATTTAATAGTAATACAAGTTTCTGGATATTTCATTCTAGGAAGTTCCCACTTCACCCCCTCTCTGCACAAAGGAACAAAGCCCTAAAACTGACCCGAATACAAGGGCTGGGCTGGTGCATAGGGTACTTATTCGGATTTCTGGATCACTGGATTCAGAGTCACCCAGAGAGAAAGCAGGGCACCCACCTCCCAAACCCCCACACTTGTATAGCTCCATCCTGGTACCAGCGTGAGGGAGATGGGAGGCTATTGGGAGCCTCATGGAGATGGAGAAATCCCCAGGTCTCCGGAGATTTTAGCTCAACTAACCATTTAAGTATTTTTTAAGCGATTCCGTCTTCCTAGGAAGGAAGGAAGGTGGTGGCCGGTGGGTCCCCCTGGGCTGTTTCTAAGCAGGGATCAGGAGGGGTGTGACCCGCACAGACAAAGGCACGGGGGGAGGGGGCAGGAGGTGTGTTACCTTGTCTGCCCACGATCTCTGCTACATGCTCCGAGCTGGGCACCGGGACGCACTCGGTCATGTTGACGCTCTTCTTCCTGTTCCCGAGGATGCTCAGCTGCTCGGCCAAGATGGAGTGATGGGGGTGGCCCCCCAGGTGGGGGTGGAAGTGGCCGAAGACATCGGGGGGGGAGGCGGCGCTGGGGGGCGGAGGAGGACTCCCCTCTGGGTCTAACATCTGCAGGCAGCAGCTAGTGCCGCTGCTGCCCAGGGCCCCGACGGGGAGAGGGGAAAGGCTCCCAGGCTCCAGCAGCAGCAGCGACTCCAGCCCGACTCCTCCATCCCCAACCTCCTCTTCCTCCTCCTCCTCGGCGGCAGCGGCTTCGCCTCCTCCTCCTGCCGCCTCCTCCTCCTCCAGCGCCAGGATGGAGAGCGGATCCAGGGCAAACCTCAGGGCGGCGGCGGCTTCGTCGGGCTGGGGCTGCTGCGCGTCTCCCTCCTGCTCCGGCTGGGCGGCGGCTGAGCAGGAGCTGAGCGGCGGGGGGCTGAGCAGCCCCAGGCAGCAGGAGGCCCCGGCTTCCCCCGCCTCCGGCTGGCAGCAGCTGGAGCTGGGCATGGTGCGGTGCGGCGCGAGCGAGCGGGTCCCCCCGACGGGACGGGCCGGGCCGGGCTGCAGAGCGAGCGCGCGCTCAGCGGCAACTCGGACTCTCCCTTCTCCGGCGGCGTCTCCCTTCCGGCAGCGGCTGCTCCTCCTCCCGCCTCCCCCCGCCGGCGGCTTTGTCTGCTGCCCGGCCGGCCGCCTGCATCCAGCGGCAGCAGCA
>QEPC01004913.1:1111415-1157295 GCA_003113815.1 Sphenodon punctatus
GGGGGGGGGGGGATGGGCCCTGCTAGGGCCCTCCACTCCAGTGTGTCTCTGCACTATGTACAGGGGGGGACCTAGGGGGGAATGGGCCCTGCTGGGGCACTCCACTCCAGTGTGTGTCTGCACTATGTACAGGGTGGGAGCTAGGGGGGAATGGGCCCTGCTGGGGCACTCCAGTGTGTGTCTGCACTATGTACAGGGCATAGCTAGAGGGGAATGGGCCCTGCTGGGGCTCTCCATCCCTGTGTGCAAATGCACTCTACATGCGTGTGGGGGCCACGCAAGCTTGTAGGCCACCGTGCGGCTGTACCTAGAGTTCCCACCTTTAGCCGTTTGACCCCCGAGATTCCCATAGGCCGAAATGGGAGTCTCAGGGTCAAATTGCAAAAGGTGGCAAGTGGAACCCTAGCTGCCTCTATTATAGCGACACCTGTTTGATGGAAGCGAAGGGCATTACTGTTGAACAGGATTTGGTAAGTTTTCTGCTGCAAGTCTGCAAAGACGGGAGACAGGAGTGTATGTTTGTATGTAGTCCTCATTGGGACTGAATAAGTTTTTATGGTATCAGGATCTTAACCTTTATGTTTGTTTAAAAACACATTAGGAGACAAAGAGTAATTTTAAAAAAACCACCACAATACTGTGCCTGATAGAAATGCAAGCATGAGCAGATCTTAGCCTAGTATCTGTTTAACACCCTACAGTAGGGGTTGGGAACCTTCTCCCCTCCCAGAGGCCGTTCGGAAAATTAGTACAAGGTCCAAGAGCCACACAGAAGTTGGTGTGTGTGTGTGTTTGATGGGCACGCTTAGGAAAAGCAGAATCCATATCATGGATCTGTCCCCTGTCCTTGTGTCCCTGTCTTAATCTTTGCTCCCTTCCCCTAAGCTCACTCTTTCGATGCTCGAGGGTAGGAACAGGATCAAGAGGCTAGTTCCAGGAACGGGGAGGCGGGGGGGCTTTGCAATGGATTTGGCCACAGGCAGACTGTACAGGGACGATGTCTTGACACTGCTGGATGGGCAGATTATATTATTCACACACTACAGGGTCCATGGCACTTTACAACCAATCTGTTTTGAATACTTTGGTATGATGGAGTTTTACTTTATGCAAGGACTGAGATCTTGGGGTGGCTGCTGATTTAATATTTAGTTGAAATCAGATATATGCTCCTTTCTAATTGAATGGCACACGCACCATTGGGTTTAGCGTTTCACATTAGGCATGACGGTTTGCGGTCGGTGAAAGCTAGAATTATTACTCAGAGCTCTGCTTCGAGTGCCAGATAAGGAGAAGAAGTGGATGAGTTTATAAAGTAAAATAGGAACAATCCCTATATTGAAGTTGCCTGACTTTACAGAAATCCTCCTTTGCTGTGAGGAGGATGAGAAATTAATACCGCTTTTATGTGACTAGCTCGAAATACAGAGGAGAGGATGAAAAGGGGGTAGAGAAGCTATTACCACACAGAGTGAACGGGGAGTGCAGGTAGCAGAGTCTTATCACACAAGCTTTACGGAACCGTGGAGCGCGCGCTCATTTCCAACGTGGCCCCTGGGTGGGAAAAGGCTCATCTTTGCAAACCCGTTGTGTGAAGCTACACGAGTGGTGGCGGGCAGATCCCCATGCAGCCTCGTGGCGGGCAATTGCTACCGCCACGGCTGAAGAGGGCTAGGGTGCCGGCCACACGTGCCTGGCCCTGATCCACCTCCCTCCCCCAGCCAGAACTAAAGTCCGCCCCCAGCTGTGACAGGACTGTGTGCATCACAGCCGCGCTGCAGAACTTGCCGTGGGGCAGGCATGAGACCCGGTCACACGGGTTCCCCCACCCTGAGTGGGCTTACCCCACCGGGGGGGGCAAGGCTGCTCCGTGACACGGCCTCATCATTTTTCCGAGGGAGCGTCTCATAGCAGGCAGCTGTTTGTGCTGGGTCAAGCGGAACATCTGGCTGCTGCTGCCGCCCGCATGATGCGATGCACTGCATGGCCCGGCTGCCCAGGGAGGAGTAAGGCTGCCCAAGCTGTGGACGCCTCCCCTCCCTGTCTTGTGTGGCCTCACCCGAGTGTAGGCAGGCAGGCAGGCATCCCTGAGCCATCAGAGCTTAGCAATCGGGTTTTCTTATTAGTCTCTAATGGCCTAGTACAATTTGATGGCAGTAGAACCCACCCACACTCTGGCTGGATATAAAACACGCACACAGTAAAGATGTCTGAGGGGACCCATTGGAAGGACTGAGCTAAACGTTTTCCATGAATCCACATTATTATGGCCAGGCTTATGTTCCAAGCAGCCTCACCGTACGGAGGTACAGAGACAGCGGCGCAGGCACGCAGGGAAATCAGAGGAGAAAGGAGCGCTACCTCTCAGCAGCTGTTTGCATACTATTGTGCGAGGAGGCCTGGGAAGGGCCAATGAAAGTCGCAACAGCCACACAAGTCATCGACCACACAGGTCATCATGACACATTCGCCAGCTGTTGCTTGTGAAAACACAACGCTCTTTATGAATGGCAGTTGTGATGGTCCCTCCTGCCCACAGGCAAAACCAACGTTACAGCCCCCTGATGCGTCAACACCGCAGAGGTGTTGGCATAAGTTACTGCTTGAGACAATGGGTGTTTTCAGACGAGACTCTGCTCCACGCAGCCACCCAGCATCCAGGGATTCGACTGCTCAGCTGAAGGTGGAACAGCCACAGGCGCGCTCCTGTGAGCCACAGAGCACCCGCTCATGACCAAGTGCAGAGCCGTGCCGGGAAATCTGGAGTGCTCCGTGCGGGGCCAGCCAAAGATACGGTGGTCACATCCATGGCCAGGGGATCTGTGCTGGGAGCCACCCGTTTGAATTGCTCCCCACACACGCCACCTGTGTGGGTGCTCCGTGGCAGAGCCACACTGCGGCCACGGACCCCTGCCTCTGCATCGTTTGAAAACATCTAATCCTTACCTTCCAGTGGGAGAGCTGAAGGGGAGTTCACAGCCTTGCTGAGTAAAACGCCACACCGTCACCAGGCGCATGGCTCTCCGGAAGCTCAGAGCGGAGGTATGATCGTACACAGAGTGAGTAATCATGAGTGGGAGGACAACAACATGAAAGCCTGAAACAAGAAACATCAAAGACAACCCATATAGATCAGGGGTTGGGGGGGAGCCCTAGGCCCGGGGACCAAACGTGGCCCATGGATCCAGTCCCTACCCTCCAAGCAGTGAAAGACGGAGCTCAGGGTAAGGGAGTGGAGTTTTATTTATTTATTTAAAATTTATATCCCGCCGCTCCTGCCCACAGGGCAGCCCGGGGCGGCGAACAACATTCATTAAAACGGTATAAAATGTTTAAACTATTTAAAAATACAATATGAAAATGAAAGGCTCTAATTTGCACGTGTAAATTAAGCAAGGCACTGAGCGGGTCTCTCTTTTGGTCCCAGTCAGGGTGCCACTTACTCGGAATTCATCCCAAGGACCTCCTTCCCTAGGCTCAATCCAATCCTACCATGTGGATTTCAGACAGTTCCATTCCGCAGGGCCCCAACACCCATTATGGAAGGGATTGATAAACCTAACACTACCCACCAGTGCTTAATACTGCGGAAACAAGTAGCGCTTCTCAATCAAAACGTCAACTCATTCACTCTGCTACCACCGGTGTCTCCGTTCAGGATTTCTCATTTACTCCCCACCCTCACAAGTAGTCCCTTGTACACGCGGGGCTTAGCTTGCCAGGGATGGGGGGCTTGCTAGAGTTCAACCCCAGCAATTCAAATCAAGGGGGAGCTGAGCTCTGGGAAACGTTCCCAGTAGGAGCAACGTGAAAGACCTGGAAAAGGCCGATATTGGCCAGTTTGGGGTTGGAAATGAAAGCAAAAAAACCCACAACCAACCAAAAACTCTGGATAGTTCATTTGGCTTTCGCTAATGACGTTTTCGTGCCCCACCCTCAGTGCTGGCCGTCACCCCCGGCTCCTGCGGTCGGCCGGGGGTGCCTTCTTGGAGGTCGCCTGTGTTGAGCGGGGGGCCACAATGTAGAGGGCATTCTCGGTGGCCGGGCCGCGTCTTTGGAACTCCCTCCCGGAGGAAGCTCGCCTGGCCCCAAGCCTTTTGATATTCCGGCAAAGGTGTAAAACCTGGCTGTTCGCCCAGGCCTTTGGGGAGGGGGGGGGGGGTTTAGTGGATTTTTTATCCTATTTATTTTTTTAATGTATCCCAGGTCCTGTTCTTAATTCTTGATATTGATATTGTATTTTTATATGTTTTAAATTGTTTTATATTTATGTTTTTATTGTTGGAAGCCACCCCGAGCTGTGTTCAGGAGGGGCAGGGTATAAATCAAATAAATAAATAAATATAGATCAAATCACCCAAACTCCTTGTGGCACGGTCGGGTTCACCGGGGTTAGGGTTACCATGCCTCCCCTTTAAAAGAGAACGCTTATGGAAAATACATGTGGCAGCCCTGCACCATGTATTTTTCATAAGCACCCTCTTTTAAAGGGGAGGTGCATGGTAACCCTAACCGGGGTAAGTCCTGGCGGGATCAGGGCCCAGCAAGCACGCTCTTCAGGGAATTAGCTCATAGTTAGACAGTCTCTAGCCAGTCCCGTGGGGTCTCGGGGCCACCCTCTACCACTCAGCAGAACCCCATGCTCACTGTCAAGTCCCTGTTCAGAGGTAGAGCTTGATCATCCTCTTAGCTCGACAGTCTCCTCTCACTGAGCTAGGGCGGCCACCTAGGTCAATTTTTAAGGAACACTTATGAAAAATACATGTGGCAGGGTCTGCCTTACATGTTGGCAGGCCCTGGAACATGTATTTTTCATAAGTGTTCCTTAAAAATTGGCCTAGGTGGCCACCCTACACCGAGCACCGGCTCAGGCTTTAATTCACAGCTTCCTCTTAGGTGCTGTCCCTCGTTTCTTACAGCGCCTGCAACGCCACTCGCACCAGTAACTGGCTGGTGCTAGCTTTCTTAAAGGGCCAGTGGCCCACAGGGGCTCTACCCTGTCACGCTTCCTGTTTTATATTCAGCTGTAGAGAGGCAGGCGAGTCCAGTGGTTGGGGTTGTTAAGTAGAGAACAGGGTTCGTTTCAAAGCTCTGGGGCGGGAGGAGTGTCTTCTAGGGCAGGCTTGGTTGTTTTGTTGTTGTCTTCACAAATCGGTCTTTCAGCAGTGACACAAAGCCATGGGCCGAGACCCATGTTTACTGAGATTTCCGCACTGGCGGCGATGCGGGAAGCAGAATATGCGCAGGCCGGGATATGGGTTCCTCTACGGTTCTTTAGCGCACACCACAGCTGGCCAGAGGTTGGGCTGCTGACCAATTCTTCACTTCCAGAAGTGTTTGTTTCTTCCTTGTCTGGGGTCAGACGGGCAGATTTCCATGCCTTAACTGGTCCCCCACAAGGGTTTAGAATCAGGTTCAAGCATGAAGAAACAGGCTGTCGCTCATCTTTGCTTGAGGCCCAAACTCCTTAACAAGCTAGAGGCTGACCAATAATTCTGGCTACAATGCATTGTTTGGACCCTCCCCACTGCATAGAGGCCTCTATGGGGCTGCCATGAAATGTCATCTATTGAAATGTATACCCCCCCCTTCCCCTAAAGCTCAGGATGGCTTACAACACAAAACAAAGATCCCCTTTAAAAAAAAAACAACCTCCTAAGGCCCCAACCCTATCCCTGCCCTGCCCAACGCCCGTCTCGATGAAACAGCCTTGCATCCCTTCTAGATGAGCAGGCTCGGGCTTAGACAAATCTAGAACAGAAAGGAGTTCTGTAATTGTGGGGCAGCCTCCAAGAATTCCTCTGCGTGGCCCGTGTTGCGAAAGTCTTGGCAGGCAGATTGTACCCGCAGAAGGGGGCTGCTAGCGGGCCGCGGAGGGCGTCTTTCAGTTATTGGGGCTCCAACCATTCAGGGCTTTATAGGTCAAAGCCAACCCCTTGACTCATGCCCGTGCGGCACTGGCAGCCAGCGCAGATTCTGGAGCACCAGCGTAACGTACTCCTGGTGACCTACCCTCGACAGAAGACGGGCCACTGCGTCCGGCACCAGCTGCAGCTTCCGAACAATCGAGAGAAGGGGGGTAGGTAGTAAAGCTGAGAGAGGATGGAGGGGGAGATTGGTCACAATGCGACAACCATTTTTACTTCTCTGGCACAGTCATTAGTTGGCGGGTATTAGATACTTAAGGTACGTTTATTTTCTCTCTCACCCCCTCTCCTTCCACTTATCTTAATCTTTGCCTAGCCTGTTCCATCTTCCCTCCCCGCTGTTTCCATATTCTTCTTATTCCCTGAGCTGCTTGTTGACTTGCTTTTGCTCTAACTTCCCCAACTCTCTTGGCACATTGTACAGCTCTCTCTCACCGGTTCCCCTCCAAGACCACACGAAGTAAAGAATACCGAGTAAAAGGTGACCGCCCACTGGCCGCTACTCTATCCCAGTTCCCTACGTACAGGAGTCTCTTAAGTTCTGGGGGTGTAAAAGGAACGCAAGTCTCCAGGTACAGACCAAGGAAAAGGAAAGAGGTTACAAAGAGCTGAATGATCATTTTTGGGAAACATCAGAACTTCTTGTTACTCATTTTTCAATTGTATTTCTCAGTTTTGAAAACTAAAAAAAATATTCCTTACATATATCTACTAAATGGGGTTCTACATTACTGGTCTTACAGGTGAGAAGGATCTAGGGATTGTGGTCGATTACAAACTGAATGCGAGTCAGCAGTGTGGAACAGCGGCTAAAAAGGCGAACACCATTTTAGGTTGCATTAACAGAAACATTATTTCCAAGACAGCAGAAGTAAAGATTTCACTCTTTTCAGCGCCGGTCCGATCTCGCTTGAAGCACTGAGAGTTTTGGGGGCCTTATTTTAAGGAGGACATTGACAAATTGGAGCAGGTCCGGAGGAGGGCAAGAAAAAAGGATCAAGAGTCTGGAAAACAAGTCTTACAAGGAAAGGTTGAAGGAAGCGAGTGTGTTTAGTAAAGAGAAAACTGAAGGGAGACATGATCCTCTTCTAATAATCTAAGGGGTTACCACCAAGACAATGGCAAGGAACCGTTCTGCGTTGCCACAGGGAGCAGGCCTAGAAATAATGGGTCCATGTTACAAGGAGGTAGATTTCGGTTGGAGATCAGAGAAAAGCTTCCTAACAGTAAGAGCAGTTTGGTAATGGAGTACGTTGCCTAGGGAGGCTGTAGGGTCACCAAGGCTAGAGGCTTTCAAAGAGAGGCTGGACAGCGAGTCGTCATCCGAGGAGCGGGGTGGGACTAGATGATCCTCAAGGGTGGCTTGGGAGAAGCACCCAACAGCTCACAATGGGGGATCCATTCCTTGTTTTCCCCCAGCTCCCGTCATGTTCCCTGATCCTGTCTCCGACAGTGGCCAATCACGGTGGCTTGGGAGAAGCGCCCAACAGCTCACAATGGGGGATCCATTCCTTGTTTTCCCCCAGCTCCCGTCATGTTCCCTGATCCTGTCTCCGACAGTGGCCAATCACGGTGGCTTGGGAGAAGCGCCCAACAGCTCACAATGGGGGATCCATTCCTTGTTTTCCCCCAGCTCCCGTCATGTTCCCTGATCCTGTCTCCGACAGTGGCCAATCACGGTGGCTTGGGAGAAGCGCCCAACAGCTCACAATGGGGGATCCATTCCTTGTTTTCCCCCAGCTCCCGTCATGTTCCCTGATCCTGTCTCCGACAGTGGCCAATCACGGTGGCTTGGGAGAAGCGCCCAACAGCTCACAATGGGGGATCCATTCCGTTTCCCCCCCAGCTCCCGTCATGTTCCCTGATCCTGTCTCCGACAGCGGCCAATCACGGTGACTTGGGAGAAGCACCCAACAGCTCACAATGGGGGGATCCATTCCCTGTTGTTTCCCCCCAGCTCCCGTCATGTTCCCTGATCCTATCTGGCTAATAGCTGCTAATGGACCGATCTTCCAGAAACTTGTCCAAACCTCTTTAAAACGCAGCTCTAGTACTGGCCCTTACCACAGCCTCTGGCAGTAGATTCCACAACCCCAATTAGACGCTGAGTGACAAAAATACTTTTTTTTAAACTTGCCACCCATGAGTTTCACGGAGTGTCCCCTAGTTCTAGTACTAGCTGAGAGGGTCAATAACTGCTCCTTGTTTATTAGTTCCACCCCACTCATGATTTTATGGACCTCTATCCTATCTCCTCTCAGTCGTCTCTTCTCCAAACTGAAGAGCCCCAACCTACCAAGCCTCTCCTCATACGGGAGCCCTTCCATGCCCTGGATTATTTTTGTTGCCCTTCTCTGCGCCTTTTCTAGTGGTGGTGGGGGGAGGGAGGAGATTGGGGAGGGGGGGAAACGACACAAAATTTGTGTGACGGTTTATTGGAGGGGGAACTGCAGTAGAGTGACAAACTCTGACAAGGGGAGAGGTTAAAATGACGTGACACTTTATGAACAGTCCCTATTAGAAAATTATGGCACTAAGAACATTTGTTTATTTGGACTTAGAGCCTGCTCTATCTTGAAGGCTCAGGGCAGGTTACAACACAAACAAGAACCAGTATAATTATACACCCGACCCCTGGCAAAACACCTAAATATTAAAGCAATCAATCTGATCTGGGAGAATGGAGGAGTCTGGCTTTATCAGCGAATGTTTACAAGATGGCCCAAGGCACCTAGACTGTTGGACAATGAACTGACCAATCCAGCAGTCCCTGTTTGTTTGAGAAGAATTCTTTATGCTTATTATCCCAGGCTGCTTTACCAAGTTTGGGAGCATCAGTCTGGAGAGAAAAGGATGGTCATCCTAATGCAAGAAGCTGTGGGAAAGGGCAGGATATAAACAAATAAGAGGAGAGAGGAAGGGTCTTGAGCTCTGCATGGTCACAGATACACGAAGCAGCACATGCAAATTAGCAACCTGCAGGGAAGTGGGAGTAAAAGCAAGCAGAGAAATAAGTAGATCAGGGTAGGAAACTTGCCCCCTCCCTTATGGAGCGTGACCAGGACGGAGGCAGAAAGGGAAGGGCCCAGATCATGGAACTATTCCCCTCTGCTTGCAGGCAGGCCTCATCTGGGCTCCTTTCCCTGAGCTCACGCGTTTCGATGCTTGAGGGTAGGGACTGAATCTATGGGCAAGATGTAGGAACTGGAAAGGGCCCAACAAAACATAGCTATGGGCCAGAGGCTCCCCACCCACAAACTAAATGCACAGAAGGTCAGAGGAAACAGTCTATGGAAAAGCCATGAAGAGGGACAGTCTCGGAAAGAAATTTTGAACTGGAGATACATGGTCTTGCTTCTTTCATAAGATGACACTCCTAACTATAGAAATATGGATTTCTTGGGGGAAACACAATGGTTCTTAAATCCTCCACTGATAGCCCAGAGACGCTGATTGGATTCCCCATCAAGTGAGGAATCCTTTCCCTCCCAGGAGCCACTTTGAAAATTAGCACAAGCTCCAAGGGCCACATTAGGGGTTAGGGGAGGACCCCAATCATGGGTCTAGGCTCAATACCATGGATCTGTCGGATCCTTATCCTTGTGCGCATGCCTTTAACTCAGTTCCCTTAACCGTTTGTAGACGATCACGCTAAAACGTTCTTACAGACAAAAGGGTATGGGTCATTGTATGTATTTAGACATTCCATTAAAACAGTTTTGAATGCGATCATGTAAGCATTTAAAACGAGTCATTCTAAAACACTTCCTGGTTTTAGTTCATTTAAAAACAAAACACCTTTGTCCAGGTTTTACTGAAACATATCAGTTTAGAAACGTTGCAAGCAACCGTTTTAATGATTTAAGAATGTTTTGAGCATAATGCTAAAACATTTTAGATGTTTACATGCACAATTCACAGAACATTTTTGTAAAGCTCATCTAAATGGGATAAAACATTTTTGTTATGACAATGCGTCCTATACCATTGTGTCTGTAAAGAACATTTTAGTGCGATAGTCTAAAAACAGCCTACATCACAACAAAAATGTTTTATTCCATTTAGACTATCTTTACTAAAACCAAAACGTTCTAACTGTTCTAACCAAAACGTTCTGTTCACACTATTAAAACAATTGCTCTGCAATGTTTCCAAACTGAAACATTTCAGTAAGACCTGGAAAAAGGTGTCCAAACCAGGAACTTGGAAGCATTTTAAAATGAAATGTTTTACACATTCAAAACGCCGTAAAGCAGACTAAAATGATTTTAAATGTATCATCTAAAAACACACTCCGTGCTTTGGAGCTAGGAACTGGATCCAGGGTCAGATTCAGAAACTGAAAGTGGAATAAGCCAAGCTATGGGCCACATTTAGCCCCCAGCTCGAGTTTTCTATCCCTGGACTATGTGGTGAGGACTCCCCCTGGTTCCAGCTGCCACACCACGTTGCAAACAGTTAAAAATACAGTCAATACTTCCCTAACAGTTTCTTCCACAATAAGCAACTAGGAATAAGGGGAGCCGGCAAGTGTCTATAAAGATGCAGACCACACAATGAAAGAGTTTGAAGTATACTTAATTTACAAAGTTATTTGGGAAGAGCAGAGATTACAAGATGTATTTCAAGACTGATGTGAAGTTATGAAAAGAAGAAAAATGTGTGGATGTGTTACAGACAAGTGGAACAGGTTTGGAAGATGTGCGAGGCTCTAGGCCAGCTCTATGGTAATCAGTCCTAAGCCAGGACATCTGAGTCTCCTATTTGGCATTTTTCTGGCAGGGGGACGATAAAACAGCACTGCAGGAAGCAGACAAACCAAGACATTTCCTCTTTCCACTTTGTTAGACAAGACGACTGGAAGTGTCCTTGGGGCTGTGTATCTATCTGTGCTTCTCTAACAAAGCTCTGCAATCAGATAACTCGGAGAAAAATTAACTAAATGACGCAGCTTCTTTTCCACCAGTGCCCCACTCAGGTTGCTAGTTTGTACAAGACTGTCTTCATGGGAGATACTTTGAAGTCAGAAAATAATTTTATCTGCACTTAATAGGTTTGCTTTAAAAAATAAATAAGATAGAAATCAGAAAAGTCAAAAGGGTCAGCGTCTCAGGATTTGTTCAGATGTTTAAAGCAGCAAAATTCTCAGCTGATAAAATAAAGTTTGTGTACCAGTGATGGCTTTAGTGAAGGATATTTCGCTGATTTCCCCCTGACTCAAATACAAGTCTTCATCTTCCCAAATACTGTACAATCTATTTTACTTTTGGAAGCAAAGAGGAAAAAAAAAATGTTTTAAATCAAAACCCTGTCCTCTGCCTTCCTCCATCAGGGTTGCCCACCGCAAGTGTCAATTACTAAAACAGGGGTGGGTTTGGGTTATCTTTTCCCTCCCGAGGGCCACAATGAAAATTCATACAAGCTGTAAGGTCCGCATAGAAGCTGGGGGTTGGAGGTGTAAGGAGGGACCAGATCATGGATTTGTGCCATGGATCTCTCTGCTGTCCTCATCTCTGCTCCTTTCCCACCCCACCCCGAGCTGGTTTTCAGTGGTTTGAGGTATGAACTGGATTTAGGGGCCAGACCCAGAAACTGAGAAGGGGCTCATATAAAGGTTTGCCATGGGGCTGCATTCAACCCCTGGGCCTGAGGTTCCCCTCCCCTGGTCTCTCAAACCATGCCAAGCAAAATTAGTACTTAGCCATTTAGAAAGCATCAACAGTAATTTCATTCACAACTACGTAGTGCAGTTCTGAATGGGTGCTCCACCTTTATTGTGTCAGAGCATACTCTGCTTGGGGTGGGGGAAACGGTTTCTAAATAAAGAGTAGCATGTTCCGCTCAATGGCAAACTCAACCTGCAATTTGAAAATCAAGCTACATTCTCTCCTCAGTGGGCTACCCCACAGCTGGTGGGGTAGGATTCCATCTGGCCTTAAAGTCCAATTTTATTAAGTATCAGTATTTCCTAAATAAAGTATACATTTCCAGAATGACATCATGCAATAAAAGTTCCAAACTCTGTACATTTAACTCAGAGGGCGTCTCTAGTCTATCGTCACCCTCCCAGCTGCTTAACAAGGGGGCAAGTGCTAAGATTTGTTCATTCAAATGCTGGAGAGACCCAAAGAGTGAGCACGGGTTTGCAGGAGCAAACTCCTCAGCAGATGCATGAAGCAGGATGATGTCAAGCTTAGGACCATCCTAAGTACCAAGTACCCACATAGTTAGCATAATGTGTAGAGTTACCCATGCAGTTCAAAGGCGGCTCAACTACCCCTGTGCTATAACAACGCATACTGGCCACACAATGAGATTGCACAAAACTATCTGCCCTGCTGTGGCTAAGAAGCTGGACAGCCCCCGGGTGGTCAACAAATCTCATAATAGCTCCTGAAAATAGAGTTGGCACCTAGGCAAGTTTTTAAGCAACACTTTAATACATGTTGCAGGGCCTAAGGTACCAATGCAGGCCCTGCAACATGTATTTTTCTTAAGTGTTCCTTTAAAATGTGCTTTGGTGCTAACCCTACCTGAAAACCTACCTCTTTCATCAGGTATATTCCCTAGTTGCTTATCCCCACCTGTTCACCGATGCTTCCTCTATTGTCTTCTCATTCAGGGCTTCCCACTTCTCCCCTGTCACTCAGCCAAGCGTGGACACCTGTGACTTCTCAGTTTTGTGACTGTCCCCCCCTTCCCTCACCAATCCTAGACTGTAAGCCCCTTGGGGGAGGGACCCGTCTCTAATTATTGTTCGGGGCCAGATATATTAATAGTGCTCTATAAATGCATAACTAATAATAATAATAATAATAATGGATTATTATTTTAAATGAGATAGCTAAGGCAAGATAGCCACCCTGTTTGTAAAATGTTGGTGGTCGGAAAAGGAGCAGTTTAGGGTTCCAGGACACTTACGAAAAATTACATCTATGACAACCCTACTCAGGGTGGAGCTACGCATGTTTCACTCTGGCCGCCTACAAGGTAAAACAAAACCATCCCTTGCTGCTTCTATATTAAGATTTTAAGAGAGTTTGCTTTCTTGTGCTACCCATCTCACTGGCGGCAAACACAGCTCTCCCCCTAGCACAAGGTTGGAGAACCTCAGGCCTGGACTTGGTTTTCTATATGGTTCCCTTTCCACTCCATGAATTTGGCCTCTAGGTCCAGTCCCTACTCTCCAACACTGAAAGAACGAATTGAGGGTAAGGGAGCAGAGAGACAAGGACAGATTCATGGTCTGGACACTGATCTTCTTTAGTGCCCCCCCCCCCCAACTTCTATGGGCCCTTGGAGCTTGTAGACAGGAGACCCTGGGAGGGGGGAAAGGTTCCCCGTCCCTGCCCGAGCACATGCCGATGCCAGAGATACCTGTGTAACTCAGTCAGCTGCATTTTTTATGCACAGGTTTCACGGACTGAAACTTGGAGAGGAAATGTATTTGCAATTCATTAAATCAAAGAGTCCAAATTTGGAGGAGGAAGGGACAGAGATCTCGAAGTGAGCCGATCCAACCCCTAATTCGCAGAGCAAGTCGGAGCCATCGAGTGCGGCGGCGGCGGCACTATTTTCACACAGGCCTTTCTCAGAGAGGAGCTAACGGCACTTTTAAGGTTTTTTCCCCCACACACAACATATTGCAGGGTCACAGAAGGCTAGAACACTTCGTTTCCAACGCCAGCTCTTATCATCCTCCTTCCTCCCACCAGGAGGACTTCCAGAACTATCAGGCTGTCATGGTTTCTTTTTAAAACACATTTGCGGAGGGGAGCATGATACAGTTCTCTTCACCAGTGTGCTGGTCCCTTGCTGCTCCAAGGGGCCCACATACATACTGTCCCCTATGCTTGAACACTCCCTCCCTGCACAGACATGCTCTGCCCTGTCCCTTCAAAGCCTTCCTAAAGAGAGACCGTTTCCATCAGGTCTGAATTTCTCACTCACATAGATTGATGGTTTATGCTTTTCCTACTGTCTCATCCCTTCAGGATCCACCTCCTAAGCTAAGCACCTGCAAGTTCTCAGCTTCGTGAATGCGCATCTCTGTCCCTCCTATGTGCCCCTCCTACTGTCCATTCCAGATTGTAAGCCCCTTGGGGCAGGGATCCATCTCTATAGTCACAACTGCTCAGCCCCTGGCACACTGCTGGCACTACATAATTAATAATCTAGGTTCAGGCTTCTAACAACATTTCACAGGCTAGCCATCACTACAAACAGCACAAAGGTAGAAATGTTTTTTTGGAGTGATCTGGGTTTCACTACATTCACAACAGGCAGTTTACCCCCCCAGTCTGGACTCACCTGAACATTTCCTTTGCTTTCAGGGTTAGTGAATGGAGATTGAAAAGCAGTATACTGCCCAAGAATGCCACCTTACAACAGCTTCCCGAACACAGGAAAACAGATCATGAGATTTTCAGAGCAGTAATATTAAAGTTGACAGTAAATAAGGGAATCTCCACAAGAGTTAGACAGCACCTAAACAAGTCCAAGGACATCTGGAGTATACAAATAAAGTCACAATCTGGCACCCAGGGAGGCATTACCCATCAGCTCAAAGTTTACAAACTCAAGAGGACATACGTTCGTTTTTGTAGCTCTTCCCTGAAGTAATGGACTTTACTCTTGGATTATTCCATGTTATTTGCTGCCAGTGGCAGAGTCGGTTCTCGTACAAGAGGAAACGGCACACAGTTGGCAAAGGTTAATCAGCGTGACAACGACCCTGTGCAGCAGCAATTTACTTTTAAGTATTTCTCCTCTACTACGTAGTGACAGCAGCCTCCTCCATCCTGCAGGGAGGCCAAGCCCCAGTATGTACATAATCATTTCCAGAGTTAGCTTTGAAAACACTAACATAGCTAACTTGGTCTGAGGAGAGGCTGCTCTTGTGACTCAGCACCCCTTATGGAAGCGTTCATCACTGTGGCAGCTGCATAATCCCCCTTGAACGATTCAACCCTCCTTGATCTTTTGTCGGGGGGGGGGGGCCTCCCGGGTGGCCTGTTGGAGCATCCCCTGCCACGTCCCCTACTGCTTCTGAACAATACATGCTGGTTGCTCACTGCTGCCAGGATTATCCTGTCTCTCCCCACCCCACCCCACCCCACGTCTTGGATTATTATTATTTTTTTAAAGAAAATGTTTTGGTGGGTCTAACCCACAAAAAGGCCAAGAATTGCAGTTTTAAACAATAGGTGGTAGGCTACAGATAGCCCCTCCTATGTGCCCCTCCCATTGTCCATTCCAGCTTGTAAGCCCCTTGGGGCAGGGATCCATCTCTATAGTCACAACTGCTCAGCACCAGGCACATTTGCTGGCACTATATAATTAATAATCTAGGTTTAGGCCTGTAACATTTCTCTGCTCTCCCTTTATCCAGCAGAGAGCGGTGGCTGGACAAGTTGCTAAGTTAAGGAGAGTTTGGCCATAGGAAGAGGCAGCTGAAAGAGTAGACTAGTAAGCATAAGTGTACCACAATCATAGGAAAAATTAATAAAAAGAAAAGACAGTTGATGCTCACACTCTAAACTTACTCTCAAGAATGGCAGGGAGGGGGAGTTTAATTACAAGACGCAGGCAGAGGTCCAGCAGCAGGGTGGGGTCTATCCGGTCTACTGAAGAAACGTAGCAGTTGCTTCTTCTTAGGGAGAGGTTGCACACGCGCAACTGGTACTAGCGGCTCAAGGCCCTCACGGTCTGGTCTCTGGAAGCGCTAGGGCAGACTAAGAGGGGGACAGACATGACTTTCAGGGGGTGAAACAAATGAGACAGTAGCAAGTTACCTGCTCATCACTGCTCAAAACTCCCCCAAATCTCTGGTTTTCTGTGATTTAATGTAAAAGAGAATTAATTTTTTTCAGAGAATTTTGCAGAAAATGGCAAAAATGTACAGGGGTTTGGGAGGACGACAGTGAGAATGCAGCGGTGTGCACTGCGGAAGGGCAGGGTCTCTGCGTTTGGAGGGGTGTCACAGACCTCCTGTGGGTTGAGGGGTCAGGGGAATTCTGAATTGGAGCAGTCAGGTTTTCTAGACCTTGGGGACAGGAGTTGGGCCTAATTGGGCCCATAGCGGATTCCCCAAGTGCCAGCCTCTCCAGGGTCCCCCTTTCTGGTTGGCAGAGCGGCCTGGGACCAGGCTCGGAAGAGGCAATGAGCCCAGGACAGTGAAGTGGAAGCAACCTTAAAAAAGGCATGTGCTGTGGGAGGGCAGGGGGCGGGAATCTGCATTTGGAGAGGTGCCACAGACCTCATTTTATTTTTTGTTTACTGTTGGTGGGACACGTAGCTACAAAATTGCATTAAAATGAAAATATTACAACAGCAGCAGCCTCTGTCAATATACAAAACTTCAATTATGAAAAATGAACAGTAACCATATTCATTTTCAAAAGTCAACTGCAGCATCCCCCTCCGCCCCCAGGTGCCATAGCTGACGTTACAGCAGAGCTGGTCAGAGAGAGCATGAGGAGGACAAAGGCGTGTGTGCACACCTGTGCACTAGTGCGGAGTGGAAGCTGAAGGGAAATATAAACGGGTGCAGGCCAGAGGGCTGGAAATGCATGGAAGCAGGGGAATTGGAAGGACAGGAGAAGAGATGAAGAGTAGGGTGTATAGACTAGCTATTATGTGCTAGGGAAACCAAGAAGTTGCCAATCCAACCGAATGGGCTACTCTGCCCAAGCTGCGATAAATGAACCAGAGTGTAATGGAGAACTCACCAGAAAACTTTAACTCCCCCCTGTCTTTAGATTGTGAGCTCTCGGGTAGGGACGGTGTCTATCTTGTTTTTTGTAAAGCGCCAGGTACATTGCTGGTGCTATATAAATACTTATAACAACAACAACATTAAAGGCGGAGGTAGACACATCACATCATTACAAACATCACATAGTAACTTGCTCTTGGAGTTTCTTATAGTGTTAATGTACAAAAGTTTTAATAAAAAAAATGAAGTCCCAGACAAAGTACATTCAGATGGAGTTACTGTTGAGAATACATATTAGTAATCTACAGTAGAATACACAGGGATACTTTAATTTTCCCCAAGCCAAACATTACACCCCAAAAATACTGAAAATAACCAAGCATGTTAAAATAGGGAAATGAACAGTTAAGAAGTTCACCCAACCTTGCCTTTGCCCTGGTGGACAACATGAAAGGAGTTAGGTTGGGAAGGAATGTACCTTAGCAATCTGTTGCATTGAATCTGGGGCTGCAAGCACGATCGTCGACCTGTCATAGTTGTGTGGTTACTGGATGGTATCTGTACAGCACAGAGGCAAGGCGACTTCAAGTGCTCCTCCCACTTTCCAACACCTTAAAAGCAGTGATTTCTTCAACAACATACCACAGAAACTTCAAACAGGTGCTTGACAGAGACCAGAAAAGAAAGCTCAACTTTCTATGAGAAACATTTAATTGAACAATGAATTACAGAAGGACAGATCTACATAATAGCAACCGTAACAGACTATTTAAAAACTAGAAAATAATTCTAATTGGCAGCAATACCAGGCAAGGGTCCCCATCGCAATTCCTGGCGCAGCAACAGAGCAGTTAAAATTCATCCTCCTTTCAGGACCTCCAAGCACGCATTCCGCTCCGGCAAGGGGCATTTCTTCCCAGGGAAGTTATGACCAAATTAGTGGTCTGAGGAGTAATTTTCCTCAAAATGGTCATTACTTTCCAGGAAGAGTCCTGGGCCCTCACTGTTATTCCTAATCATTTGACTTCAGGAGCTACTTCTTTCCCAACCTTTGGCATACCCACAATTCATAGATTGGTCAGGTGTGCAATATTTGAATCCGCCATTTTATACTGTACTTGTATCTGGTGTTTCCCATCATGGATCCTTTAAAAACAAAGTATTTGCAATCTAGTGGGTATTTGCTACAAACCATGAACTCAGACCTTCCCCATCTCTGCTCTTCCCATTCCGTTCTTGGACGATGACATTCTGCCCGTGCACCAGTCGGGCAGAGATGTACTAGAAGAGATCCCCATGGTCCCCATGGTGAAGCCAAATACTTATAAACACATTAAGGCAGGTTTCACATCATTTCATATTTGGACACAAAATGCAGATCACTCCACTGCACATGCAAATAAGAAAGATTCAGTGCTTACCAAAAAGCATTAGACTCATTTTAAGACAATTATAGAAAAGTCAAACTTTTGCTTTTTTGTTTTTAAAAAGAAGTCAAAACATTACTGCTTTCATGTGCAGACAAACCTATGGGAATGGATCCCCTCCCGCTGCACACACTAAAAGAGAGGTTGGGATACTTGGCATCAGAGGAGAAAGAAATTTTCCTAGTTGTTGACCAAAAATAGATCATATGGTACCTTCTACTTTTAGTGGAAAAGGTATTTCCCCAACCAGTTTAACTCTCATGCTGAATATTCCTTATACCACACGCTGAAATATTTCACTCAAGTGCCTGATGAACTACAATTGGATCAGCACAGGCTTCCATACCAAGTATAAGTCTTGGCAGTTTCAGGTTCCGATCTATTCACAGCATGGTATAAAGTGCATTCAATGCAGCACTGGGACTTGTTACCGGAACAGGTGGTCACTGATGCAAGACTGATTCCTAGAGTGCAATTTCCCCAACTCATCCCAGTCTGAAGTGGAAAAGGCACCAGCTTTCCATCGCTGGGACTGCTTCAAGTCCAATATCGTCTTGTGAGAAAATGACCTTCAGCAACCTGATTTCACACATGGAATGACAATCCACACTATAAAATGATCTCCTATGGCCGGGCACAAACAGGCAACCTACAGTAGAGAAGCCAAGGAGTGAAAGGGTATTTTGCTTGTTCGCCATCTGTGTTAGGGTACACGAGAAAATAGTTTCCAGGTCATTGTTAAGAAGGTACCAGATACAAAAACCTGGAGAAATTTGACCGCACTGTAGCATCAACCCATGAGTAAGATATGAAATTTGGTTTGTAATATTTAGCCCCCCTCCCCACCCCCTACTCTTTGTAATCCCCTAATTCCCTCAGCTCCATTTAGGAAAAGGGGAAGAATGGTTTCGTAACTACCCAGCGACTACTGAGCTTCCCCAGCTTTTCCCTCACGTAGACCCCGAACGCAATCACGGAACAGTTGGACGGCTGGCGCAGTGTAGCCTGCCGACACTCTTGGCTTTGCAAACGGTTGTGCTGACCCTGCTGAAAGGGCTGATGCGGGGAATTCTTCGATGGAACTCCCTGGAAGCAGGAGGAAGAGAGAAGACACTTGGTTAGTCACTAGCTACCTTCATTTATATATTTTTTACCACCTTTTTTCTACGTCAAGCGCCGCCCCCACCCCACCCCACCCCCCTTCAAGATCAGATTGTAGTCTCCTGTTCACATTTTCACTGCCCCTCTCTGTTTTTCACCACTGTAATCAGTAGCGGGTTTTTTGGGCTGGTCAGATGCTCCAGAAAGATGTCAAGTACCCAAAATACAGCTCCACTCCATCAAGTGGCAGCACAAAGAAAAGGAGAGAATTTGAATCCAAGATGTCATTTTCTAAAGGCCAGACAAACATCAATTCAATTAAATTTCATTTTATTAGCTTGACCGGAGGTCAATGCATAAAAGCTTACAACAACATAATATAAACAAAAGAAAGGAGAATGGGTAACCTACCTTCGGTGAATTCCTTTCTCCCCTAGCTCTGCAGACTCCTCCTGCTGGGTAGATCTACCGTTGACCACTAGGAGGCAGATGATCATTTTTTATTTTTTTTCCACTGCCCTGTGTCACCAGAGCTACCCGGCTCTCCAGTCCGTTCCCGAGCCAAAAGAGCTGTCCTCCATCTCCGGATGAAAGCTAGACACAATCTTTGTGAGAACAGGATCCCCCTTCACATCTAACCAACCAAAAAACCTAAAAAATGGTACCTAACCTTTAACTGTACTAATTTTTGCTAACAGTCGACAAAAGAAAACTCCGGCAATTAAAACTGTGGTACTGGTCCCAACTCCCTGTTTCCTGCTGTTTGACAGGGAGGGTCGGATGAGTCTGCAGAGACTAGGGAAGAAAGGAATTCACCGAAGGTAGGTAACCAATTCTCCTTTCTCCCCTAGCTCTGCAGCCTCCTCCTGCTGGGACGTACCCAAGCAATGTGACAAACCTCAGGGGTGGGAGCAAACAGCACTGGGAGTGTCCAGTACTGCCTGCAGCACCCGTCTGCCAAACGCAGTCTCTGCTGATTGGAAAACATTGATTTGATAATGTTTCACAAAAGTATGAATTGATGCCCACGTGGCAGCCCTGCAAATTTCCTCGTAAGAGGCTCTTGCCTTAAAGATGTATGAGGTCGCTGCACTTCGGACGGAGTGGGCCCAAATTGGGAGGGGAGGAACCCTACCCCCTGCTCTGTATGCCTCGACAATCTTTAGAGCTCGCTGAACGTCCAGCGTGTGCCATGCCTTTTCCTTTGGGTGTACTGGCCTGGGACAAAATGAGGGCAGCACTACCTCCGGTGCCCTATGAAAAAAGGTATTCACTTTAGGTAAGAAGGCCTGGTCTAATTTCAAGGTAACTGAGTCCCGATGAAAAATGCAGAAATTGTCCTCCATGGACAACACCCCCAGTTCAGAGACGCGTCTCGCTGATGTCACTGCAATAAGAAAAATTACTTTTAACGTCATGAAAAACAGGGACACATGCCTAGGGGGTTCAAACAGCCTCCAAAACTAAATTAAGATCCCACGAGGGGACCCTGCGCACCACCGGGGAGATATAACCCTGGCTGCCCTTAGGAATCTCCTAACGTTTTTATGGGAGGAGACTGCCCTATTAGTAGTTGCCCTCAGGACTGAGTCTATGGCAGCCAAAGTGTTAGCCTTAAGTCCCTTGTCCGAGCCCTGCTGGAGGAAATTAAGGACCTGTGACACCCCTGTGTTGGAGGGGTCCTGGTTCTGCTGTAGGGACCACATGGTGAAAGTCTTCCACGTGGCCCGGTAACTCCTCCTGGTGGCAGAGAGCTGTATAGTAGCAAGTACAGCCTCGGAATAGCCTCTTGCCCTTCGCGCTGAGCGCTCCAGTGCTAATGTGCGTGTCCCTGTGCACTGCACTGGGCCCTGGTAGAGTAACGTCGGGAGCAGAGGGAGCCTCTGGTATTGCGAGTGGCTGAGCGCCACTAGCTGAGAGAACCAGGGCCTCCTGGGCCACCACGGTGTCACGAGGAGAAGAGACGCCTGCTTCCTGATCGCTTTGGCTATGGTTCGTTGAATCAGAGGAAACGCGTATAGAAGGCCCTTGGGCCAGGGCTGATTGAGCGCGTCTATCCCTTCCGCCTCCCTGCATCGTGTGCGTGCCCTGAAGCGTGGAACTTGCACATTGTCCTTTTGTGGCAAACCGGTCCATGTGCGGGAGCCCGAACCTGGTCACTATCTGCTGGAATACCGACTTGTCCAGTCTCCACTCGTGTGGATCCAGTGTCTGCCGGCTTAGTCGACCTGGATGTTGTCTTGGCCCTTTATGTGTAGTGCCTTCAGTGATGACAGATGGGACTGAGCCCAGGCAAAAAGTCTGGTCGCCTCTTGGTGTAGTTCCAGAGACCTCGACCCCTCCCCCCCGGTGATTGATATAGGCTTTCGCCGTCACATTGTCTGTGTACACCAGGAAGTGATGGGAGGAGAACGACGGGTACAGCTGTTGGAGGGCGAGGTGAATGGCCTTCAGTTCAAGAAAGTTGATCTTCCTGCCTGCATCCCTCTGGGCCATAGCCCCTGGGCTGAATGGGGCCCTGCGTGCGCTCCCCAGCCCGAGGCTGGCGTCTGTTGCTAGAATCGCTCTTCATGGCTCCGTGAGCGGCACTCCTTCCTGGAATGTTGTTGGCCTTAACCACCAACACATGGGAGTTTTTTAAACTTCTTGGTATGGGGACCCAGGGATTGAGCCCAAGCGTGAGCTCTCTCTGGAAACCCCTTAGCTGCCTCTGTAAGGGTTGCAGGTAGAAGCGGCCCAAGGTCACCTGCCCTATACAGGATATCAGCAGCCCCAGTAGTCTTGCCAGTTGTTTGAGTCTCATCTGGTCGCGGAGCCTCAGCAGCTGGACTAGCGTCTGGATCTTGCCCTGTTGCTGTGGTGGGACGAACGTGAGGTCAGAGGTGGTATCTATCAGGATCCACAGATGTTCTAACCTTCTGCCTGGGATGAAGTGACTTTTCTCCCTGTTTATCAAGAAGCCGTGCCTCTCGAGGTATTCGATGGCCTTGCTCAGGTCTGCCATTACTTTGGTGTGGGAGCTGCTGCAAATCAGGAGGTTGTCTAGATAGGGATAGACGTGAATCCCCTCGCTGCGCAGGTTGGCGATGAATGGCACCAGGATCTTCATGAAGGTCCTGGGAGCCGATGACAGGCCGAAAGGCAGGGCCCGGAAATGCCAGTGCTCTCCGTTGTAGGCAAACCTGAGCCATTTCTTGTGTGGGTCCCAGATCGGGACATGCAGGTAGGCTTCTCTGAGGTCTAGAGACCCCATCCAATCGCCCCTCTGTAGGATGTGACATACAGACGCCGCTGTCTCCATTTTGGACGTACCTGTTGAGGGCTTTCAGATCGAGCACGGCCCTCCATTTTCCCAGCTTCTTTGAGACCAAGAAGAGGATGGAATAAATGCCTGAGGAACGTTCCTGACTTGGGACCCTTTCTATGGCCTTTATTTGTGCCAGTCTTTGAATTTCACCTGATAGGGCCAGGTGTTTAGCCCTGTCCTTGGATCTCGGCGAGGGTATCAATCTCTGTCTTGGAGGGTGCTCCAGTTCTATGCGATAACCCTCTGAAATGCATGAGAGGACCCAGGAGTCTGCTACGGACCCTTCCTGTGCTGTCTGAAACTGTTGGAGTCTGCCCCCTACCTCTAAAGAGGCATAGTCAGGCGTCCTGTTTAGACTGGGTGATGCTAGGCCCTCTGGCCCTGCGCCTGTCATACCTTCCTGCTCTAAATCCTCTACCCCGAAAGGAAAAATTGCTTGCAGTCTCTGGTGAATTGGCTGTGGCCCCTTCTGGAGGTGCCTGCAAACCCCCTAAATCTGAATGAGTGGCCTTGAAAAAAAAACCCTTTGGTGCCACCTGTTGCAGGGTCTTAGGCTTATCCTTGCTGTTTGCCTCCTCAAGCACTTTTTCGAGACATACCCCGAAAAGCTTAGCACCCCTGTATGGGGCCGAGGTAAGTAGGTTTTTAGCTGTTGTGTCCCCTTGCCAGGAACGCAGACATACCCTACGACTGGCAGCTATGTTATTGGCCATGGACCTGGCAGACCAAGTTAGGGCATCTGTAGTGGCATCTGCAAGGAAGGCGGTAGCCATGCAGATGCGGGAGGATAGCCTCTGTGACTATCTCTCTGATAGGTCAGGATTCTGGGCCTCCTGCATCCAGGCAAGGAGCGCCCGGGAGACACAGGATGCTACGATGTTAATTTTTAATGGGGCTGCTGTGGAATCAACTGCCCTCTTAAGGGAAGAGTCCACTGCTCGATCCGGGGAGTCCCTAGGGTGACAATCCCCCTCGGTCGGGAACACTGTCTGCCTGGCTAGCGTCGCTGCCTCCGCATCTATTTTAGGGCTTTTAAACAGGGGCTCCTTCCTCCTGGAAAAGGAGTACAGGGAGTCCTGGGTCTTGTTCATTTTAAACGCTCTGTCAGGGGGTTTCCATTCCTCGAGGACTATTCGCTCAAAGGCTTTATCTAGGGGCAGGTCCTGGTCCCTGCCATGCACCGTTGGGATATATTCCCTGGTTTCCTCTTCCTGGGAATCTGAAGAGTCCTCCTTCGAGGGCTTCTCCTTCAGTTGGAGAGTTTTAATCACTTGCTCCAGCAACTCCTCTCTGAGGTGGCGAGGGAATTGCCTCTCTGTCTTTCTACTGTGGGCTCCACGCATTCCCCTTCCTCACCTGTCGATTCGGAGTCTGATTGTGGTGGCTGCTGGGCCTTGAAGCCCTGACTGCTTTGCCCAGGCTGAACCTCCCCCTCAGAGGCCTGAGAGGATTGTAGAATCTGGGCTCTGGCTCCCCTAGAGGAGCTTTTCCCTTCTTGCCGGCCGGCTGCCCTGGGTTTTCCTGCCCTCAACAACTTGCCGCTGGGTCTGTCAGCCGGGGGGCTTTTTCTCTTCCCGCCCTTGGTCTAGGAGAGTTCTTTTAATGAGGCCATTATTTCCCCCATCGTTTGGGCTATAGAGGCGCGGAAGGGTACCCGAGTGTCCTGGTTCCCTCCTTCGGCTGCCTCCGACCCACCAGCGGGGGCGGACCGCTGCCGGCAGTGCTCATTTTACTTTATTCTCCCATAGCTTTTCTTTTTTTTAATTTTTATTATTATTATTGTACGCCTGAGGCGTGTGCTGATTGAGGAGAGACAGGGCCCAGCCGCGCTGTCCCTGTCTCCAGGCGGGGGGAGCGCCGATAAGAAACTTCCCCGCTAAGCGGGAAACTGACGGCCTCCCCCGCTCCCAGGCACAACGCAAAGGAGTCGGCAGGGGTTAAAGATAAATGGCCTGGCCTGGCGAACCCCGAGACAGCATCCGGGATCGCTCCCCTTCAAGGCCCTGCCAATTTAAAGTCTTGTGCCTTTCTTGAGAACAACCAAAACGATCCTTCCCCTCCCGCAGGTCCTGAGGATCCCGAAGGCGCGTCCTAGCAGTCTGAAGGCAGATGACAGAGAGCCAGGTAGCTCCAGTGAGACAGGGCAGAAAAAAATAAATAAATAAAATGATCATCTGCCTCCTAGTGGTGAAAGGTAGATCTACCCAGCAGGAGGAGGCTGCAGAGCTAGGGGAGAAAACCAGAGAAAACCAACCAACCATATATATATAAAATAGGAAATTTGAGACTTAAGTACATACAAGTTACCCAAACCTCTGTGCCATGATTCAGGATTACAATCCACCATTCATAGGTAATTTAGACTCTAAGAAGAGCTGACGCAAGTTAAAAGCATGACTCTCTATAACTTCAGAGGATAAATCTGACCCTACCAGGAAACTGTATGAGATATGGGGACAAATATTTACATCTCAGCTGGTCATAAAGATGGCAATATAACAAAATAAGTTGCGTGGACTAGGTACCCAGCTGATCAGAGGGACAGAGACCGTTTCCATAAGGGACCATCCAATACTTGAGAAGGGAGGGCATTCCGACAGGCACACAATAAGGAGATATCTCCCACGAGATGAAATAGGAGAAAGCAAGGAGCCATTTCACCCTTAGCTGGAAACCACAGGGAATATCCTTGCAGATGAGAAGAATTTTTAACTGCAGCTGTTTCATTTTGCCATTCAACGTCTCTCAAGCTGGAAAGAGCCTCCGCAAGCAAATATCAAACATTAGCCTCTACGCGAGGTAACCAAGAACACTCTTGGTCCCATAAGGCAGCAAGAAGCTGCTGTCACCATCTCAGCGGGCTCTTTCTGTATTTCCCCCCAACCGTATCATTTTAAGGCTTCCTCCTCTCAAGTGTTTATTTCTTGTCTTAGAGGCTTAGATTAGAAGGCTTCAGTTTATGTGATGAAGCATTAAAGATAGCAGCCATTCCCATATTGCTAAGTAATAGCACTGCACTGGGGCATCAACAAAACGGACAGAACATTCAATCGTCACTGACCACGGTTTTCCTTCATTACACAAAAGTAACTAATGGTACGGGAGTTGGGGGCACAGAAATAAAGCAAGGAGCAGTGCAGCATCTCCTTCCATAACATGGCTCGCTGTCCCCAAGCACTGCAGGAAGACTGTAGGCCATTAATCCTGCCATCTCTCAGCCTGGCATTTTGTGAAGACATTTAAATAAATAGAAGCAGCACTATTTTTGCTGTTACGTTCCATCAGTAGGTTACATTAATGTGATTGGGAGTCAGTTAGCTTATGAGGAGAACATACTCCAGCCCATTTTAGAAGGGACACAGTCAAATTTTAAATCACATGTGTCTGAAAACTGCGCGTCAACTGCTGTACTAGAAAATACCTAAAGTTACTGTAGCAAAGATTAGAGAAATATTTTAAGCATGCATCTTTGTCACCACTATGTTTAATCATCAAAACAATGACTAGATTACCATCCTGCCTCTCATACGCCAACATCAAATTTCTAACGGAGTTTAAGGCATATTCTACCAGGACCCTGCAAAAAGTTGCTAAGTATTAGGAGTAACAGTCATTGCAAAACTGAAACTGAAGAGGCAGCAGGTAGAGTTTGCACATGGAGAGCCCAGGTGGACTTGCCTGCATCTGGTAGGGTTGCTCTAGGGATAGTTTGCTTCCTCCAGTTTAAAAAGATTCAAAATTGCATCATCAGGGAAAACAGGGAGAAAAGAAAAAACAACCCAAACCCCACACGTCCTCTTTTGTCTGAGAATGTCCAAGGAAGGTAAATTACCTCCAGTATGATGGGATTTCTTGCAACGTAGGCGTCTGTCTATTCAATTTTTGGTACTTAATTATATAAACTACAGCTCTAGTCTTGTAAGACAAGCTAGTCTACATCGATTCTAGCAAGGTGAACCAAGGTGATAAGCTTTAGAAAGACTGGCTTTTACAGATGCATGCTGAACTTGTACATTAAGAGAAATCCCCACCCCATTAAATGCGTGCTGGAAACATTATCACTAATTCCTAAATTCCTCATGGATGCGTTTCCTTCCCCCTCGGCATGCAGAGATCTAGACCATGAGGCGAGGCAGAGTGAAGAGTGACTGGATTACCTCAACTATACGTTCTCCATCTCCTGGTCATGGTCCTGTTCTTCTTCCTCCTCTTCCCCCTCTTCGTCAGCTCCTTCCTTCTCTGTAGGAGCCTCACCGTCCCTTGCTATTTCCTCCACATGAGCGAGCATATCAGCCATCAGTGCCTCTTCCAGCCTCTTTCGCACCTGTTGCACCAGCTCCTCCTGTTTCCTGCCAGGAGACAACACATACTCCCATTACGTCTCAAAGCGGCTATATTCCAGAGACAGGGGGGCTCAAACATTGCCAGTGCGGGATGGGGTAAAGGGGTGAGGTTTACCAGCAGAGATTTACTCAAAATCTCAGAATAATACAGTGAGAATTAGATGGTTTTAAGACATCTCATTAGGCTGAAAGGACACTTAGATTAAAAACCAAAACCTGATCAACACTGAATGCATTATTGTTGGACAGCATGATCCAGTGTTGCTCATCCCGGTCAAAGAACACGTAAAACCCCCACTACTTTTGCAGTGCAGCAATAGTTGAAACTGTTCCAAGCCCTCTGCGGACAATACAGGATACTAGTTTCACAAAATGAAGATGAAACAGAAAAATGACTATTTGATTCCAAATATGGTGGGAGAGGGTCACAAAACCTGGCCAGCAAGGACATTGCTAAGGCTCTTTGAGAACAAGTGAGGAAGAAAAACAAATAAAAAGACAACATTCCAGATATAAAGAGCATTATCCCTAATTTAATTTCTATGATTGGGGTTCTTGTGAATTAAAGCACAGCAAGGTTTTTAGCTATCTGTATTTACACCGTATGAGGCACTGAACTAGAGACCCAAAGTTTCTGAATTTTTGGCTTGGGCTAGAGTACCACACACTTGACATGCACACACAAGAACCTCTGGACACACACAAAAGCCTTTCATACTTGAAGATTAAGTAAAACAGCCCCATGGTTGTTAAAGAAACCGATACCCATGCAAAGTGCTGTTTGGCTCTGGTGAAGAACTAGGCTGATGGGAGAGGAGGTCATTGCAACAATGTCTGTCATTTGTAGAGACTGTGGGTGATTTCAGACGTGATGGGGCGTCTATTGGCCCCGTCAGGGAATCACTTTTTGATTCCCCGCCGGAATCAAAACGGCCCGCCAACAGACGAGCCGGCTGATTCCGGCGGGGAATCTGGGGAGGGGGCAGGGCTGCGCAATGTGTGGTCGCACAGTCCTGCCCCCCCAGCAGCCTGCCTGCCTGGAGACGGGCGGCCGCTGCGCCCAATCCCGTCCTGGGGTCTGGGCCACGGCCGGGAATCGGCAGCGGTAACGGACGTTACCATCCGCCGATTCCGGGCCATGGTTCAATTAGCCACGCTTTTGGAGATGGTGCCAGGACCATCCTCAAAAGCGTGGTTATTTTGCTCACCGCTGGTGGTTCACCGTGGTGAACATCTGTAACCAGACATTACAGGACCATTCGCCACCACAGGGGATTGTCCGTGGTTGAGCGTGATCTCGTAACGTCTGAAAATACCCTATGTCACACACACTACCCTCTGCACAATCAGACCATCACCAGGGGAACTGAACCACACTCCATCCAACTGCTGCTGCCCGCAAAGGTCAGAAAATCATCACCGTGCACGGACACTTGCCAGCCTCCTGTCAAAGAGCTAAGGCCCACAAGGGAGATTTCTGTGAAATGGCATCTAGTTTTACAGTGAAGCCTTTCCCCCTTTAAAACATTTAACATTTCAGCATATGAAAATTGTGTATTTCAAGAAGAGCTCAGGTGGGAATCAAACTCTTTTTTCTGAAGACTGAACAAAAGCTAGCTCACCCTCCAGTTGCCTGCACAACCCACAAAAGCAGCTTTGTCACCCTCTTAAAAGGTCAACAGCACGTAGAGGTTTTAGGAGTTTACTACCTCATACGTTGAGATTTGCTACAATCAATCCATAAGGAAAACCTTTTGGTGGTGGATACTCATGAGAGAGAAAAATCAGATTTTTTTAAAACAGTGAAAAATCCCACCCTAATTAAAAATGTTATTCTCACAAAACTAAAAAGACATTTATGTTGGAGGCTGTGCTACAGGCACTGAAAGTACACTGAAAGTACACAGCTACATACTGCTACGAAAGCAGAGAAGCCTTGTTCCTGTCCCACCCCCATCGGAATGAAGCTGGAGTTCAGATGTGCTGTGCTGGTTCATGACCTTTAATCTGACAGACACGACATTCCTACAGTGTGACTAGCGGAGAGCCTGAAGCTTAGCGGAACTGATGGCCGCTCTAAGGTTTGTTGAGTCTCCTCTCTGGAGACAGTCAGTAGTAGGTGGCTGGAGAACACAAGTCTACACAGCGGACTCTTTTGCCATACGTATTGATTTTTCTTCTAACGATATGGCAGGTGGAATAGACTAAATCATTCTAAACAGCCAGAGAGTGTCTCCTCGTAATTTGGATTCGGTTAAAAAGTCTCTAACGCCACCCCAAAAAGCAGAGAAACTCGACATCTCCTGGTTACTACCTAATATCTTCATCGGTCACCATAAAGGCTTTGCAGAGAGGCTGGGAGGTGTTGAGCCAGACGCCAGGGTTCTTCTCCACAGCTGCAGAGAGCTGTCCAGTAATGGGCATCGTGCTAGTGTGCAGGGCACTGGCTATAGCAGAAAGGAGAGTTTCATCGGTGCAACCAGGCCCAACTCCTGAGGATTTACAAAAGGGAAGGGAAAAAGAAGTCAGCATTTTGCTAACAATACGCATTGTCGCTGGCTACGGGGTAAGTGGCAGAGCTGCGTATCACCACTTTGAAAAAGGAGCGTAACACAGAGTTTGCACATGGTCATTTTAAACTGATTTCCAGGTCCAGGCATCTGTTTTATACAACCCACATTAATCAGGCCCTGCCAATTAAAGCAGTTTCTTTCTGTCGTACTTCAGAACACAGAATCAGGAGACGTAACAGAACTAGTCCTACAATTCAAAGTGTATTCTAATTACCTTGCAAACCCTTTGGAAGGTCCATTGTTTTCACCAGCTCATCTGCAATGTCAAAAGCGTTCAGTCCACTTAGTTTCTTCTCCCAGAAGAGCTAGCAGCACAGAAAGCAATGATTAATTCATGCAAAATAGAGGACGGACCCTGACAATATTGCCAAGGTAGTCAAATGCGCTAATTCAGAGGCTATTTTTAAATTTGGGGGGCGGGGGAGGGGGGGTCCATGTGTGGCTGATGGAGCACCGCTGCGTGGGCTGTGCATGGGGGGAGGGTGCAGACAGGCACACACTCATCTACAGCCCCCTCCACGCACAGAGCAACCCGCCTTTTCACTGGTTGCTCTGTGCGTGGGGGGATGGGTGGAGATGCATGGGTCACGGGAACACGCACACACACGTTTCCACATTTAAACGAGACGCTACCCCACATGGACACCAGGTGTCCACATGGGGAAGTGTCTAGTTTAAAGATGGCCAAAGATGCACCATCCTACGGCAAGAGTAGGTTACCAGCGAACTGACACCCGAGATAAACAACCAACAGTGTCTGAGTATGTCACCGAAGGCTGAACACCCATTTCCTCAGGATGTACTTACTGTTGTGAACTCTGATCAAGTGACAGCTACCCCTTCAGGGAACAGAAGAATAAGAATGCTTCAAGTCTTATTTCACCAACATCCACATGTATAACTGTTAACAGGCCATAGCAAGCACTTTTTTGAGCTTTCAACTAAAGATAATTAAGTCAAAACAGTTGTGTTTCTCCTGGAGTTTGCAACAAACAGTGTCTAAGGCCAAGTGCAGTTGGGCCGTGGGTGATTTCAGACGTGACGGGCCCGGAGGCCCGCCATGCTGAACCCCAGACCGGGATCGCGCTCAGATCCCGGTCTGTGATGAAGCCAGCCGTCCTTCAGACGTGCCAGCTCCATCACTGTGGGGAATTGGGGAGGGGTGTGACTGCACAGCCCCGCCCCCGTGCTCCCTCGGCCGCCCACCCACGGGGAGATGGGCGGGCCTAGTGGCCAGCGAGACCGCTGCGCCTGATCCCGTACCGTGGTTCAGAGCGCGATTCCGGACCGGGGAAAGGTAACGGACGTTACTTTTGCCCCTTTCTAGATCGTGGCCAAGCTAACCACGATTCTGGAGGGGAGGCTGGCCTCTCCTCCAGAATCATCGTTAGGTTTGACCCCTGCCAGAGATTCACTGTGGTGAACATCTGGCGGGGGTCAAACAGATGTTCACGGGAACGCCGCTACCACAGGGGATCCACTATGGTGAAAGGCGTTTTCGTAACGTCTGAAATTACCCTGCAGTTACAAACGTACGCAGGAACTAAATATTCAAGGAAAAGAGGGGAACAATTTCTAACCATAGGGAGCAGGTGTAGTTAACTGGCCCAGAGGTACCAAGCCCATTAAGAGAATCCAGCATCTAAAAACCTTTGCTTTTGAATAGTTAAGGTGAATTGATGAAAAACCACCATTTCTCTACTCAACCAGCGAAAACTAGGTTACTATTATAATACATGCTTTTCAACTACATCAATAGTACTCAATCTCATACATTTCATTAACAACTCTGTCTTAAGATTGTAACTCATTCTTTCTTAATACCATCAACATTGTAATATTACAACAAAAAATTTCCACCACTTCACCATCTCTATGGCTTAACAAATTCATTCTCATTCAAATGCCTTAATGAGTTAATTTTGGTGGTGAAATTGTATATTAGTTTGTAAATCCAGAAATGAAATAGGAGTTATTATACTATAATAAATAATGAACTCATTAAAGTGTTTGAATGAAAATGAATTTATTAACCAGTAGAGGTGGTGAAGTGGTGGGATTTTGTTGTATAATGTCAATGGTATTAAGAAAGAATGAGAGTTATGATCTTGAGAAGACATTGATATAGACAGAGTTGTTAATGAAAGGTATGAGACGGAGTACTATTGATGTAGTTGAAAAAGATGTATTATAATAGTAACAGTTTTAGATGATTGAGTAGTGAAATTTTTCATCAATTTGCCTTAACTGTGAATTAAAAAGCAAAGGGTTTTAGATGTTAACATTTAATTAGGTTTTTGAATTGTTATATCAGAATAAGATCTGGCGACTGAAACCTTTTTTTTTTTTGGCTCAGAGTTTGATCTGAAATTTCATGCCCTGCACAGACATTCACTACTTCTTTGGCCCTTTTTAAAGACGCCCCACCCCCTCATCTACCCAGCTCCACCAATCCCCCACATGGAGGCACTGAGGAAAACGGAGGTGCCTCGAAGCATGGAGGTGGGTGGGCATCCGTGTGTGTGACAGGTCGCCCACATGCCACAGCCTCCAACCACACACACACCCCTGCACCTCCTCCCAGGCCCGTGTGAAAAGGGCCTTACCTCCCACCCCAGCTCTCTACCCTAGCAAGAGAGTTTACAAAGGGGCTGAACCAGTCAGCCATGGAGCATTGTGCTGTTTGCGAGACAGGAAGTATAAATGACGAAACCACATTGTTTAGACTTCCCGTCTTGTAAACAGCACAAAGCCCTGGGATAGGTTTCAATCGCCCAGACCAGTTCCCTGCCCGAGTGCATCCCAGCTCAGGAGGGCTGGGGCAGAGAACCAGCTTAATGTCTCTCACCCGCCCGCATGCACTTAGTAGAGCTGGAAATCATGGTGGCGACTCCAGCAGGCAGCCCCAGATACAGCTCATCGATGTAACACGCATGCGCCACTTAAGGATTTCTTCCATTTGTTAAAACGGAACCTTTTCTTCTCTCAAACTTTTTATTAACAACACTATTGTCTACCAAACATCATCAGCGATTACTTGAGGCTGAAGTTTAATTTTCTATAACATTCACTTTCAGTTAAGAACCCAAACTAAAGACTTAACGCTTTGAAAAGATTTTAAGTTGCAACCCAGAAGTAGAGTGAATCCACAGTCCCATGTCAGAGACAGGCGAATTGTGAATGAGAACTGTCTCGCCTTAACAGAGGTGCGATTGCACCTCTATAACCAGGAGCAGCTGCCATTTCTGCTCACAGGTGACATAATCAGACAGTGTTCTGTGCTAAAAAAAGTCTTCACACTTTAGCCCCCAGCCACAGTACAAATACAGCAGGTCCTTAAACTAGTTACAATCCCTGTTCTATTCAGTAGCGTAGATGTGTCTACACTAGATATGGGAATTAAGATCATTATCTTAACCATGTCTGGCAACAAATGTAAAGCTCTGATCCATTGGGCAGAGACTATCATGGTGGAAAAACAAAAAATGAATATGTTTAAGCTATATGCAATCCATTTTTATGACAAGGTTGTATTTGAAATCCGAGAAGGTTTTTCAAGACACCAGGGTACATTTACCAACTGACAAAGAAGAGTCATAAACGTCTCACTCATCAACCAAAGTCAACGCTTCATCATTCATGGAAAATAAATGCTACATTTCAAACCTCACCTGGCGGGGCTGCTCCACAGCTTTTTGGGGATCACTCTTGACTTTGTTGCTGGGATGGTTTGTGATCTTAGTGACTGGCTGTTTGAAGATTGAGGCTGTCTGTCGGACAGGGAGTGCAGTATTTAAGTCAGGCTTACCCTAAAGAGAGAAAGGAAGAGAATTCAGCTACCACTGAAATATTTTTAAAGCCAACACTCCATTTGTCCGATTCACGCTACTCAAAACATTCTTGAGTTAAAGAAACACGATCCAAGACCACTTTTTCCTTTTCCATTTGGGAAATGGAATTCTTGGGGGTCTCATTTAAATTAGAATCTAGACCAGTCATTGCAACTGCTCATACCAGCACATTTTTGCATCGCCAACACTGAAGATATCAGGACAACTCTGGGAATTGTGCTTGCTATTGCCCTTGAATCGGTTTTGCCTAATAAGTTTAAGAAGTTATTTTTAATGCACCCAACAAAAAAGACTTAAAGCAATGTAAAACAAGAAAATAAAAAGCAATGTAGCAAGTCAAAATTGGAGAGCTTCCCTGCCTAATATTGAATCCTAGCATATGTGAACCAGATCAATTTGAGATCGAAAATTTTAGTGGTTTTTAAAAATCTCAAAAGTCTATTTTACAGGGATCCTGTTCTCCATGTAGATCATGAACTGAACATACTTTATTCTAAAAGATAGAAGTGAAATCAGCTATACAAATCACTACAAGTTATTCAGAACAAATCTTTATTATTAATTTAACCCTTTTTCCTATTTGAAAAGTTGTCTTATGAGTTGATCCCATACTAATCTAATAGTCATGCCTCATAACAAACCATGCCTATAACAATCCCAGCTTCAAGAATCATTTTTTATCAATTCCATATTGCCAAACCCTAGAGAACACCCTGACTAAGGAGTTTTGCCTTTGGTCCTGGGGGGGTGGGGTGGGGAGGGGGTGTTATACTGTATATTCGTTTGGACATAATTTCCTGTCTGTAGGTTGTTGATGAACTATTTGCTATGTATGTTACATACATACAAAGTTCATCATGTTGGCACTTCTGTATTTTAAATGTCACTGAATATTAACATGTGCTAGAATTCATAAACTTTTAGGAGTTACAAACTTTTTCAAATACCTATCTGCTGTTCAGATACTCATTCCAAGCGGAGCACTTTTATTCATGAAAATATCTGTGAATCACTTTTCCTTCTAAGCACCTAACGATGCCTTAGAAAACTGCTTGTAATGCGAATTTTAGAGTTGGCTGCAATGATCTCTGAACAGCAGCTGTCACAACGCTGCAACATCCTGCAGAAGGAAAGCCTTCCATTGTAGGCTATTCTTACTTTGGCTTGGTTAGAACAGTCATAGCGCATCCTCTGTCTGTTCTTGTTCACCTTACTCATCAACATTTTCCCCGTGCGGAAGTCGAAAGTACTCAGGTCCATGGAGTTCCCCAGGTAGCGTGCCAACTGGGGCTTGCTTCGGAACTTCTTCCCGCTTGGGCTGAGAAAGGAGAGAGAGAGCAGGGAGGGAAATTAAACTCCCGGGGCTTTGGTTGACACCCATTCACTGCCAGTAGATCTCTGTGACAGGAAGGGGCAATATTAGGCACGTATGAGTGACACCTTTCTCGATGTCACTCTATCCCTTAGAGGAAAATTAAGAGTAAGCCACATTAACCTGCCCCATACCAAAAGAAGAATTAAGATTATGAAAATTTACACCAGGACATAATTTGTTCCTGAACAGTCAATTTCCAATATTTGTTATAAAGAAGGCTTAAGCAAAAAGCATCACACCAAAGCCTCAGGATTTCCCCCTCTCCCCCAAATATACATGCTTTATAAGCTTCTGATTTCAGTTTGATTACTTATCCTTTTGATAAGAGTGAAACTGGAATAATTAGAGGTAAAGCAAGCCAGCAGCTGAAAATCTGGAATGAACACAAAGAAGAAAAGAGTTCAATTAATGATGTAACTAAGATCAAAACCTCGGAAGACACCGTATTAGACGCCAACCATGAAAGGTGAACTTTTAAATGTTTTATTGTGCAATAGCACCCTGCATCACAACAGACCTTTAATAAAGGAATCTGGTGGCTCCTTCTCCAACCAAGCTCAGCGTGATTGCTCATTTGCTATTATGAACCAATAGCCTAGAGATCTTACAGTGAGAGTATACAACGGCCAGCTGGAAGTGATTCCTGGCTGAATCTCTCTGTTCCTCTTGGGGAAGGCAGGCTTTCATTGCTGGAAGTACAAACCATCACCCATGTGCATTCTGAGCTCCCCAGTGACCCACAGGCCATGCATTCTCAATCCATCTGCACTGCAGCTGGGTTAAGCGCAGCTAAATCGAGGATCAACTGAAGCAACAAGACCTGCAACACCACTCTACAGCGCCGCATGCCATCCCTGGGGCACTGCCAGTCATTGGTGCCCTTGACTGGCAGAAGACCTAATCTACCACTCCCTAATTCACTCAAGAGAAGCTAGAGCAAATCATTTCAGTCTGGTCATGTTCTCCTTTTCCGGCAGGTACCCAATACCATGAAATACCTTGTGGGGGATAGCTAAATTCCATATCTGCAGGGATTTCCACTGCAGGAGGCGTGATCCAGTGTCTCCTTTGTTATGGTGGCTATGGTAACCCAGGATCACCTTTAGAATGAAGGTATCTGCAAAGACACTCTATGTGCAGAACTGTCTCGACCTCCAGGATATATCTGCGTCTGTTGCTCCTAGTCAGATCAAGCTATGTTTGGAGTCCCTCCCCATAAGCTTTTCATCCCAAATTGGATGCATCCATGGTCGTTACCACATGGACTTGGGGAATTTGGAAGTCCATTTGTAACTGCAAGTGATGCAAGATCTCCTGGGATGCTTCCTTCCACTGGCTAAGCAACATGAGGGGCTCGGTGCAGATTAGGGCGTATCTCCCAACAGTCTCTATTTAGGACAGACAAGACAGTCCCTCTTTGGGTGCAGAATTCTACTGTTCCTCTTTCTGGAGAGAGACAAAAAGTCTGGGATTCAAGCCTCAGGCCCCTCTTTCCTGGTTGCCTACCAGGAAAAACCCTCGAGGGGACAACGGGGAGATGATGGAATGAGAAGCAGGAGAACCTCTTTATGCACAGGTGCAGAGCTTATTGGCCAGGAAGGTAGGGGGTTGTCTCTCTGGCCACTGGAAAGGGAAGGCATGGGGAACCTTCTCCATCCTGGGTGCTGCTTTGATGATTAGTACAAGCTCTGAGGGCTGCATACAAGGTAGGGTGCTTAAGGGTTACACGCAACTAGAGGAGGGTCCAGATCATGGATTTGTGCCATGGATCAATTCCTATCCTTGTGCATGCCCTCATCTTTAGCTCAGTTTTTCAGTAGTTGGAGGCAGAAACTGGAACCAAGGGTCAAATCCAGGCGTGAGAGGTTAAGGAACGGTCCAGGAGCAGCTTACGTGGTGGCATCAGAAAGAGACTGGAGTTACAAATTAAGGGTGGGGCAACACGTGGCCCAGTGTTGGGACCAACCCAATTATTCTGGCCCACAAGACGTATAAAACTGAGCACCCCAGTCTCAAACCATGGATCCATCCCCTGTTCCTGAGTGCAGGGCCTCATTTCTACTGCATTTCCGCTACTTTCAGTGCCTGAGAGTAGGGACTGTATCCCTGAGCTAGAGCCAGGAATTAGAAAGCGAACAGATAAAAAGCAGCCATGCGGCAGATTCGGCCCACTGACTCCCCCACTCTAGTGAAACAAGACCCCTAATGGACACTGCATCAAAGTAATTCACTTAAGGATACGATCAGTTAATGACAGTCTTTATAAATAAAGACTGATGGGCCATGAGTAAATTGCAGATTCTAAACCCCAAAGCTGACAAGACTTTTAAATTAAAAATTAAGGATATTAAGCTTTTATGAGTCTGCCTAACCTAAGACTTATTGGGTGCTGCAGAAACCAACAAAAAGCTAAGACCAGTATCGAATGCTTCAAAGAAAACTCCTTCATGAACTGGAAGCACCTGGAGCAATTTCTCTCTCTCTTTTTTTGTTTTTACACACACAGGGAAAGAGAAAATGGTCTAGATCTCAAGATTCTAAGCAGTTTTCAAAAAACTTTCCAGCAAAACACATAATTGTATTTTGTCTCAACTAAAGCTCAAGACTATTCAGCAAGCCACACTAGGGTCCTGAAGACTTCTCTTACATGACCAAGAGCGCTCGAAACAATCTCTACTTCCCAGGAGCAGAGAGAGAGAGGAGTTTCTAACTCATCCAGTGACTCAGAAATGTAATTATTCAATCGAAATGTTATCTGCATGATAGAAACACACCACCTTCATCAAGGTCATCAATTAAGATTTGCTCATAGACAAAAACATACACTTTTAGGGGAGGGAATCTCAAGACATGAACCTGCATGAAAACTACTTGATTCTTATATGTCCAGATGCAGCAGCAGTGACAGCAGCAGGCCAGCTGGTAGGAAACTACAGACCACATACTTATTTATTACTGTCATTTGTACCCCGCCCCTCCTGTAAACAGCTCGGGACGGCTAGGAAAGGCAGTGAGCAAGAGAAACACTAAACAGCTAGAAATAATAAGGGGGGGGGGGATAATAAAATAAAATAAATCCACCCCCTGAAGAGCAAGGGCCACCATAAAATGGAGTTACAATAGGCGCAGTCCATAGTAAAAGTCCACCAGATACTATTAAAAGAATTGTTGGGGAGTACAGACCATTTGTAGAAAAGTTGGACTCCAAAGGTTCTTTAAAAGAATCATCACCGCTTAGGGTCAGAAGAGGGAACCACCACTCTCAATCCACAGATAATCTCTGGGAAAGGATGCACAGTCAGCATCTCTTAAGCTCCCAAAGGAGTGCAGAATTGTTAGCTCTGGGCAGCTATGAATAAGATGCCCTATTGTTCCAGCTGCACATCTTCCAATGGGTTGAGAACTACCAGGGCAGGGAAAAGAACAAGTATTTTGATTGGGTGTAGGATGATGTGAACAAGCCAACTGCAACCTGTGCAGACCTGCAACAACTGCAAGGTGAACTTTTCCACATAGAACCCCGCGGTGGCACTGCCACCACCTGTGGGAATGAGGGACTGGCACAAGGGCAGCACTTATGGAAGATCAAGATGTCCTCGCCAGTTATTGGACAACAGGATGGTGGGGATCAGGAACTGGAGGAGAATCTGAACAAGTACCACCGTACATGGGCAAGGACAAAGACAGTTGGGGACTCTCATACACAGGCTACTCTGGAGACAAAATTAGCTTCTCCTCAAGGTTTCCTTCGATTATTTGGGTTCATCTGGACAAACGGCATGGACTCTCACCAACTCCAAAAACGAGAAACGCAGAGGAGTTGGAGCCATCCAACGACAGAACAAGAAATATCCCCCACTTGTTTTCTGAGTGTAGGGAACACAGGCAGCTACGGAGTGTACGGGAGAAGGAAGAAGATGGGGATTGTGGGAGGGGATGACAGGAGCAGGGAAATGCTGAGGCATGTATGGGGGAGATGAGGGGAGTTTGATGATTTTATGTCACTTTTGTGTATTCTTTTTTTAATCTACCGTGAGCTGCCCTGAGCCTTCTAGGATATGGCAGAATATAAATAAAATAATGAATAAAAGCAGAGGCTGTGCCAGAGGAAGTATTTCTTTTGGTTTGGGGATGGGCAGAAAGAACAGAGGAATAAAAGAAGTCTCAGCACAGACAAGGTGCAGAACATCAAATACCTTGATTGTTTCTCCCTGTGTTGCTTACGCTCGAGTCTGACTAGTGGAAATGAAAAACCATCCACCTGTTTCTTCTAGCTGGCAACCTCCAAAATAAGGCTCGAAGCTTCAGATTCAAAGATGACCCAAGCCTTACAAAAGATTACAGCAAACACAAAGGCTCTGATGCAGAGCAGATATTTGCAGGCACTGAACAGGGAATTTCAGGCATGATTAGAGAGAGCATGACCCAAAGTGTTTGTAGAACTGGGACCTAATGCTGCAACATGCTGGGGGGGAAAACCCAGCAATCCTCGTAAGCTCCTTTCACACATTTCTAGTGCTACTCAGCGTCGATTTCAGCACTGGAGAGTCTTGTGCTGTTTAAAATTAGACCCCAGACCAGCATCTTCACCAAGTGTCCCTCATCAGCACTTTCTGGCTGTCTCCTCACTAGGGAAAAAGATGCTTTTTTAAAGAATGGCGTTCATGTCCTAGAATAAAACAGGTCAGCTGTAGTTTTTAACATGTTTTAGTTGGTCAAGTTGAACTGCAGGATTCCACCAACCAAGATACAGGTTAAACTAAAGCTGTCTGGTCTCTTTTTGGATTTTCATATGTTAATAAAGGATAAAAACGCAGGTTAGACATGCTGTGTTTTGCTCCATGAAGACCAATGCTCTGTTACAATCCCAAAGTACGCCGGCCAGTGGCTGGAACCTGCACTTTTGGAGAGAATATTCATTTCTATTGTAAATCCACCAGAAGCTGTTGGCAGTAAGGTGCGAGGCCACAAACAGGGGGGTTGGTTGAGGCTCCCAGACACCAATTACAAAATAAACAGACCAAACAAAGCTTGTGCCACGGACATGATCCTCAGTGTGAATTCCAGCCCAGTGAAAACAAATGAGACACTAGCCCACCCGAAGTGGGTGTCCACCTGTCCATTTATTAGGGGCTTGCCCCCACTGGCCCATCGGACACAGCCCCCACTCACTGCAGGGCCTTGAAACAGGCAGAACCCACGGTGCAGGTGAATGCGCCCCCACATAGCCATGTCCCATCCATTACGTTGGGCGCGGTGCCTCCGCATGTACAGGACCGCCAGCACCATCGAGTTGTGGGCAAAAATCCTACAGCATCCAAAGAGTGACTGCTTGCTGCACCTCTCTCCGCTCTCGGGGCTGCCTGCCTGTTTATCAGACTGGATACGCTAAACATATGAGTGGGGGCTGCATTAGACTGCCATCTCGTTTGATTTCACCCAAGGTAGAAAAAGACAAGGTGAGCAATACCCAACCAGCGCAAAAAGGAAAAAAGGCTCGGACGGTGTATGAAGTTATTGAACAAGGCACAGAGTACTCTGAAAGAAAAAACACTATTAAGTAGTGAGACAATTCATTCCAGCGGACTATAAATCTTATGTGCCTAGTAGCTTCCTTGAAGAGCACTGAGAGATCAGAGCCAGAGCTGTGGCAGCGGGCTGCCAGAGCAGAACTCCACAACTGCAACGATCAGGAAAGCTGGGGTGCTTGTGGTTGAGGCATGCAGAGTAGAAGACTGAACCAACCTACAGGTGCCTTAGAGGGTCAAACTATAGCTAGCGATTTCCACATGCCTTACTGTCGCTCAGTAGTAATTCTACATTAGCTACGGGAGGGGATCTTTCAAAGGACATTCTACACACCTAACCAAATGACAATGAGAAGCTTATGCTTGTGTCTTTGAAAGGAAGACTTTGAATAGCACAACCTCCTGCCCAAATTAAACATGTTTTCTCCCATTTTCTTTGCAGGTCACTTACATTTCAAGATTCTCCAAGCATCAACCCACTGAAGAGGAATGTAAAACTTCCCCAGCAAATGTACATAATACACAAGTTCTGATAAAGTGTTAGATGCCCAACAATACCTCTGTGGGACCACGTCACCGTATCAACAAGAAACGACTTGGTGTGGACTTTCATTTATCGATGGGCTTCCCTAAAGAGAAAGGCAACGGCAAAGTGACAAATGATTTTCCATGCTTGTCCATCAAAAGGTATATTGCATTATCTGCTTCCATGGTCTGGCTCAGTGCTAATAAAACAGAAGCAAAAAGGAATAAAAGGAGAATTTTTTCCCAAACCAGAAAGTCTCATTTGCTATTCACAGACATTTTGGGGTGAAGATTAAGATGAATGCACTGAGGCCTATTCAACGGACAGCAAACGCCAGGTGCCTGCTCTAGACGCGGCTCACTCATTGTCTCCATTCTTGGTACGTTCACAAGGGCAGTAAACCCATTCCCCATTATCTGCCGTCTCCCCTACTAAGCAAGGCTTGTCCCCGCCTCCTTTACCCACTTGGCGCAAGTCAGACTCCGCAAGACTTGAAAAGAGGAAGAAACCAGCCACTCTCTCTTTTCCACAGGCTGCTCTGTAGCAAATTTGGGTACTTGTTTGATGTAGTTACATGAGTATAACTTGCCGAGTGTATATTTTATAGATGTTTAAAAATGCTTACAGCAGTATAGTCTGTTTGAATGCCTTTGACTATGTAATTAGCTTAAAAAGACACAACTTAGCTACATCCTTGTCAAAATATGCAGACAAGTATTAATTTGTTTTAATGATTTTTACCCTGCCCCAATACTAAGGAACTGAAAAAGTTATGCAAGTGAAACGTGCGACCAGATAAGTTTCACTAAATTAATTCCCACTACTTTATTAATCTACAGAAGTACTTGCCCCCCTCACTTCTTGTGCTATACAAAAATGCTTCTTCTCTCACAGGCTCTAGGGTAGTAGGGATCCCTCACTTTCCACAGCTCTTAGCGTTTACTGCCTACGCCACAACTCTGGCGGCAGGCACATGGTTGAGAATGCTAGACTCTGGGCCCACAGCTAAGCATAGTAGAAGCTGGGTGCCCCCCCCCCCCGCCCCTTATTGCCCTTCATTAATCCCTCCCTGTCATCTGGACATTACAGAGACTGGACATGCCCTCTCTCGGAGATGTAGCTCTAGACTTTATGCCTGAAGACTAGAGGATTGTTGAGGTCCCTTTTCAAATCCATGATTCTATCTTAACTACTATGGTCTCCTATCTCCACAACTGTAGGCATCATTCTTGCCTTCCGTAAGTGTCCCTGTAGCTTTGGCCCACAAACCCCTCCGCCTCGAATGGCTTTTCTTTAGTAGAAAAATCGAACTGTACTGGCTGCTAGGCAAACCTATTTCCCCCCCAGACACCCCACTGGCATGAGCCCATTACTGTGAGGTATGTACCAACTGGGTACATGGGTGCAGTGCAGCCCCTTCTCCCACGTGGCACGGAATGACAACTCCTCCTCGGTCCAGGCATCGATGCCTACTAGCCAGCATAACTCTCCTGCTCTTCACTGACCATCGGCTCAAGGGAGTGGCAGACTCAGAACTGCAGCTGGATGCTGGAGGGGAGCCCGGCTACTGCTCCCCTGGGGCAGCACTAAGCTGCACCTCGGTGCTGCACACCCAGCTCTCTGAGGAGAGCCCCCTCCCACCTGCAATGCTGCATGCCGGGGCTCTCCACCCACCTCAGCAGAGAGGCGACCCCCTCCCCACACGCAGCATTGAGCTGGAACGCAGGGCTCTCCTACGCCCTCCCCTGCCAATCATCGGATTCGGGGAGGAGGAGGAGGAGGCGGCGAGCTCCCGCTCTGCTGCAGCGCTGACGTCCAGCCCCAGGTTTCAGCTTCAGCACAGCAGAGGGGGTTAGAAAAATAAACTTTCCAGCTCCCAGCGTTACAATCTCTGGCAGGCTTGCAAGTGGGTTTTTACAGCCCTGCTCATTCCGTGCATTCCCCATTCTTACAGCTAGCTCTGCAGACAGGATTCTGCCTCGACAGGATCCCCATCTTGACTCCGACAGCATGTTCTCTTAATGCAGGGGGGAAGAATCTCAGGCCTGGGGCAAATCCAGCCTATGGCTAGTTTTTATTTAGCCCCTTTCCAGTTCCTAGTTCTGGTTCCAGCTCCTACCAACAAGCATCAGAAAACTGAGTTCAAGGTAGGGGAAGAGAGAGGAGGGCATGCATACAAAGGTAGGGGACAGAGCCATCATCTGGACTATCCTCTTCCGGAGCAAAGCCCGCCCGCCCCCAGCTTCCATTTGGCCATCAGAGCTTGTACTTATTTTCAAAGCGTCCTCTGGGAGGGAAACCATTCCACACTAGCAGCTTCTTGCAACGGGTGATCGCTAGCCACGAGCTGCGTAGCACATTTACGTACAGTAACACGCTCACCCAGACCAGCAACTGGTGGAGAACAGACAGAACTGAGAACTCACAGAGTAGTTTTACTTACAGGGCTTGAAAAAGTTACCAAAAACCTAGTAGCCTTCTGGTCGATTTAGGCATAGTAATAGGAACGCATATTTCATCTGTATCCTGTTTTTAGTCTGCTGCCTTCATACAGAGTTGCTTTTTGATTTTAGAGAGGGACAGACCTACTGGAGAGTTTACCAAGGGAGTCATTTCCCAGATACACTTTACTAGAAGTATTTTCCCTGTGAGATTTCTGGGGCAAGAAGAGTGGTCACGCATACAGGGGCGCGAGATCAACAAGGTAGAACACTGTGGGGATGAGAGATTCAGAAGTCACCTGAATGTAGTATAGGAAACACCTCTCTAAACAGAACACCCACAAGGGAAGATTGTTCTGGGAAATGTTTCTCTAGATACAGCCTTCGATAGTTCTGTCTCTTTTTGAGCTACTAAACGGAGGCTTTTACAACTGAAGGCAGAATCTAAGACACCCCATAGGTGAACAAAGGCCCCTTTTACCTCACTCCAATTAGACCGTGTTACTCTAGCTCCGTGGTTCTTTTGAACTGCATCCCCACCTTCCACTTATCTGTTGTAATGCGCACACACACACCCCTTGCTACCTCTCTTCCTCGCCTGCTTCCAACCCTCCTATTGCTTGTCTTCTTCTCTCCCCCCATTGCCATCCCATTATTTTGGAAATTCCCCTTAGCTTAGTGGGACGTATGGAGCTGGCTGTTCTTCTGCGACCCCACCGCCAGTTTGAGAATCTAGGCTCTAGCTCATAACCAGCTTCTCCATCACAAGCAGGTGCCGTCAGTGCCGTTGTAAGGTGGCATCCTGGTAAGAGTCAGCTCCTGTGCTAAGAAGCGATAAGCCGCTAGGATCTCAGCACAAGTTCTGTCCATGAACCACACTTGAGGGGAGAGCTTTAGCTAGGGATGGCAAACATCCAGCTCAGAGTCTGAGTCCAAATACCCACAGACTGCACTCCCCACACCAACACGCTTCTAGCCCTTATGACTGGCACGAAGAAAACCACCTACCAAGCTATCATCTGAGCCTGAACATCACTTCCAAACGGTGGCAACTCCCAGAGTTTATTTGAACTGGCTGGTCATTTCAAAGGGTTTGTTTTTAAATAAGTTTGTTGCACACTTGAGCATGGATTTTACATTGGCAATTAGAATTGTGATGGTCATGTCATTAAAAACAAGTAGCTAGGTAAACAAAGGGCAAAGAAAAAGAAGCTCCACGAGTACTAGGATGATGTGTTCCACAAGGCCAGCACCCCCAGGTAAGCCTATCCTCTGGGGTAGGGTCTGAGACAGCGGGTGGTAATTTAGTCCCAGATAAAAGCGACTATAGATTCATGTTTTTTGCGGCTGTTCCTATCTCATAAGATGGAGCAGGGGGTTAGTTAGACTCTGAGGAGAAGCCGCCACATTGAACAGCTTTAACGTTTTAAGCAAACCTGCCTTAAGGAATGCTGAGTGCACAGTGAGATTAACGAAACCTTTAGCTGCATCACAGCAACACTGGAACCTCAGGCTTTGGGCCACTGTCTCCCTCGTCTCTTAGATTGTAAGCCCCTGGGGGTAGAGACCTGTCTAGAACTACTGATTGTACAGCACCAGGTACACTGCTGGCGCTATATAAATAAATATTCATAATAAATATATTGGTTGACACACAGGTCAGTCACCACAGCTATTAGGGCTAGAATTTATTTTTAATGAAAAAGAAAGCTCAGCTTGTGCAGAAGCTGACGGTGCAGTTCTCCCTCACTCCTAAGGGTCAAAATCCCTGTCTGAGAGCTCAGCGCTGGGGGTGAGAGACCATGTTCCACGCCCTCGGTGCCTGTATATTTCCTGCGACAATCTACCAGAACGACTCCCCGGTGGGGACTGCCCGGCAGGACGGGCACTCCCGCGCCCGCGTCCCCACTCAAACCGTACGGTCACCAAGAGCCTTTCAGAGCCAGTGATGCGGGCCCTGGGCCGTGGAGCCTCCATCCCCCCCATGGTGCATTGAACTAGGGAAATCTACCGGAGAGAAAAGGCATCCAGCGCCCGACCCTCCTGTCCCACTTCTCTGCCTCCATCGTGCAAGGCAGGGCAAAGCGCAGCCCGTCCCCTTCTCAGAAATCACTGTGAGACGGGGGTGCCGACCAGCTCCCCAGGCTGCACCCGTGTCTCGCGGTAGGGAAAGAAGAGACGTCCGGACCCCGCGACGATTCCACGCCCGCCTGCCCCTTCGCCCACACGGGAACGTGCCTCCATGGGGCAAGGAACGCACACGCGCCCGGCCGGCTGGAATCATTCCCTGGGGTGGGCTGGAGCCTCCCCCTGCCCCCTCCGAGCAGCCAACGTGGCTGGCCGAGTCCTCCCCATCCAGCCTCCCCTCCCCGCCCTGAACGACAGGAACGGACACGGCGGGGGGGTGTGGGTGTGTGTGCAGCTCCGGGAGCCTCCCGCGGAGCACACGGGCCTGGAGAGGCGGAGAGCACAGTGCTGGGCGCCGCACGGGCCCATTCCCCCAGGACGCTGATGGGAAATACATGTTGCGGGGCCGGCGATTGTAGCTTTCATAAGCATCCAGGGAAAAAAGCTGGGCTCGCTGGGGAACCCCTTCCCTCTGGCATCGCAGGCGGAGCAGGCAAGGCGAGACCGTCACCCCCTGGCTGCTGCCCCGTCACCCGCCACCTCCCCCAGGGCAGCCCCCCAGCAGGCAGATCCCCCTAGAGCAGAGCAAGGCAGCCCCCCCCCAGACAGATCCCCCTAGAGCAGCGGGGGGGGGGGC
>QEPC01004913.1:1161443-1180612 GCA_003113815.1 Sphenodon punctatus
GGCTGGGCATCGCCCCCCCCACCTGGCACCCTCGCACCCTGGCCCGGCTGGGCATCACCACCCCCACCTGGCACCCTGGCCTGGCTGGGCATCGCCCCCCCCACCTGGCACCCTCGCACCCTGGCCCGGCTGGGCATCGCCACCCCCACCTGGCACCCTGGCCCGGCTGGGCATCGCCCCCCCCACCTGGCTCCCTCGCACCCTGGCCCGGCTGGGCATCACCACCCCCACCTGGCACCCTGGCCCGGCTGGGCATCCTCTCTCCCCGCTCTGCAGCCGAGGCATCCCGCCCTAGGGCCGTTTCCCTGGAGAGCGAGGGCAGGCGTCGCGCCCGGCGCTGGGCATCCAGCCGATGTTCCATGCTGGGACCGTCCCGTCTCCTCTGCCTCTCGTGGGCAAGGAGCCCTCGCCCGCACCCCATCCCTGCTGGGTGCATCTCGCCTGGCGTGCGGTGGGATCGTCTCGGCCGGGAACGGTGCGTGTCTGGGCGGGGCCGGGCCTTCCTTTTCTCTGAGGGCACCGCGCTCGGCCGGGCCTTTGTCTCCAATGGGGCGAGGGGGGCGTCATGGCCCGGCAGGAGACATTGCTTGGCTTCTGCCCAGCGTGGGGCCATCGAACCCTGGGAAGGGCCAGCATCCCTTCTAGTTGGCAGGAGGGGCCATTACACCCCAGCGATGCCTAGGGTTGCCATAGATGCAGTTTTTTTCAGGACACTTATGAAAAATACATCTTGTGGGGCCTGCATTGGCACCGCCCTGCAACATGCATTTTTCATAAGTGTCCTGGAAAAATTTGCATCCATGGCAACCCTAGTGCCATCTATCTGCTTGGTGCAGCAGGACATTATCCCCCCCCACCCCCCCATTACCTCTGCTTTGTGTAGGGGTATGAATCGGGCCCAGAGCCACGCTTTGCACCCCCAGCTGATAGGAAGAAGCCCCCACAGCTGGGCATCGCTTCTGTCTGGTGCTGAGGAGGCATCACAGCAGCTCTGCTCGACGTGCCAGGGTTGCACTCACTCGGCATGAAGCGGGAGCAGGGTCGTGGCCTAGTCTGGGCACAGGGGCTGGGAATCTCAAGCAGAGCTGGGCGTCGTTTCCGCCGGGCACCAGAGAGAGGCTACGCGCTCGGCTGGGAAGTGGGGCGTTGTTTCTGCTTGGCCCGAGGGAGTCTCTCATCCTGGGCTGGGCATCGTTTCTGCTTGGCATCAAGGGGGAAATCTCTCCTCTCCAAGGGGGGGGGGGGGACATGCTATATTGAGCCTCCAAGGAGATGCGTCCAGCTGCTCGTGGGGCGGTGCGCCCCCATGCCCCGTGCAGCGGCCACTCCTGGGCACACATGGAGCACGCCTGAGAAATCCAGAGTGCCTCGTGCTGGGAGCGCCCCCCGTGCCCATCACATGCGTGGGCACCCCGCAGCCACCAGCACTCAGCAGTCCCGGGCCCCGCCTCGCCCGCGGCGCTGGTTTAGAAACACCCGCTCTTGAACCCCAGGGTGGCCTCTGGGGTTAAAGCGCAGAACCTTGTGTCCTGGTCTGCGTGGCTTCCGTTATGGATGCAATGAACCTCGCAACGCTCCTCCTTTTCACTGGGTACCTAGCAAGGCCAGAGGAATTGCAATACGCAGACAGGCCAAGGGCCTGTCGACGTTAGTATCCAGGCCCCCGCTAGCCAATCTCAAATATTTCATAGCAAAATCCAGTCTCCTGGTTGTGTCCTGGAGTTCTCTCCAGGGGGGAGAAATCCCCGGACTCCAGCCGCTGCTCAAGCTATGGCCTGAGGTCTAAGAGTTGATCATTGATGAGGTATCCGAGTTACTGGAGCTGCAGATGTTATTCCGTGTCATTAAAACATCGAATCCTTTTCTGACATGTGCTGAACTATGCCAAATGTTGCAGGTTAGGCATAGTGTTGTCCTTACCCAGAGCAAACACTTTTTTGGGGGGAAGGGAGGGGGCAGACTAAATAATTTTTCTCTTAAGAATCGCAGAATCCCTTCTGCAAGTGTGATGGGCACAACAGATTAGAATTTGTGAATAACAGTTCCTAAGCCGTGCCAGTTTGTATCCCACCAGCTACTTCTCCAAATGCAAAAGCCTCCACGGCACAACATTTATTTTTCACCATATCCCCGTTTTCAATTTGACGATGTCCTTCACCTTATGCCTGTGCCACAGCTAGCCGGGAAGCTTGATAGCACTTTGTCATTCATCTTTACCTTATATGGCAAAAGGCATTGAAATCAAGGAAGGCTGTGAGGTGCATGTTATTGTGTCAAGGCCACAGCCAAAGGGAAGGAAATCCAGTCCGAGGCATGTTGGATTCAGGTTGTGGCTGGAGTTTATTGCTGCTTTAGTCTGAGGCGATTTCCTCCCCTCTCCACCCCACCCCCTAGAATCATTATCCTATGAATTTTGGCAGTGTGCTTTTAATCCAGCTGAGAGCCTGTTTTTTTATGAGCATACACTCTCAAGGGCCTTTTCTCTTGTAGTTCCGTAGCATGCTCCGTTATCACTGATTTCCAGAAGTTCCACAATCTTGAGTTTGAAGAGAGAGGTGTTGGAAACGTGTGTTCGGATCATGAAGAACTTTTATATTTCTACATTCCAGAACTTCTGGAAGGTTTAAAGAAGTTGCACAGTTAACTTACATGCTGGAGGGAAACACTTCCCTCCACACTATCCCATATAATCCGATCCCACACCATTTTTAAGCAGCCAGTTTTGCTTTTTCATTGGCTGAAGTCCAGAATGCCGCCTAGTGGAGTCTCCCCCCCCCACCCCCAGTAGATCAGAGTCTACTGCTAACAGCTTTGACGGCACAAGGCGTATTTTGTGATACACCTTGTGTGATCACATGGGGTGGGCCATGGCTCGGGGTAGAGCACATGCTTTGTATGTATGCCAATCCCTGGCATCTCTGATCCCACATCAGGTAGCACACCTAGGTGAGGCCTTTACAGGGGATCCTGGAGGGTCCTGGTAGCACACCTGGGTGAGGTCTCTGCCGGGGGACCCTGGAGGGGCTCAGCACCCCTGGGTGAGGTCTCTGCCGGGGGACCCTGGAGGGGCTCAGCACCCCTGGGTGAGGTCTCTGCCGGGGACCCTGGAGAGCCAGATTTGAAACCCTGCTGCCAGGTCAGGTTGTGACAATACTGGGCTAAGATGGACCATTGGTCTGACTCAGTTAGGCCATATCTTATATCTGCTTTAATCATGCTGCAGAACAAGCTTTTGAAAATCATGCTAGGATGTTCAGTTCTGAAGGGTTGGCTGAGGCACGTGGCCAGTAGTTAGTTAAACAATAAATAAATAGCATACTCAATCGGGGCCAGCCAAATGCACGATGCACGCAATCCACTCGATCCAGGCATCGAGATCAGGCGAGCTACCAGGACCCCTCCCACTGGCTCCCAGCTCTAGGGTGTGTCAGCCATAGGTCTCGGGTGGAGGTGCGCTTCCCTGCTGCATGGGATAAACTCTCCCCCACCCCCGGAGACACTCTCTGTGGGCAATGGTCCAGCTCTCCTCCCCAGAAGCGATCTGAGAGAGGCTGGTTCCCCTCCCCACATCACGATCTATGGGAGACTAGCTTGTCATCCAAAAGTAGATTAGGATCTGCCTCTTAGCTGTCCCTGCACTAGATAGCTCCAAGATGCTTTTAATAGCATTTTCCTTTCCACAAAGAAAAGTAAATAGGTGTCATTTACTCACTCTGACTCATAAATGCTAACCTGAGATATGCAGCTGTCATTCCTCTGGGAATTCCCTCCCAGAGGAAGCCCGCCTGGCCCCGGGTCTGCTGGCGTTCCCCCGAGCCTGCAAGACCCGGCTGTTCGCCCATGTCTTCAGAGGGGAGGGTGGGGAGGGGTTGGATTTTAAGGATGTCAAGTAATGGGGGGGTTGTTTTAAAATGTGTTAAAATTGATATATTTTATTATTATTGCTTGATTTGATCTGTTGTAAGCGGCCCTGAGATGCCGTAGGCATGAGCGGGCGGCTAATAAATATGACCGATCAATCAATCAATCATCTGAAGTGTTACGCTTGGGTATTTGTGCTTCAAAACAAATACAGGTAAACAGATTGGCCTGCTCCTCTGGTTGTCAACTAGGGTAACAGATGTCACCCAAAAATGCTTCTCTCAAAAATTCAGTGACCCCCATCCCATCTGCATCATACCTTTTATGCTGCAATTATAATCTTAAAAGTGAGTTTTAAAATATATATCTATATCTAAGAGGCAGCAGACTAACAACTGCTAGCAAAGGAGTCCCCTATGAAAGAAGTCTCTCTCTGTGTCTCTGGAAGGGCCCCTCTGAACAACAAGGGAGCCTCACTCTAGGATTAGTGACTTAATTTTCCCATTCGCCATAGGCTCCCTATGTGACCTCAGGAAAATGAAGTCCATCATTTGTATAACACGGCCACTAGCATTTCCTTCCCTTATGGGGTGGGCAAGTGAGCCGCCTGGTGTAGACTGTGAAGTGCTGAGGTGGGACTGAAAGAGTCAATCGACCTCTAGAAAGGTACTAGCTAAAGCTCAATTCTTGTAGTATTGTGGGATAGGGACCCACACCCCATCATAAGAGCTGAACTAAAGCTAGATTATTTCAGGAGTCAAATAGCTATAAACAGACATGAGCGAGGAAGTACAAAAATACCCGGCCTAGGTACGTAATTCATTTTCAAACAAGTAAAGACAGGTTACGAAGCATAACCCGGTGTTCCCAACGCGGACATCTTTCCTGGAGAAGGCTACATTTAAAAACAAAACAAACAAGGCAGTTTCACTGAGAAAAGAGTGAGTCAAGCCCGAGACAGCCACCTCAGCTGAGTTTGGGACGACAGGCCTTTCCAAAAGTCACAGCTGCCAAGAAAAGACATGCCAGAGGGCAGACTCTCCGAGCCCAAGGCACAGCCACTACAAATGGCCTTAAGCTGGCCACACTGGTTAGTCCAGAGCTTGGATGCGCTGGGACATGAATGTGCGCACACCTTCGCCACCCGTTACCTCAGGCGTCTGCAAGGCGCTCCTGGACCAGTCATGCCAGCAGAGCTGGTCTGGAGCCTGCCTGTCGGCCTACAAGAAAACCAGACAGGCTCTGAAGCTTAAGTCGGACTGGCTCTTGAGGCAGCTGATTTCCAGATGTTCCCACGTTACACACGCTATGCGTACTGCGGGCTGCCGCCTCTTGCGAGGAAGAAACACAGTGCTGCGTCCATTTACGGAAATGTAAAGGACCATTTTTGCTTGGCTAATAAAAAAAGATGGTGGGCAGAAGGTACATAGGCTAGGAGGCTGGATGCAGAGAGAGGCATTGGACTGCAAGGGTAGATGGGCAAACCTAGTGTTTGGTTTGTAAAGGCAGTGTTCAAGCCGACCCCAAGCTTGTGTCATCGCAGGGAACAGAACCCTAGACTCCAGCTAGCAACTCACTTACTGGACCAGCCTGCTTTTCTACAGCTGAACAGAAGACATGAGTTCTTGTGATTTAATCCATGCAATGACCAGTTCAGGGAAGCTATTAATGAAAGCCAAATAAACCACCCAGTTTTTTTCCTGCCTTCTATTTCTAACTCTGAAATAGCCAAGATTGGCCTTTGCCTGGTCTGTCATATTTTGGGGTGCACATTCCTGTGGGAAACATTCTGCAGGGCTCAGTCCCCCCCTTTGAGTTTATTTGCTAGGTCTAAACCCTGGCAAGCTTCTTTTCTCTCCCCAAATTAAGCTCTGGCCAGCCCCGTACCCCATGCCCAGAAAGGCTCCCAGGGCGAGTCTTCTTTCTTGATGCAACCAAAGCAGGAACTTCCCCTGGGCAGCTGCCTGGAAAATGCATCACAGCCCCCCCTCCCTCCTTCAACATTTGCAAAGGCAGGTAAAATAAAAAGATGGTAACTGACGGACTGAGAATTATCAATTGAGCCTAAGAATTATTGGCTTAACCTGGAGTCGAGACGATGCTTGAAAACTATTTTCCAGCTCTGCATGATCAGCCCCAAAGCCACGTGGCTTTGCTTTCCCACATGAGCTCTGGATGCATTTACCTCTCAAGTTTCTCATGGAGGCGAACAGTGCGCATTTAGTAACATGGGGAAATGCCTTGGGAGTCAGCCCGAGAGGAGATAACCCCGCTCCTATTCCCTGCGTTTATGTGCACATTGGTACACAGAATGGCTACATACGAAATCCAGATCTGCGGGTGGTGTGGGGAGCGGATGTGGCACAGAGGTTCCTGGTCCGGGTCTGCACTTAATGTAACGTGGCCAAATCCAGGCAAAGAGCCCATGGCTAGCACCTGCTGAGCAGTGTGTATCCACCTGTCGCACACATAAACCCCATCTCTGACAATTCATACATGTTGCTCTGCACAGTAAGACCTACCAAATGAGACAATGCCCTGCTGTAAAACTAGTAATGCTTTTTTTGGGTTAATATACGTCCTGTTTTCTCCCCCACCTTTTAAAAGCTAACCCCTATTGCTGTGGCCTCTAGGTATCCCATAATGCTGCACCGCTGCGCACTGACTTTGGCAGCAATTCTGAAACGAGGGCATGGAAGGTATTGGGGGGGGGGGGGGGGCACAAAAAGGGCTACAACTGGCAAACACCTCGCTCCACTTTGATTTAGGCACAATCCTCAAAATGGTGGCGAGAGAGAGAACACAAGTGGGAGAAGGGAAGCAACAAGAATATGGGAGAGGGGAGAGGTAGCAAGGTGTGGAGGGGCCCCAACTACTACAGCCATCCAGAGAGTGGGGGGGAGGGGGACACCATGTGATAGAGAGAAGGAGGTTTGAATGATTTTTTGTTGGACCATCTGCTGTTGGGGAGAATGAGCTAGCTGTTAGAGCTCACAGGGCCCTTCCTCAAGCACGCTGCTTCAGTCAGAAATATATAAACGGAGCATATTTAAGGAGGCAGGAATGCCTCCTTATACGCCTGCCCAGTATTTTGCAGTTTATATATTTCTGACTGGCTACGCTACATGTCTGAGGAAGGGCCCTGGGTGGCCCAAAAGCTGCCTCATTCTCACCAACACCAGATGGTCCAATAAAAGATCATTTAAACCATCGTGTCTCCATCTCTACTGCAGACTGGGGGGGGGCGGGGCGCTCTAAGGAGAAGACCGACTGACAGCAGGATTAAACCTAGGGTCTCCTGCTTCGTGACTGGCTGGAGGAGCTGGTGCGCTGCAGTCCAGGCTACTGCGATTCTGAGGAGCGGTTGCAATTCTGCTGAGATTCAAGGGCACTAAACACAGACAGAGACAATGGGCGTTTTTACAGACATGTTTCTCCTCCATGTTTGCTGTTACATTCTGAACTCTCTGTGTGTCTAAATCACTCACCCAGATCTTAAACATCCGGCTCTTTGAACTTCTGCGTAGAACTTCTCCCAGAAATTGTATGTGTAAAAGGTTCTCCTGGTAAAACTGCTTTGCTCCAGGCAGCTGTGGTCACTTGGTTTCCATGGCAGCCCCTCACGTCTACAGCTACTTTAGGCTGCCTCAGGGCAGTGTTTGTGTGAAGAATGCATCCAGAGCTTACCTGTGGACTTGTAAACCCAAAAGATTGAAAGACCAGCACTTTAAGGTGTGTGTAAAAATGCCCAATGAAGCCTGGACTGGCTGAGAGCTGCATGCGATTATTGAGCCAGTTTGGTCCCACCCCGACCTGGGAGCCCCAGGGCTATAGGCCATTTCTAATACTGAGAAGAGTTCATAGATACCAGTGGCCCAGAAGTTATACAACCTTTCCATATTTTAAATGGGGGGGGGGAAGAACGACCTCCAGTCCAGAAACCAAGTACAGCCCCTGGCTAGTTTTTATTTGGACTCTTCCCAGTTCCTGGATCTGGACCCTGGATCCGTTTACTACCTTTAAATGCTCAAAGAATGAACTCCGGGAAAGACAGCAGAGATGAGGGGAGAGGGGATCGATCCACAGCAAAGAGCAATGATCTCTTCCTGAGAGCACCCCTTTAACCCGCCCACCCCTAACTTCTCTGCAGCCCTCAGAGTTTGCACTGATTTTTAAAGTGGCCCCCAGGAGGGAAAAGGTTCCAGAAACGTTTCCAGTGCTAGAGATGTTCCCATTTTGCATTCAGAGACATAAGCTTAATGGCACGTACCCCAAAAGAAGGGAACAGGCTCTTAGACTAACACTCCCCATGGAAAGATTAAGACGTAGCCAAAGAGCTGCTATTCTTTTCTGTTTTTTTATTTTGTGAAGTCTCTCCAGATGAGCTCTGCTGCAACCACGATGGAAGAGTCAAAGCCTACATTTATACAGCAAGCATGATAAGTTTAATTGGTCACATAAATACAGCAGATCACAACCGCTCATTAGGAGAAATGAAATGTCACCACTTCTCATGAGGTTCACACCAGGCGTTTCAAATTTACAGCTGATTAATCCCTGCTGCAGTCGTCTGGCCTGTAAAATGCCTCCCTGTAAGACAACAGAAAATATAAATCATTCTTATTAAGTGCCATGGCAGCCAGTGCCAATAATTCTAGCATCTGAAGGCTCAGACATCTAACTGAGCAGGGACTGGTAGGGAATGAAGGACAGGCAAAGGAAGGGTCAGGTGTCTAGGAATGTGGCCAAGGCTGTTTGGAAGGGGAGAGAGCAGCAGACAGGGTCCCGGTAGCTTTCATGTCTACAGCTGCCCACGAACCTGCTATTCCAAAGTACCACACACAGGTGACAACCGTGCCAATACCGCTGCTTTGGAGGCTCCTAAATCCAGTCCCTCTTATTGCTGAAGTCACAGCTGACGCCCACACGTTGCCATGCGTTTCCTGACCAATCCCTCCAGGCTCGCCTGGAAGAGTTGAGTCTAGCAATATGTACATGAAAGGCATCAGCTTGACGATGCCAAAGTCCTTGTTTGCCCAGAGATTAGACAGGCCACAGACAGCAGCAGGGCAAGTCCGTTGGCCACTACAGCAATTTGATCCCTCTCTTATTTTAGCAATCGGTCTCCAGGTTACAGAGGAGCAGAGCGGCTTCATGGCCTGATCCTGCCAAAGTAGAGCACACAAGACGCTTATTTTTCCTTTATAGGAATGGGCATAATCAAGAGAAGAGAACTTGGCACTGCCGAGCTACTTCACCCTCTCACCACCTCTCCGTGTTTGATGTGAATGACTCTCTCTGCCAACAGAGAAATCCGAGTCAGTCAGGGAAATTAAAAGCTTTGAACACAAACCAATCATCCTTTGGAGAGGGAATGAAACAGGGAGCCATGATGTCCTGGCTCTTCAATCTTCAAGTCTGAGAGATTTAAAATTTTCTTTTTTTTTTTTTTAGGATTTATAGCCTACCTGATCCTTGTAGGCTCAAGACAGGTAACCAATAATATATGCAAAACGAGTTACTATATATAATTTGAGAACCTCATAAAAGCCTCCAAATCCTGTTTATATTGATTAAATAAGCAACGAGAGTTTGAAGAACCAAATACAGGAAAATGGGCTTTTGTTTCTAGTCCAGGTGATAAGTTTCCATATCACCGAGAGCATCAATGGCAGCTTCCCGCAATCCCAGAGACAGGGCAGTACTGCTTCCCTCAGCCCCCCGCCCCTCTTTACATCTAACCTGTGGATTTAGGCAGCAGCAGCAGCAGCAGCAGCAGCAGCATGGGGCATATTCCCCCTGCTCCATGGCCCTGTCTATGCGAGGCTCCGGCGGCCAAGAAGGCAGCTCAGCTTCTCTTGCATCTGAGCCCCTGGCAGTCACTTCTGCTGAGAGCCACAGGACAGGTGCCCGAGAGCTGCATGCGGCTCCCGACCTGCCATTTGCCCACCTCGGTTCTAGAGAAAGAAACCTCTCACTAACGAGAAAGGAAAACTGGGCTCTTACCTGAATTTCCCTTCTGCGGGGAATCCTCCTGGACAGCCAGTCAGGACAGTAGGGTAGATCCCGCCCACGACCAGTAGGAGGCAGACAATCAATTTTTGAGGCGCATGCTCATAGGGATCTATCCGAAACTCTCTCTCCAGTTGTGTAAAGCTAAACTCTGAACTATTGGTCTAGAGAAACAGTATCAAAAACCCTTCTAACGCTATCAATATGACCTATTCTCAGGGTGCAACGGGACCAACCATCTAACCCCGGGCCCTTCCCCTTGAAGGGGATTTCGGGGTGGTCTGGACCAGTTAACTAGTCCCGGGGCCACCATCACAGAGTTAGACCTCACTCCGGGTGGGACTGGCCGTCCAGGATTCCCCGCAGAAGGAAAATTCAGAGGTAAGAGCCCAATTTTCCTTTCTCCTGGGGGATCCTCCTGGATGTCCAGTCAGGACAGTAGGGACGTACCAAAGCAGTGCCCCGCCCTCCATTTTGGGGGGGGAAGAAGAGTGAGGTATGATAGGAGATGAGCAAGGCGGAATAGGTAAACTGTTCCCTATAGTACCGCCTGCAAGACCCGTCTCCCAAAGGCCGCATCAGCTGAATCTTGCAGTGGAATCTTGTAGCGCCTTGTAAAAGAACGCACTGAAGAGCAGGCTGCGGCACGGCAGATTTCTCCATAGGGGGCAGCATTTCTGAAGGCCTGAGAGGTCGCTGCTCCCCTGAGGGAATGTGCAAATACCCCCAGAGGGGGGGGGATCTGCCCTCTGCCTTATACGCCTCGGTAATGTAGAGCGTCATCCAACGCGCTATTACGGCCTTGGAAGCTCTCATGCCTTTCCTTTGAGGACTATCCGAGACAAAGAGGGCCGAAGACTTCCTGAAAGGTCTGGTTCTGTCGAGGTACACCCCGAGCGCTCTTTTAACGTCTAGGGTGTGCCAGGTCCTCTCTAGAGGGGGAGTAGGATTCGGGCAGAAGGATGGAAGTACAATTTCCTGTTCCCTATGGAACCGAGTGTCCACCTTGGGGCAGAAAGAGGAGTCTAGTCTGAGAAGCACAGACGACTCCTTAAAGGAGCATAGACTAGGATCAGCGGAGAGGGCACTAAGTTCGGAAACCCTTCTGGCTGAAGTACTGCCCGCTAAAAAAGCTGCTTTAATGGATAGGTAGTGGAGGGATGTTTCCCTAAGAGGCTCAAAGGCGGCCTTCGTAAGGGCCCTAAGGAGGAGATTTAAATTCCAGGTAGGGAGACGGTGAACTACCGGGGGGGGGGAATGACCTTTGCCGCCCTAAGAAAATGAACACTATGGGGGTGTCTGGCTACCCTCCGCCCTTGTACCGTGCATAGCACGCTGTTAAGTGCCGCGACCTGGCTTTGAAGGGTATTTGGTTTCAATCCCTTATCTAGTCCCTCCTGTAGGAAATCAAGGATAACCCTGAGAGGTGCCCTAGCTGGTCTAATCTCTCTTCTTTCGCACCACCTAGCAAAGGTAGCCCAAGTGCTCCGATAGATGCGCTTCGTGGCTGGGGGTCTGGACTGGAGCATGGTGTCTAGGACTTGGCTGGAGTATCCCAACTTTCGCAACAACCTCCTTTCAACTGCCACGCTGTCAGCTTCAGGGCTCGTGACCCAGTGTGTCCAACCGGGCCCTGCGATAGGAGGTCGGGTTGATCCGGAAGACTGAGAGGAGGTTCTGTGCCGAGTTCCTGGATGTCTGTGAACCACGGTCTCCGTGGCCAGTAGGGGGTCACCGATATGATGGTTGCTTGCTCCTTTCGGAGTTTTGTCACTGTTCTGTGTATGAGAGGCAAAGGAGGAAAGGCGTACAGTAGCTCCTGCGGCCATGTTATGTTCAGAGTGTTGAATGCTATCACTCTGGGATCCGGAAACCGAGACACAAATAGCTGTGTCTTTGCATCGGTGGGGGATGCAAAGAGGTCGATCATCGAGTGTCCAAAGTGATTGGTTATCGTCTGAAATACTGCCGGAGAGACCATTCCACTGGGTCGATCTCTGTCCTGCTCAGCCAATCGGTCTCGGTGTTCATTTGGCCCTTGCTGTGAATCGCCTTGATCGAGCTATGACCAAGAACAGAATGGAGTACAGGCTGAGACCTTCCTCATCCTTTGGAACTGGTTCTATTGCACCGATGGCCTGGAGCCTGTGTATCTCGGCATTGCCACCTGTTTGTGTCTGTTGGTGGAGACCGGCGAGGTACAGAAAGAGTGTCTTGGGGAGTGGGAGAATTCGATTGAGTACCCGTCTTTGATGGTCCGAAGGACCCATGTGTCTGAGGAGATGCCTTTCCATTTTTCTGTGAACCTTTGCAGCCTGCCCCCTAGTCGCCTGTTCGTAAGAGGGGGAGGCTGTCCAGCCATGCATCTGTCTTGGAATGTCCGGCGGTCTGATTGTACTTGGGTTTGTCCGGGTTTCCCTTCTGTTTCTGCCACTTGGACCTGTATCTTGGCTGGTTCCCTCGGAGGGGAAAATGGGCGTTTGACGCCCCCTGCTGGTGTATAAGCTGCATGGAAGGAACGAAAATTCTTCTTTGATATTCCCACACTTTGTAGGGTCTGCTTTTTTGATTTGTCTGCGGCGTCCGTCAGGACTTTATTCAGGCAGACGCCAAACAGCTTAGCTCCATGGAAGGCTCCGCCTACTAGGACGTTCTTGGAGGTATTGTCGCCCTTCCAAGATCTGAGCCACTGGCGGCGGCGAGCTGCTACATTGGATGCCGCCGCTCTGGATGCCCAGCGGAGCACGTCAGTAGACGAATCCGCTATGAAGGCATATGCCAACTGAATCCTAGTGGATAGGATTCTTGTCATTTTTCCAGAGACTCGAGGGTCCCTGGCTCTCTTGATCCAGGTCACTAGTGCTCTCGAGAAATATGAAGTGATAGTTGCCATCTTTATAAATCGAGGATACTTCTTCAAAGTTTCTTCTTAAATGACAGTCTATCCCCTTGTCAGTGGGGTCCCGTGGGAAACATTCTCCTTCAGTCGGGAACATGGAATTTCTGGCTGGGGACACTGCAGCTGCATCCACCTTCGGGATAGCCAGGAGGGAGTTTTTGGACCTTGTGAGAGAATAAAGGGCTAACTGTGTCTTCTTCATTCTGATCGGCTTGTCAGGGTGTTGCTGCTCCCTCTTGATTATTTTCTCATAGGTCTTGTCTAGCCCCATCCCTGTGTCTCTGTCCCCAGCTCTGGGGATGGATTCCCTCTTCCCCAGCTGAGGACTCAGGAGGCTTGCCTGTCTTTCTTTTGCCTTTACCACTAGGGGGTACTTTTGGTCCTTGTACTTGCTGGGGAATTGCCTGTCAGGATCTGAGGAGGCCTCTATCCCCGCATCCCTCAACTCCCCTTCTTCAGGGGAGGAGCCGTTGCTCTGTACTTCAGAGTCCTGACGTTCAATAGAGTTTTGCCCCTCAGATGCCTCTCCCTCCTCCTCCCTGGTAATTAAAACCAGGGGTCTGCTAGCCTTTCCCCCCGTCTTTCTTCTGGGGATCCGTTCGTCCTCAGAGGACTGAGTGGAGAGAACGTCCTCAGAGGGAGTTTCAGAAGAGGCCGGGAGTCAAGGGGTCTCTGGGTTCTGCGAGGTTTTTTGAGGGCGGGGCGTTTGCCTTTCCCCGCTCCCTTGGATCTGCCTTTGTAGGCCTTGGTTGCCCGGGGGCTGGGGTATCTTTTTCTTTTCAGGTCCGAGAGGATGTCTCGGAGCACCTCCATATGGGGGTCCTGGGATACAGGGGGGAGGGGGGGCATGTGGGAGGCTGTTACTTGCTGTGCTCGCCTCTGCTGCCACCACCACTCTTCTCCTGGAACAGGAGGGGCAACGGAAATTATGAGGTGCAGGAGGGGAGTTCTGAGTGGGGTGAAAAAGGGAAGCTATGGGTAGATGGGGTGTCTTGGGTGGGGTTAGTAAAGGAGTGGGGAGAGTGGGAGGAATGTGACGAGTTTAACATAATTGCTGATGTTGGTTTGGTGGGGCCACCTCCCCCCGGTGAGAGAGGGGTGGAGGTGGTCAGGTTCTCCCTGGTGGCAGCAGGAGAGGAGTTGGTGGTGGTTGGGACTTACCCCGTGTGTATTGGGGAGGTTATAGAGTGGGACGTCAGCTGAATGTCGGGGAATGTGCGGGATTATTATTATGTGTATTGAAACTGAAATTACAGTAAATTGTATATTATGTTAGTGGTTGTTGAAATGTTGTTCTGGGCGCGGCAAGGCAGGCAATCCAGGATCCCCTCCCCCAGCGGGTATTGCCAGGNGGGAATGTGCGGGATTATTATTATGTGTATTGAAACTGAAATTACAGTAAATTGTATATTATGTTAGTGGTTGTTGAAATGTTGTTCTGGGCTCCCTGCGTGGAAATTTCCAGAATTATTATTGTATTGTTGTAAGCCGCCTTGAGTCCTATGGGAGAGAGTGCGGGGTATCAAATATATATGGATTGGATTGGTGGCCGGCCATCTTGCTTCCTTTCCCGGGTTTGCAATGCAGGCTAGGCAGGGGAGGTGGAGGGACAGGGCCTGAACTGCTGCGTGCCGGGCTCTGACCCCCGGGAGGCAGAGGTCGGGCGATGCAGAGTCTCTCTAGCCCCTGGGGCACTGATCTGTCTGGCTCTGTTTTGGGCTCACTCCTGTTTGGCGCCGGGCTGGGAGCCGTGGGCGCGGCAAGGCAGGCAATCCAGGATCCCCTCCCCCAGCGGGTATTGCCAGGCTCTGCCGCTGCTGGGGTCTACTGCGCCGCTGCACGCCAGGCTGGAGCCGTGGGAAGCGGGTGCTGGAGGGGTCTGCCCTGGCGGCGCGGCTATAGCGGCGCCTCCGGAATGCGGGGAGGGGGGAATCTCAGAGCGGCCACTCGAGCCTGCCTCTTGGCCTGTTGAGGCTCTCAGAGACCTTCCCGTGGTCGAAGCGGGGATAGAGTCCACGGGGACCTGAAGCCAGAGCCTCTTGGGGGGTTGATATGCCTGCTCCTCGGGGCCTCCGCGCCCAAAGAGGGAAGGAGGCACCCGCTTTGGGTTTCCCCCCCCCCCCTCTCTCTCTTCCCCAAATCCCTCCTCGGGAGGGAGGTGAACAAGGAGAGGAATTTTTCCTCCCCTGGCACCTGGGGACTATGCTAAAATAAGGCTGCCTAATTGAAAAATCCTATGCCGGCAGCTAGCCTGCTTCCTACCAGAGTGAAAGCAGACAAACAACTGGAGAGTGAGCTTAGGATAGATCCCTATGAGCATGCTCTTCAAAAATTGATTGTCTGCCTCCTACTGGTAGTGGGCGGGATCTACCCTGCTGTCCTGACTGGCCGTCCAGGAGGATCCCCGGGAGAAAGACACAGACATCGGCCTTCAATGTTTTAGCGGCGGGTATATTGTACAATTCCAGTTCTGCTGCACAGCAGTTTCAGAACCTTCCTGTTACCAGATGAAATGGGTCAAATTCCCAGGAACTGTAAGCTTTGTAAAGAAGTTGAGATTTGTTGCATTGGTACTGATATACAAGTCATTCCCAGACCAAGACCAAGCCCTAGAAATCCCTACAGACATGCCAAAAAACTTATCACCACATGTGCTTATGTTGAAGACAGTAAAGCTACTTATAGCAGTAAAGTTCAGGATGTGCTTAAGTGCTTGCAGACTCAGACCCCCCAACACCCCATCTCTGCTGTTTTCAAGCAGTTGGCTAATAAAACTTGCACAGCTGTTGAGTTCTTGGCAAAGAAAGCTATTTTCCTGTAAGACTTAAGAGAAGCTTCCTTTGAAGAGGAGTTTGTTATTTTTGCTTCATGCCAGTTTTTAGCCAAACCGAAAGCTCCCTGACAAGATGCAAGTTACCGAAACCATGACTGGAAGGGCCAAAAAGCACAATCATCATCATTCCGGCCTTCAGAATATCAGGCACACAGAATTCAAATGCGGTAAAAGTTTGAAAAATATTTTTCTTGCACAAAAGATACTAATGGGAAAGGTCTAGAAAATAAAAAGCTTTGAGAGCTTTTTTTATTATTTATTTACAAAAAAATAGGATTTAAATAGTCACTACACGTTTTAGAGGTAAATAGGAGGAAGCAACACTTAAGGGACTTTCATTCTTGAGAGGATTTTTGTTCCTCGACTGCGGCCGTAGGAACGCGTGTCCCAGCAGAACGCTCCTCAGGATAGGGGTTGCTAAATCTAAAGCCAACTCACAAGCCGTCAATGAGAATATCTGCAGGTGGTTTCAGGATTAAGGATTTGGTCTGTATCAGATCTTGAAGGCTAACTCCAAGATCCCCAAATGGTTTTGTGCCTTCACTAAGGTGTGGCTATATGAAACAAGAGATCTCTTAAGCCTCCACCTCCTTCTGCTTCTTCTAAAAATAAGTAAGTCTCAAGCTACTTGATTCATTCAAAACAGCAAAGAAGTGTTGGGGGGGGGATGCAAGCAGCATATTTAGCTTCTACAACTCAGGCTGCTCAGCTTTCTTTTCACTGGAAGATGCTGCGCGCACCAATCCCCAGATAGGAGATGATGCAAGAACTTGCAAATACCAGCCTGCACGCAGAGCTTCACCTTTATGGAGCCCCTAGAAATATTAACCAACTCTGCTAACATGGATTGTGACCTAGGTATTCTCTTACCATTGGGAATCATAAGAAAAATTCTCAAGAGGGCTCTGGCTCCTTCAAAACAACACAGCATATTTAAAATAAATAGCTTGTCTGAGCATTTACATTGTAAGCTTCCCTCCTTAGGGGGAAATAGTCAACCCCACAACAATTATTTGGGTTATATATATTGATTTGGAATTGGTTGGGGTTTTTTTCTCCCCTCTTTCTTTTCTTTCTATTCACTGATGTTTATAATTCACCGGAGATATGATTTCATAGATCAATATGTAACTACTGCTGTAAACCACTGTTGTATGCTTGTGACTTATTATAAAATTGTTTAAAATAAAATAAATTTTTAAAAATAGCTTGTCCGAGCAAGGCCAGCGATCAGCCAGATTCTTCTCCTGATGCCATTTTAAATTATTTTTCATTTTATTTTCAGTACAAGCAAGAAGGTTCTCAAGGTTCAGCAGCTCTTCTGGGACTTGCCACAGGGCAGGTTTATCGAGACGTTCAAACAGCTGGATGCGACAGTGGCAGAATGGTCATCTCTCCATGAGATGAGAAACTTACCATTAATGTGATCATTGGCTTAGTCATCCTTCTTAAACTTGCCATTAATGTAAGGAACATAGTCGAGGAACAGTCTCCAATCAGTGCCCCATATCAATCCAACCGTGCCTACAGAGCTCCACATGACCAGAGTAGGAACCCTGTAAAACAGAGAGACATGAACCGCACCTCTCCTGTATATCTGAACTACCGCTGACAGAGATGCTGGTCCAGAGCTCAGATTCACTTTGTGAAAGGAAACTCCGCTGAGATTTTGAAGCAAATCCCGCAAAGTAAGGCTCAGTCTATTATTACAGCGTAACGTGTCCAGCTCTTAACAGTCATGGTTAGAGACAGGTTTCTGCCCTGAAGGGCTTACAATCTAGACGGGACAAGGGAGAGAGCGCGAGATACATCCATGAAGTGTTAGGTGCACATGCTTAACCCAGATGCAAAGGGAGGAAGGGGAACTTGAAGGATAAACCACATCTGAGAGCAACCTTGAAGAGTGGGTCAGGGAAAACCTGAGAAGAGGTAGGTTTTTAGGAGGGACTTGAAGAAAGGGAGCAGAATGTATGTGTTCAGGGAGGGAGTTCTGGGAATAAGAGGCAGCCCTGGAAATGGGGTGATGAGGATTTAGGGGAGCAGGGGACTTCAAGGTGCAGGATAAGAAATAGTAGGAAAGGAGGGTAGAAATACAGGGAGGAGTAAGGCCATGAAAAGCCTTGAAGCTGAGGTCAAGGAGTTTATTCTAAATGTGAAGGGGGGAAGAGGCATAAACCCTCCCACAGCAAGTCTCAAAGGCACCATCCCCAGTTAAAAAAAGAAAGAAAGAAGCGGGGGAGGGACCTCACCCCCCAGGACCCCCAAGATCCCCTCCCAATGACCCCAAAAGAGAAGCAAGCGGCATCCCTAGCAATTCCCCAAGCGGGAAGCGACGGAGCTCCAAGGCCTCAGAGAATCCCACGCGCCCCCCAGCAACGCCCGGGAGAGGGGAGCCCCAGGGGGGAAGCCTCCCACCCCAGGGGGCCAGAGATGCCGCTTGTCCCTCCTTGCGCCCCCCTCGCTCAGGGATCGGGGGGGTCGTGCCCCCTTTGTGGGACGCGCGCGAGTCTCCGGGTCCCCATCGCTCCCCGCTGGGCTCTGGGAATGGGGGGGGGGGGTCGCTGCAGATGCCGCCGGCTTCTCTTCTGGGGTCACGGGGGGGGCAAGGTCCCTTCTCTCCTCCCCCCCCCCACGCAGGGGGCCCCGCAACCTGTATTTCTCATCGGTGCCCTGGAAACCCTGCCCGTCCCAGGGGGAAGCCCTGGCCCTTGGGGGCTCGGCAGGGGAGGAAGCCCCAGGGGTAGAATCGGTCCAGGCCGCTTATGAGAAATCCAGGTTGCGGGGCTGCACGGACTCCAAGGCAGCCCCGCCAGCTGTATTTCTCATAGGTGCCCTCAGATCTGCCTGCACGGCAGCCCTGCCCCGGGGGAGGCGCAAACAGGGCGGCCCAGCCCGGCCGATGTTTCGAGGCCGCTTATGAGAAATCCAGGTGGCAGGGCCGGCCCTGGACCCTGCATTTCTCATCAATGTCCCCTCCCCCGGGCAGGGGCCCGGCCCCGCCCCCCTACCAGTTCTGGAGCAGCTGCACGTAGCGCGGGCCCATTAACTTGCTCAGCATCCTCCCTCCTGCCCGGAGCCGCCGTCGCCCTCAAAGTCACCTCTCCTCTGCGCCTGCGCCGGCTGCGACACCCAGCAAAACAGGCCCCCCGGGCCCGGCTGCGTCGCTTATATGTGTCACAGCCCAGCGAAGGACCCCCACTAATAAAAACAGGGCGGGCTCACGAAGTGCCTGATTACAAAAATAAAATAAATTCGAATCTGAAACACGGGTTTGTTACCGAGGCACGAAACCGTAGCCCCACCCCTAATTACCTCGCCCGCTGGGTGGCCATAGATGCACATTTTTCTAGGACACGTATAAAAAACATATGGGGCCTTAGGCGCCAATGCAGGCCCTGCAACATGTATTTCTCATACGTGTCCTGGAAACATTTGCCTTAGGCGCCAATGCAGGCCCTGCAACATGTATTTTTCATACGTGTCCTGGAAACATTTGCCTTAGGCGCCAATGCAGGCCCTGCAACATGTATTTTTCATACGTGTCCTGGAAACATTTGCCTTAGG
>QEPC01004913.1:1181939-1226644 GCA_003113815.1 Sphenodon punctatus
GGGGGGGGGGGGGCTGTGCCCTCTCTAGCCTTTGCCACTTGCAGACTATGACAACACCACCACCACCGCTGCTTTTGGTGTGACTTCAAGACAAAGCTCAATATTTAGGGTTAAGAATAACAACCCCAAATTGAAGTGTCAGGTTAAAAAAACAAAAAACACCAGAGGTAGCAACCCCATAAATACTCTGGGTGCTATTTTGTAGGGCCGAGTTCATAGGACGTACTCCCCTAGGGCCCAAAACACACTATTGCATTTGATGAAGCCAAAAAGATTTCTGGATCTAAATCTATTTTGTATGTCTCCGCTGCCCACTGGGATGCTGGTAGATCTCTCTCGGCCTGCCTGGACTTTTGCTAGTTCTCTGGAATAAGTTTGGACGCTTAGGGTGTCTTCGCACAGGCAGGGAGGCGGTGGGGAAAGTGTGGTGAATGAGCGGGCAGGCCACTACGCCACAAGCCTCCCCTCCCTCCAACAGCTGGGGCGTGCCCCCCCCCCTCCGTCAGTTGCTCCAACAGCTGACTGGCAGCAACAGCTTCCTCTGGGGGGCCCAATCTTTGACAGCACCATGGCCTTGCCCGCAGTGCGGGCAGCCCTGGTTGCAGGCGTAGCTGCCGAGGGCCTTTCGCATGGAAGGCTGCCCTGTGTTTGCCCCTTGCGCTCTTCAATAATGCGGGTGATGGCTCAAGTGGCAGCCCCTGCCCCGTGCAGGGCAAACGTCTGGTGGACCGCGTTCAGACAGGCAGCGAGGCTGGGGCAAAGGGGTAATGGAAGTGGGGTACCGTCTGGTGTGAGAACACCCTTCAAGAACAAACCATCCCTGCAGTTTGCAGCTGCTCCAGTAGAAGACACAGGGAGGGTTGCCAGATATACACATTTCCCCAGGACACGACCAGGCCTCTGTTATTCTGAAATTGATCTGGTGGGGAAGAGGGTGCGACCCAGCCTGGGCTCACCATTCTTCTATAGATACCAGTGCATTTGGCCTCCGGGGACCCTGCCTGATCATTGAAATCAAGGCCATGCAGGTTCAGGCTCTCGGATCCAGAAAATGCAAAGAAAGGGCAAGGTCAGCGCCTTGTGCTTCCGGTCTGGCATCAAGACTGTGTCCTGGGAGTACAAATGTCCTCTTCCTCCCTCCCCAGCCCAACTCCGAGGCAATCAGGTCCGGAGTCGGCCTCCAAGCATCCCTTCCGTCTTCCCGTGGCTGCAGGCTGGGAGAACAGGAGCGCACCTGGAGGGAAGGTCTGTTGAATTTCTTGTCTCCATGGGCCTTGCACCCGCATGTCAGGTGTCCTCCCCTTTCCCCACAGGCACCAGTAATCTAATCCCAACACAACCATGAAATACTGTGCCTTGAGTACAGGACGTCCAGTGCAGCCACTCCCCGTACAGAAGGCTGCCAACCATACACTATTCCTGGGCACTTGCTGTGTAAAGCATGGCTTCCGTGTTGGTCCTTTCTTGGGCCAACTTACATACCTCCTACCATTGCCAGCAGCCCAAACCCCGCCCCTTCACCTAATAAGCTCCGCCCCCTCACCTATTTACATGTGCACCCCCCCTCCCAGCATTCCAAGTACTAAAGAGGGGCGGATGCCCTCGGGCTTCTCATTCCACTGAGTGTCTGGTCATTCCATCATCTCCCCATTGGCCTCTCAAGGGTTTTCCTTGGAGGTAACCAGGAAAACGGGGCCTGAGGAGGGAATCGTGGTCTTTTTGTCTCTGTCGTGAAGGAGGGGCAGTGGGATTCAGCACCCAAAGAGGAACTGTCCCTCTTAAGTAGGGACTGTTGGGTGGTTTGTACTCTGTGAAGCCTGCACCCGCTCGCAACAGAAGTTGGTTTCATAGGGGTCACCCTCCTCTTGCCCCTCTTATTCCTGCACGTTGCAGAGTAGACAAGGGGGATCTGGCATGAGTCCAGAATGAAACGTGGTCTGGCCAATCAGAATGAGGCTTGATCTTTAACCTCTCTGGGCATCGGTTGTTTTAACCAGCTATAGTCTCACAGCCAGTCCTGGAAGGATAGCGCCCCTTGGAAGTCAACAGGACGCCATGGCGCACAGCTCTCTGCAGGAGGTGATCAATGCAAACTGATTGCAGGATTGGGCCCTTACTTTGTGACAGCCTAGGTCAGGCTCCACTTGGGTTTTGATCCATGCCCTCGAAGGACACCTGTGAAATAACTTTAGAAAGACAGGCAACAAGGGCTAGAATTTATGTCTTTGATACTTAAAACATTGGACTAAAAGATGTGGGCTTCATGAGCCTCTATAGAATTGTACCAGTAGTTGGCAGCTTGCTCTTTGCACCTCTACCTGCTATTTCCCCTTTGATTTGAACTTCTAATGACCTATTTCTTGGGATCCCTTGGGATTGTTATCCTCTAGAACCTCGCCTGCATCGCTCAGCCAGTAGTTCTGTATTTTTACATGCCTGAGGAAGGGTTCTGCATGGCCTGAAAGCTTGCAAACTGATCAGCAGAAGTTGGTCCAATGAACAAGCTTGGTCTCCCCTGGCCCTAACAGTCACACCTGGGTCCCTGAAGATCAAATCCCAAGATCAGCCTTTGCGGCCCCTCAATACGAAGCTTGCCCTGACTTGTGGAAGCAGTAAGGACTGGCAGATCTCCAGCCGGCCACAGCATCAGGCAGATGGACATTATTTATGCAAAAAAGTTAAATACTAGAGGTTTGTTCTCTTGTTGGGGGGGGGGGGGAGGACAGGGAAGAGGAGGCTGTTTTTGATGTGGATGATTTTCACAAAAGGGAGACTCTGCACCAGGGATAGGGGAGACTCTTTCCTTCCCCCGGGCAATTAGTACAAGCTCTGAGGGCCAGATAGAAGCTGAGGACAAGGCGCGCTCAGGAAAAGGAAAGTTCAAATCATGGATCTGTCCCCACTCCTTGCGTACAGGCCCTTCTCTGCTCCCTTCTCCTGAGCTCAGTCTGTCAGTGCTTGGGGGTAGGAACTGGATCCAGGGGCCAGATTCAGGAACTGGAAGGGGGCCAATTAAAAACTAGCTGCATTTGACCCCTGGGTCCGTGGTGCCTCACCCCTGATTTAATTCACACTAGTGAAAAAGCATCTTCAAAGCTGGCCCATTCTGGAATTTGGAACTTGCTGCAAGTGTCAGATTTGTGAACGCGTGTTCTATACGAAGGAAATATTCGAAATGGAGAATGGGACACGGCTGTTTTTCTGCTTTAACAAATATCTATTTTGAGACCATGATGTGCTGCTAAATAATATTTTTTAGCTTCATGATCTGAAAGCATTATTCTAAAAATGCACCCTTAGCCATTGCTCACAGCACAAAGCAGTAACACTGAAAGAAGGTACATTTCTTTTCTTTTTTTAGTACAAGGTAAAACCTTTATTACAACTTTTCATTCATAGGTATACAACATCTGAAAGACAGATATGGGGGGAAAAAGTAATATTGTTATAAAATGTCACATTTATTGCTACATTACTGTTATATACAGGACAGTTCTCAAAATCTACTTTAAAAAAGTTAGGATTATTTAAAAATTCCAAATAATCCAGCCAGCTGTTTTGACACTTGTATAAAATTATTTTAAAAAATGAAAACAATTCATATCTTGAGGCACTCGGAAACACAATTGACCCCCCCCCCCAATTGTGAGTCAGTTCAAAAAGAACGACACGTCTTCCCCGCCCACCCACCCAAATACTTTTTTATCTTTTTTGCTGGGTTAGGCATATATATATATTTATACTATATATATAGTTCAAAACTATAATGTGTATCTGATTTAAGAACAAGGATTCTCAGCCACTTAAGTACATCTGGATTTACACGTAGGCAGCATAAAACATCAAAAGCAAAAAAAGGACCATTTAACTCTCTTTAAAGAAAAAAAAAAAAAGGCCAAAAGAAACCACTTACAAGGGTTAAAAAGAAAATAAGCAACCTTCCTTCCTCCCCCCCTCCCACTAAAAAAATATATGCCAAGGGGAATCAAGTAACAATTTGCATTTTTTCTAAACTAGTTGGGGCCACTTTAATAAAAAGGGTTAACTTCCCCCCCCCCCAGACTATAAAATAAGCCTCAATGGAACACAGCTCCCATCCCTAGTCAGCGTCACTGGGTGTCCACGTATCAAAATAAAATCCCAAGGTTCAGAAGGGCGAGTTGTTTCCCCACTTTGACATCTGCCACCCCCTCCTCCCCAAATAAAAATGTCACAAAATTTAAAGGATGGGGCATGAGCCGATGGGATTTTAAAAGATCTGGCACTAAATGAATGGCAGGTCTTTGCCTCCGGCTCCCTGTGCTGTTCAGAAAGATGCTCCCTGGGATAATGTACAGGTCTGGCCAGGCAGAATTGGGGCAAATTTGTGGAGTGGGACAGCATGCAAGGAGGCATGTCGGCATGGAGCCTGTCTTCCTCCACTCCGTGGCACTGGGTATCGCCCCTTCCAGAATAATTGCTCCGCACAAAGGGATAAAGCAGTCACTCTCCCCACCTCGATTTTAACACAGCCAAAGGCCCCTCTTTGTCCGCGACTATCACGTGGCTGGGAGGAGGCAGGGATGCTCTGGCAGCTTTTGGGGTGCCTAGCTGGCACCAAGGAGCTCATGAAAGCTCCAACACCAGTCCTGACATGGACCCAGAGCTGGTGCCCATCCCAGGAGAGCAGATCTCAGTGAAGCACCGGACAAAAAGAGGTCAGCCCCCGCCCTCCCCCCAACGGCGACAGCACCACCCACTCGTCTAACAAGTTAAAAGGTCAAAGTGGCACAGCAAGCAACCCTCTCAATTTTGGTCCACTATGGGGGCTGAAATTGAGGCAACTGCACTCAGGGAAGGGGTGTCTGCTCTGTCCCCCACCTCCCCATTTTCACTCCGGAGCCCATGGAAAGAGCCTGCCCTACCACCAAGCTTAGCTAAAACACTGCCGGGAAGCAAGATTCGCTGCATTGTTTCTAGAGAGATATTCCCACCATGTGGAAGCAGATGGAGGCCTCCATTCAAACTGGAGAGGGATCGGGATCTCAGCTACTAGAGACACATCGCAAAGCCTGGCACTGACAGGATGTCAAGTCCTTGGAGCAATGCTCACCAGAACTACAAGATGCTCCTGTACCCCTAAATCCTGAGGGAAACCCATGAGTCTGCCCTCCCCGGCTAGGGGTGCACCCCCAGCTAGCACACTATCAGCAAAGAGCCATGGTCAAGTTTTGGCAAGATCCCTGGCCTCACAAGCTGCTTGTTTGCGGTTATCCACGCTAAGTCACCTCGGGGGCTGCTCCAACACTTTGTCCTAGGACCAGTTCCTGGGGCTGGTTCGAGTTGAGGTGCTGGGAACTGGGTAGCCCAAATACTGAGAGCTATGCAAGATAGTCTGCTGTGAAGTGCTGCTTCACAGGTGAGAAGTCACTCCCACCCCACCGGGGAGGGACTGAGAGAGAACATGGATGCTCTTGATGTGCCCAAGATTGGCGTAACCCATTGGGGATTGGGGTACAGCTTTTCGAGAAGCCGATCTTCTCTTTGAATGCCATTTGAGACGTACTCTCTTGCTCCTGAGGGCAAGACTAGACCCCATGGGCACAAATGACAAGAAAGCAGATTTTGACTGAACATGAGGAAGAACTTCCTAATGGTAAGAGCTGTTTGACAGCGGAACAGACATTGCCTAGGGCGGTGGGTGGGGGCGCGGCTTCGCTGGAGGGTTTCAAACAGAGGCTGGACGGCCCATCTGTCAGATGCCGTAGCTGTGGATTTCCTGCACTGAGCAGGGGGTGGACTAGATGCCCTCTGAGTTCCCTTCTAAGATTCTATGCAAGGCTTCAGTTTCACGTAAACCCTTTTAAGGGATGGAGAGAGGCCACGGCTCTGTGCGGGCCCCCTTGCGGTATCCTATACGTAGCAGGAAGCACTCAAGCTTAAATCCCTGCCTTGCTCATGCAGCTAGCACTTTTTCACCTGGATTTCGGAAGCCCTGGCATTACCCTCTTGCATGGCTCACTGCCTCAGCAGCTGTAGGCCTGTGCAGAGGTGCTGGGAACCTGGACAGGCTGCAGGGGCTTGGATCCCCTCCCAGAACTATTTTAGCAAAGACTGGAGTCCAGTTCTGCTCCCACTGGGGCAGAATGAGCCACGGGAGGGAAATATACAAAATCAAAGACGTGGTGTTCTAGGAACAACAGCTGTTGTTGTGGAAGCCTTTAAACACAGGTTCGATGGGCATCTCTCGGGGCTGGCACAGATACTATGGGATGCTGCTAAGTGGCAGAGGGCCGGTTAGAGCCCCTTTCAGGTTCCTTCCAGCTTGGAGATTCTGATTCAGCTACTGAGATGGAGCAGAACTGGCAGGAATGGCGTTCTGGAAGCCGCAGGTTTTGATATTGGTTCTTCTAGTAGAACCTGCTAAGCACCAGGGCAGCCAGTCTACAATACTCTACTTCCCAATAGAGGTTGGTTTGTTTTTAAAACAATCCCATTTGGAGCATTGGCTTTAGTGGTGGTTGAATTAGAGGGGATTAGGCTGGAAGGGACCCCTCGGCGCCATTCAGGGAAGGAGTGAAGTTTTGTCCCACAAAGTATTGTCTCCTAGAAGCTTCCTCTTCCTCCTCCAGGAGGAGACACGGAAACTATCTACAGGGTGGGATGGGAAAAGCATGAGGGGACTCAAGGCAATGATGCTAATTAGCACCGTTAAAAAGCCAGTACTAGGAGTGGTTAAAGGTGGGTTTCTCTGCCTAGGTTACTAACCCCATGCCGCATTTTAAAATGGAATGGTTTCCCGTTTCCCTCTCTCCAAGTCATTTCCCTTTGGGCATGTGCTCAGGTTGGGATGATTGAAGTCCATGGGCATAATATTGGGCTATGTTTTTTTTTTTTGGGGGGGGGGGGGGAAGAGACACTGGCCCATGTAAGCTCCGCCTCTAACTTTAGAATTGTGGAAGCAGGAAATTTGGGGGGGTAATTCCCCCCCCCCGTCCCTCCCTATAATTACTCCCATATTAAAACCTGTCTTCCTTTTTCTACCACCTCTTTAAAATGACTATTGCAAGAGTGGACAGGCTATAAACTCCTCAGGGGTAGATTTAAAAACAGCTTCCCCACCCTTTTAAAAAATTTTTACATTCAGAGGAGAATTTGGTAATATTCCTCGTTGTTCAAAACTCTAGGTTCTCAAACTGGGGGAAGGGGAAGAGGCGTAGGTGATGTTCTAAGGGGCACGAGGAACCCAGCCGGGAAACACCACAATCCCACTGAGCTAGGGGGAAATCTCCAACAGAATGGGGTGAGAAAGAGCAAGTCAAAGGAGAAGGGGAGGGGGAGAAGTGAGAGGGGAAGGGGGAGAGGAAGAGAGCGCGCAAGATGTACGTGCTGACTGCATGCGTGCGTGGGGCTCAGCTAGCACCGGCAAGTTTAAGAACGGCTGTTTGAAAAGCCAGCCTTGCACCAGCATCTCGACGGAAGGAAGGAAGTGGAGCTGAGTGTTCATGTCAGCAAAGAGAGGGCTGGGATTCTAGATGCAACGTGGGAGGGGATTCTGCTGCCCCGAACACTGCCTCCTAGGGAGGGGATCACATGAGAGGAGCCAGGGTAGGCCCATGAACTCGGGAGAGAGATGGGGAGGGAACACTACAGAGCCTGGCTAGACTAGGCCCAGCTCGAATGCTGCAATGGGGATTCACCACCCCTTCCTACGTGGCCGTAGCAGAGCATCTGCACTAGGTGCCCCCTCGCCGGTCTATTCTCAGCTGTAGCATTTGCCAAGCTTAGGCCGATCCTTGTCGAAGGACCAACTCTCTCACCCGCCCTTGGTAGCAGTCAATGACACCTATCAAGAGCTGCGTCTAGGCGCAGCTCCGCCGAAGTAGACCAGTGCGGGTTGAGTAAGTGGTGTTAAAGCCTCAGCCCCGCCAAGTGAGGTGCCCCAGCCTGCCTGCCCCTCATGGGGAGCTGGGTTTGACCATCCACACTGCGATGTATTGTCCTTCCCTGTGTAACCAACTCTAGCCGTTATGGAAACCAGGCTCCCTTAGCATGTTCCTCAGCCCCGTCTACACAAACAAGAAGCAGTTACATTAGAGTCCGGTACCAGCCACAGTTAAGACAAATGGAGAACACAACAGGCCTGCACGTTGCTGAGGCGGCCGGGTGAAACTCTGACACTTGCCTGAGATGGGGTGGGCAGGAAGGAATCATCCCAATTCCATTACCAAATCTGCAACTGGCTCCACCATGAGAGCTTGAGACAACGTCGAAGAATCTGACTGAGCTCTGGACCAGCCTTCGAGTTTGTGAGGCCCAGGACCAAGGTACGATACAGGGCCCCTCTGGGACACCCTGTGCAGGGCCCCCTGGAGGTGGACCTATTTGGGAGCCCGCTGGGTGGGAATGGAGGCCTCACCCACTGCACTGGTGAAAACGGGGGCCACTGTGGAGTCTCTGGAAGCAGAGAAAACGGCAGGGCCCTGGGAAGGTCAACTTGTGGTACAGCCAGCCCCCACTGAACTCCTGCAGTTATGGGGCCCTCCAGTGTTCAGCCCCCAGCAAAAGACAAACAAGGACTTCACTCTCCTCAGTGAGCTCTGCCAGAATGCTAGGAAGGCCGGACACTGGAATTCAGGGCTATGCAGAGCTGCCGACATTTCCCTTCCAGCCCCATAAGGCCTCCTCTTCCTCCCTTCAGAAAAGTAACGTGAAACAGCATGGAAAGGCAAGCTCTGTTTGGAAGGCAGGACAGGACCCTTCCAATCAGCCTGGTTGACCAGCCCTTCCAAACAGAAGCTGAGGGTTCAGCAGTGCAGTTGGATCGAGCGATCGCTGCCTCAGCTGCACCAGCCCCAGTTATAATGCAGTGCCTGCCCACCCCCCTAATCTCCCTTCCCACCCCCATATTAGCCCAGAGGGAGATCACAAGGCCCTGGCCAACCCGGCAGTACAAGCAAGCTCAGAAGGGGAAGGGGTCACAACTTAATTGAACAACAAACAAGTTTCAAAAGCTAAAGAAAAAAAACCCTAAGAAGTTTCCACTGAAGATGGACGTTCAGTGCGGGAAGCGCCCGCCCCTAGCAGCTCGGCCCAACCCACTGAGGCGGCTCCGCTGTGGGCGCTGTGCCACCATCTCTCTCCCTAAAGGCAGCCTGGCACGCTATGTGCAGGGGGAGGGGGAGCCACCTCAGATCCTCCCCCAGGTGAGTAAATAGTCAGACTCTGCCAGACAAGACCCTGATGCGGGAGAGAGGTGGGCAGGAGCCCTGCTCCCCAGTGCTAACCAAGGATTGACCCTGGGAGGGGGATGCCTGGCTGCTCAGCTCAGCAGGTGGAGGAACAGAAGCTCAGTGCAGGGAAGCCCTTCTGCGGTTGCCCCATCCTGGTTTTGAGCGTGTGTAACGCAAAGGGGAGGGCAGCTGGCTGCTTCCCTTTGGGAATGCTCCATCTACACAGCGGTGGGAAAGGCTCTCCTTGAGTACAGATACTGCTTTCCCACTGTCGGGGACAACACGGGCTCTCCTGCATGGGGGCCAAGGCCAGACCGGGGGATGGAGATGCATCTTCCCGGACTGCTCCCAGCCCCCAATGCTTCTGGCAAGGCCTTGCCCTGCGTCAGCCTGGTTTCTTTGCTGTCTCCGTCCTGCCTTCCCATTGCCCCTTTCTCCAGAATTGTACGGACCTTCCCCTCCTGGCTTTGACCAAGGGTTATTCACTCAAATGTGTGGGAAGGAGGTGCTTCCCTCCCCAGGACTTTGCCTCATAACGCGCCTTGTCCTTTTTGACCTTCCCCCAGACCCATGTCTGTCTCTCCCCGCTCCCCCAACCAGGTCCGCTCTCCCCCCCCGGTAGCTCACTGTTCCCATCACTGCCACACACTCCGCTGCAACGCTGCAGAAGAAAGCAGGACTCCTTCCGTTCACCTCGCCTCCTGTGAAGGACTCAGTCTCCAGGGACCGTTTAGGGGGTGGGCCCTTGCAGAGACTCCGTGCAAGTTGGTCCGTGAGAGCCAGAGAGATGCCGATGAAAGCTGCCATGTTGTGTTGCCTTTAACTTCCTTTTCCCAAAATCAGAAGTGGCCCAAGCAAGAGATGATGAAGTCAGCACATTGGAGTTGGTTTTATATATATATATTATATATATATAAAAATGGAAGTTACAAGCCAGGAAAGAAAGATCCTCCTGACTACATTCAGAGCCAAATCTGAGCAATTCATTTTCTCTCTCATTCTTTCTTTCTTTTTTTTTTTTTAATACAAACTTTAATATTCTGGTTGATCCTAAAGATGCAACGTTAACTAGAGAAACAGCAGCAGAAAAGCAGGGGGCACAAGACTTTTTTTTTTTTTTTTTTATACAAAAAATTTTTTTTTTGTCTCTGTTGCTTACAAAACATATGCAAAAAAGAAGCTAAAAAAAAACCCAAAAGGCATTGCTATTTTGTTCTACGTAAAAAATCTCATAACTAATGTTCGTTCTTCTTTTTTTCTTTTTTCTTTTTTTTTTTTAATAAAAAAAAAATATTAAGCTTAGGCACAATGTTGCTGCTGGCCGTTCGTGAACAAGCCACTCCAATACAAAGCTCCCCCTGGTAACTGAGTGATATGTATCGACTGTCCCATACTTTACACTTAAGGCAATTTTTGTGTGTGTGTGTGTGTGTCTGTCTGTCTCTGACGAAGCGTTTGTTATTTTGCACTCCTTACAGCATGCCAAGGTTCTGTTCGCGTGCGTCAGTTATTAGCAAGACATGGTTCGGGGAGATTGCAGGTCACACGGGGGCGGGGGGGGAAGGGGATTCTTCTTCCTACAGGCTCTGCATCCAGGGGGACAAAAAGATCTACAAATAAAAACAGACAAATGACAAGACTCCAGGTGAGCATCAATACTGGCTCCTGCAGGAGGGAACATCAAGCTGGTATGTAAACCTTAGCCTCAATGAAGGATGGAAACTCTGCTTCCAGCCCTTATTCGGCTTGAGGAGGTTTTTAAATATGTCCAGGTGGAGGTTACAGACAGGCAGGCAATGGAATGGGCTACCCAGAGTCATCCCCACCCAGGATTATCCCCCACCTGTTATCTGCAAACTCCCAATGTACCGTAACCAAGCCAAGAACGTGCACCTGAGCTCTCGCATCCTCATGAATGTCGCATCCCTTGTCTCTCCCTCTGTTCCCCCTTCCCGTCTCCCCTTCCCTGTCTTTAGATTGTGAGCTCTCGGGCAGGGACCGTGTCTATTTTATTCTCTATAAAGTGCCAGGTACATCGCTGGCGCTATATAAAAGCGTATTATAATAATAATAATAAGAAGAAGAAGTTGGGGATTGATCATCACCAGAGGTTTTTAATGAGAGGCTGGATGAGCACGTCTGGGACGATCCTAGTTTACAGCAAATCCTGCACTGAGCTTGGGGTTGGACTCAATGCCCCTCGCAGTTCCCTTCCAGCTCTGCATCACTACGAGGGCCATTTTCCCGCTGCCCTCATAGTTATTACAGGCTTCTTGGGTTTCCATGAAACGTCCCCAATGTTGTGTAAAAATCTAGTCCCCCGATGAAAATCCCCATTCTTAAATATACTTCTTTCCAGGCTTAATACAATGATTGCTGTTATTTATAGACCCACCACCGACCTGCCTGGTGCATGACGGTTCCTGTCCTGAGGGGTATTCAAAGTTGGGTGGACAAGGAAGGGGGGGATCTAGGGAGAGACAGGGATGCATTCACGTAGCAGAGAAGTTGCAGGTGCCTGTGTTTAGCTTCCTCCAAGGGAGGAGGGGGATCCTAAAGGATACGGCAGTAGAAGAAGCAGAAACGAACCACCTAGGGGGCACGGAGCTAGGGAAAGACAGGTTTTTAGAAGATTGGTGCAGAGCAGAGCATGTGTACTCAGGGAGAAAATTCCAGGCACAGAGGGGTGTCTGGGAGAAGGGGGAATATGGTTTACAGAGCAGGAGCCTCAGGAGGAGGGAAGTTCCCAAGTGGGAACGTACCAGGAAACAAGGAGTCAAAGCTAGGGAGAAGAAAGGTCAGGAAGAGCCCTGAAGGGGAGGGCCAAGGAGTTTGTGCTAGATGGGAAGGGGGAGGGATTGAACATGGTCAAGGCGGCCGGTGAGGTCGATGACTATGGCAGCCGTGTGCTGACCAGAAATGAGAGGTTTACAAGTTGAGAGCAGGGAAGGAGGTTGCAGGAGTCGAGGCAAGAGAGGACTAGAGTCTTAGTAGTGGGAGCAGTAAGGGAGGGCCATGTTTTTGCAATGTTATGCAGAGAGAAACGGCAGGGCTGGATCGGAGGGGAAAAGGAGAGGGAGGAGTCAAAGCTGAACTCCAGGCTACACGCCTTGGGGACAGGTTGGACGGCGATACTGTTAATGGAGACAGAGGGAGAGGATGGCTGGTGTGGGGGAAGAGATGAGGCTGGGTGTTGCTAAACGAGCAAGGCAATGGGGAGTGGGGAGGGTGTTGTGTGGCCACAGCATGGCTCTGCCATGGAGCACCCACTCAGGGGGAGTTCGGGGGGGGGGAGGATTCAAATGGGCAGCTCTGCGCATGGCTACAGAGGCAGCCCCATGCACTCATCCTGCCATTGGGGAGGAGGGGGGGGACATGCTGGGCTGGCCTTTGCGAGTGGTATGTCCACGGCACCCCCAGCCAGTTCTTGTGACTTGCAACAGCCACTTCCCCTGCCCACAGAGCCTATGAGTGGCGGGCCGGTCTGCTGGCGTGACTGGCTGCCCCCCAGTTCATACGGGCAGGGGATGCGTGGGCACCCACAAAGCCTATGAGTGATGGGCCGGTCTGCTGGCGTGACTGGCCGCCCCAGTTCATACGGGCAGGGCTCTGTGGCCGCAGAGCGATTTGGCTGGCCCTGCGCGGAGCACCCCCGTTTTCCCGGCAGTGCTCCCTGCATGGCCGTGAGCCGGTGCTGCGTGTCTCACAGGAGCGCGCGTCCCCCGCTCTGTGTTCAGACGGGCGGTCGGATGAGCGGCTCCTGGGGAGGCCACGCGGGGGAGCGTCTCCTTTAAAAACACCCCATTTCAGTCTTGGACACGTTACACTTGAGGTGTCAAGTGAGACATCCAAGTGGAGACGTCAGAGAGACAGTTAGCGATGCAAGTGCGGATGAGAGGGATGTTAGCAGTGTACAAGACAGTCCTGGAAGACATGCAAATAAGGGAGAAGAGAAGCAGGCCCAGAACAGAGGGGAGGAGAGGCAGAAGAGATACCAACAAGGGAGAAATTGAAGGAGTGGCTAGAGGGAGATTCAGTTGAGAAATGAGCCCTGGAAACTCATGGAGTGATTGACAGTGTCAAAGGCAGCAGAGGGTCAATTAGGATGCAATAGAGGCCCTTAGACTTGGCTACAGGAAGACTGGTGATTTTGGCAAGAGTAATCTCATCAGGGGGAAGAGGACAGAAGCCAGATTGAAGGGGGTCCAGTGAAACATTTGAGGGGAGGCAGTCAAGACAGCAGGTGGAAAAAGCTTGTTTAAGGAACTTGGAAGTGAAGAAGAGGAGTGAGATTAGGCAACAGTTGCAGAGTGTGGAGAGGTCAAGAGTGGTTGTTTTTTTGTTTTGTTTTTTTGTTTTTTGTTTTTTTTAAGGATAAGGGAGAGAGTTTTGTGCTTGAAGGCAAGGAACCAGTAGAGGAAGCAGTAGATGATCTGCAGCAGAAAGGGGACAACAGTGGGGGAGATAGCAGTCAGGAGACAAAAAGGGACAGGGGAGGGGATGGGTGAGGACAGCAGGGAGGAGACTTTAAAGGGGGGAGGCTGGAGAAAAGTGAGAGAAGGAGAAGGGAAAAAGGAAGCAGGTAGGAAGAGAAGTCAAGGCGGTTGCTGCTGGTCTTGGACTTGAAGGAGGAGGCAAGATCCCGTGCAAAAAGGGAAGACGGGGAAGGAAGAGGGTGAGGTTTGAGAAGGGAACGAGTAAAAGTCAAGAGGAGATTGTCTGGGATTGGGGGGAGCGAATCTCGATCAGGGTGAAGGAGGAGCATTTAGCAAGGAGGATGGCAGCGTTGAAGACAGAAAGGTTAACTTGTAGTCAGCAAGTTCATGAGATTTTCTCATTCAGGAGCATGAGTGGAGGTGACCAATGGTTGGGAGGTCAAGACAGGGCTTGGGGTTGGCAGCGTGGTGGGAAAAAGCAAGTGAGGAGGAGAGTAAATACAGTCAATGCCCACTTTACTGACAGGCTGCCCATTACAGGTCACTTGGCTCAAGTTTGATTCCTGAAAACAATTGCGGTTGGGATCCCAGTATCAAGTTCTGCTCGATAGACTACGCATCTCTTTGTGGCTGTCTCAGATCATTGGATTAGAGGCACGAATCAAGTCAAAATGGGGTTTCTGCAAGCAAAGAGCTTGGGAGCCCGAAAGCAGAGGTTTGCTTTAACATGTCTGCAACCAAAGTCACCAGCTGCCCCAAGGACTGGAAACATTTTCGCAATCTACTAATCCTTAACTCCAGAGTAATAAGGAGAAAAACACGGGAGCCGTTAACTGATTGAAACTGTTAGCTGATTTTCTATGTTACTTTTAACCAATTCATCAACTAAAGTACTTCAGAAGCTCAGTACGGCTTTTTTTTTTTTTGGGGGGGGGGAGGGGAGGAAGGGCTTGTTGCTAAATGTTCATATATTTATATTGTTCAAATTCTTTTTTTTTAACTTTTGAAATTTTGATTTAAATGTTTTAAAAATATTTTATGTTAAAAACAGTGTTTCACCTTTTCAGGTGTCTATTTGAAATCTGTGACCAATGTGTAAATCAATTAATCTGACCTATTAATGCTTTTCAGTTCTAAAAAAAATAAAAATAAAAAATAAAATTTGGAATGTGACTGGATTTCATTAGGCACCATCTTTAGTTGCGACACATCTATTTCCAGATGGGAATGGGCTGTGAAAGAGGCCAGTTTTGCACCATAAAATAGAAGTAGTAATAAAAATAATGAATAAAAATATAGCCCCAACATGGAAGACTCCCTATTCCTGCGGGGGCAGAAGGTTTCTGTGAGAGCCCAGTATGGGCATTGTACTGGATGCCCCAGCAGGACCCCTCCAGCTCTTTCAAAGCTGCTGGAGCCATTGGAGGGGACCTGCGGCATGGTGCCACTAGAGGGCACCTGTTGGCCTTGTCCAATGGTGCTAGGGGCCTTTGGGCAATTGTTTTAATGGGAATTTTTAAAATGCGAACAGGGAATGTTTGGGGAAATGGGAGTGCGGGAAAGGAGAAGGGGTGGGTACTGGCTTGGGGCAGGGGGAATGCAGAGGGAACTCCTCCAGTGGAGAGACAGGGATGGGTGAGGGGACTTTGTACAACTGTGCTTTATTTCTAGTAGTTCCCTTTGTTGTTGCTGTGAGCTGCCTTGAGTCTGTTGGATAAGGGTGGGATATCAAATCAAAATGATGATGTAGCAGGGCCTGGCGGGGTGCCTGACCCTGGGCCCTTTAAGAGGGGTTCATGCCAGGCTCGAGGGTGTAGCCATTGAGACGGCACAGGATGGCGCCTTGAAGGGCCTCAGCTGAGGTAGCCTCCAGAGCCTAGCAATTAAGTTTACCTGGGCATGGCTGAACCTGGCGCTCAGGAGGGGACTGTGGTTGAGAGGGGCAGATGCCAGGAAGGGCTCTGCCTCAGATGCTGGTGTTGGGAGGGACTGTGATTGGCCAAGCAGAGCCTGGGGAAAGGCTCCACCTGAGGGGTACAGGGGGGAGGGGGTGCAACTGAGCCACTACCTGAACCTGCTGGAGTGAGGAGACTTTGAGGGGGGTTGATACCTGGCCAGGAGGGACTGTGCCTGGCCAAGCCTAGCCAAAGGATGAGGCACTGCGGAAGCTGCGGGACTGGGTGAATAAAGGTGTTTTGTGAAGATCCCGCATGGGCTGGCCTCAGTGTGGTGCAGATCCTGAAAGAATGTACCCTGGGGTCATAGGCCCTGTTGCAACTGGTGGAGAATACGGGTACACCCCAATGGGACTACCATCAAGCACCCAGGAAGGGGTGTGTGTGTCTTGACAGTGTGTGGACCAAAAAAAGGAGGATTGTGCCCACAGTAGCTCCCCGCCCAAAGTTGAGCTACATGCCAGTGAAGCAGCAGGGAGGCGGACGAGCCAATATCTTTGGAAATGGAAGTACCACGGACCCCAGGAAAACTGGCCTCAAAGATCTGTTGGGACAATGTTAATGGGGTTAGAGTCCCCTAGAACTTAGACTATTGGGTTAGTGTCCCCATAGATCCCTGGGGTGTGATGGAATTGATGTATCAGGACAAGTTTACAGGGTCCCAGGGCTGGGGACCAGGAGAGTTGGGAGGGTCTGTTTCCCACCCCAGCCTCATTTATGGGTTGGTGTCTCAACCTATGCAAGGGGGCTGAGTCCCTGAAAACCACTGTGGTGGGGTTAGAGTCCCCTGACTGAAGGGGTTAGAGTCCCCTGAATGCGGTGGGGTTAAAGTCCCCAGAGGAAGAGTGCAGGGAGGCGTATCAACCGGCACTCTATGAGAGGCAGGGAGGTGACTGATTCCCCCCTCAAGGCATACGAATTGGGATTAGAGTCCTCATGTAGAGAAATGGGGTTAGAGTCCCCTGAAGAACATGGACAATCTGGAGGTTTGAGCAGGCTATAGGAGAGGAGGAGGCCAGAACTCTGGGCAACTGGCGCCTTAATGACTTGAACTGGGGTTACAAGTCCCTTACATGGGGTTAGAGTCCCCGAGAAGTTTATGTTGGGGTTAGAGTCCCCGGAGGATGAGTGCAGGGGATGGATGAGCCAGCATCCTTTAGGAAATGGGTTAGAGTCTTACGACACCCCGTTTCGGGAAGAGCTGCTGCATCCACTAGTCGTGGCCCTGTCTCCTCAAGGGGGGAGGGGTGTAGCCTGGTCCTTTGAGAGGTGTTAGTACCAGCCTGGAGGGTGTAGCCACTAAGATGGCACCTCGAAAGGCTTCAGCTGAGCTAGCCTCCAGAACCTAGCAATTAAGTTTACTTGGGCGTGGCTGAACGAGCCCAGAAGCTGGAAGGCTAAGTCTGGAGCTCGGGGTGTGTGTGGGGGTGTGTGTGGCTGAGAGGGGCAGGTGCCAGGGAGGGCTCTACTTCCGATGCTGGTGTCAGGAGGGACTGCAATTGGCCAGCAGAACCTGTGGAAAGGCTCTACCTGAGGGCTATTGGGTGGGGTGGCACAGAGCCACTAGCCTGAACCTGCTGGAGTGAGGAGACTTTGCGGGGTTTGATACTTGCCAGGGAGGGTCTCTTGTACGCGGGACTGGGTGAATAAAGGTGTTTTGTGAAGTTCCCACATGGGCTGTCCTCAGTGCAGCACAGACCCTGCAAGAACTTATCCTGGGGCTGCGCGCCCCGTTGCAAACGACAACCAAGGGCAAAGCACAGACCTCAGTCTCGGTTCTTGCTGCCTGCTTAGGAAACAGTCTGAAACAGACTCCTGCTCAAAGCCGGGAACAGAGTGGTTCTGGACCCGATGTCCATGGAATGCTGTGACATCACAGTGCTCTGCAGGGGCAGGGCCTCCCACAACGAGGGAGCCCAGCCCGGCCTCTAGGGACTTGGGTGCAGAGCACACCTGGCCTGGCTGAGCCCAATGAGATCCCAGCTTCGGACGGATCGCAAGCCTCATCCGCACCCCAGCAGGCTTGGGACCTTGAAGCCTTACAAGCAGGAGCAGGCAACAACACTCAAAGTCCCTACAGGGTGAGGCCCCTGTAAGTGCTTGGAGGCTACATGGCCCTTTGGGGATGGGTTCCAGCCCTCACAGCTGGCAAAGGAGCCGCCTATAAATGCCAAGCCTGATACGCAGACAGAGGGACCACAAGGGACAGAGCCAAGATGCACGGCAGAGGGAGGAAGGCTCATCTAGGGCTTATCCTGGTGCAGTTTGAGGGAGGGCAGGGGGAAAGAGGGGCAGACCAGATGGCTCAGAGTCCAGAAAGGGGCTTTCCTCAATAGAACATGATCAGCACAGTATACAGATGCACTAGTCTATGTAACAGCATTGGGGGGGGGACGGACCTATGAGTAATGTGTGAATGGGAGCGGATCATGGCCTAGCTGCTTCCACCCCCCACCCCCACTGCATACAGTGTAGTCGCAGCAAACACCCACCCACCCCCTTCTGACATGGGAGAAAATCTGCAGACTGAATTGGGGGGGGTGGCATGCCAGAGGGGGCCACCCAGCTACCCAGGCCTTCCCCTTCCTGACAGCAGGAGCGCTGGCTTGACTCTGGGTACAAAGAGAACGGCCCCGGCTCCTTCATTTCTGCCCCATCTCATACGAAAGGCAGGGGAAGCAGAGGATTCCTCAGGGCTGGGAATGCATCGATAGGGTTCGTTTATGGGGCAAATCGAAGAGAGCTCTCAGTGTCATAACAACGTGTTTACAGAAGGGGCCACCTATCGGCTTCCTCCACTGAGATGCATGGCATGGAGGGGCTCAGTCCCATCGGCTAGACCCACGGAGACCAACACGTTTGCCACACACTGCTTGCTGGGGATTCTGAAGGCCAGCCTGGTCAATGCAGGGGCCAATCCCTCGCCTGCTGCAGCGGGGAGGATCGCATTTCAGAGGTGCATGCATGGACAGAGCAGGGAAGGAAGGATACCTTTACATGTGTCCGACAGGGTTGTGACCGTCTCCTAGGCTGGGATGGGAAGCCGAAAGCGTCATCTGGGGGTCGCCTACCACTCCGGACACTTTCTCCTCCTCCCGGCGTTTCAAGCAGGCTGCCTTGGGGTTCAGGTTGCGCTCTGCGCCGGGAGAGAGCAACGGGAGGGGAGAACACCTCAGATCGAGCAGTGGCGCCCCGAAGGAAAGTGAGAGCGGGCACCGGCAGGGGGTCCTGCAGCAGGGGCAGGAGGGCACCCACTGCTTGCTGGCTCCCCTTACCAGCTGTGGTAACAGCTCCGTGCCCTCTTGACAGAACAGAGCTCCTTTCTGCTGCAGGGAGACTTCGTACCATCAGACCCCTGTATCCCCACCGCCACCCCTTGTCCATCATAAAGAGTTCAAGGCTGAGACTTCCCAAGCCACCTAGGAGATTTGGCCGCTCCAAGGAGATGCCGGGAGTCCCAATCCCTTGGGCGGCTTCTGGAAGTCTCGGTGCGTCCCACCGGAGGCACAAACATTCAAATCCAAGCCTTGCAACCGAGAGCCCAAGTGTTGCAAACACAGACAGACAGACACGTACGCGCACACGAACCAGCCTCTGGGGAAAGGAAAGACCCCAGCATGCACCTGCCACCGTACCTCGTACTTGCTGCTCCAGGCCCAGAATAACCTGCACCGCTTGCTGGAGGATGATCAGTTTGGTCTGTGCTTTGTCCGTTTTTAAGTGCATCTGGCACATGCGTCCCAGCTCTTTAAAGGCCTCGTTAATGTCCCGCACACGCACCCTCTCCCTGGCGTTATTGGCCATTCTCCTCTCCCGGTCCCTCAGTTCTTTGTCTTCCAGTGACAGGGCCTCGTCTGTACTGCTGGGTTCATACAGCACCACAGGGATTAGTCAGGGAGGGTGTCAACCATCGGGGAGGGGGGGGGGCTCTTAGCAGTTGCTGTGCTGGTAAGTGCCACTAGTGTCCACTGCAGCGAGCTGATTACGCCTCGGGTGATAGAAGCCCACTGACAAGGCAGAACGTTGCTCTCCCAGATGCTGGGCTCCTCCCAATCCCTAGGAGCGGAGATAAGGTGCTGCCAGCAGAAATGCCACAAAAAGTGCGGGCAGGAAGGGGTTAATTGTCAATGCCCGAAGACGCCAAAGCAACACAGCCACCAGCCACCGCTCACGGCACCCCAGCTCTGCAGTGACGGGGGAACTGTGCCACAGAGAGGGGGCCATGGCAACAAGGCCATACTTCCCCAAGCACAAAGTACACAGAAAGGGGAGGAAACATGCCCACGGTCACCCAGTTAAGTCAGTAGCAGAGCTGGGAACCAGACCCAAGTCTCCTGGTTCCCAGCACGTTGCTTTAACCCCGAGACCAGACAAGCTGGTTCGATCGCTGACACTTCCGGAGTCGCAAAGGGCATGCGTGCGGCAGCCTGCCGTGCTGGGGAAGCTAGAGAGGCAGCACCAACTTGGCCGTATCCACCAATCCCTCTTGCATCAGGAAAGCCACCCCTGGAATGGATGCTGCTGGGTCTGGCGGGCGGGGTCGAGCAGCTCCAAGCTAAAGGACGGGAGAGCAAAGCAGGGGGAGAGGAGGCCACTGGCTGCCGCTGCCAGGGGGGCCCGGCCCTCATGGAAAACACCCACGCTTTCCAGCACAGCCAAAAATCAAGCTGTAGGGGGCACCCTCTTCTCCACCTCTACGAGCTCCTGGAGCCTCCCCCTCCGCTGCAGCACGAGATGGGGAGGCTGGGCCCCAGCGTGGCAACTCCCAGCCCTGCAGCAGTAAGAAAACAGAGCCAGCTTAGTGGGGGAACGAGGGTCTCCGGGCAGAAACGTGCTGGCAGCACCTTACAACGTCCTGGTGTTGTTGGCGGCGGCGGCGGCGGCAGCCGGTCCCCTTGGCCCTCCCCCTCCCCGGCTCACACAGACCATTTAGTGCAGGGACGACCTTCTCCCCCAGAGCAAAATTCTCACAGGAAGGGATTCAGTGGAGGCCTCCAATTAATTCCAGGCGGGCGGCCTTGAGCTTGAAGGAAACTGCAGAGGCCCGAGGCAAAGCTCGTCTTCCCCATCAAGGGTCTTTGTGACAGGGCTCGGGTGCCTTGTGCCCACAGGATGCGAAAGGGCACTGGCTGCCACCCAGGCGGACTCCTGTGAGGGGATGGGGCCAGCTGGGGTCACCCTAAGCAGCAACACAGGGATCTGTCCCTAGCTCCTACGCAACTGGGAAGTGGGACCCCCCCGGGGAACTAACCCTTCCTCAGCCTGACCTAAAAGAGCTCAACAGATCAAGATGGTGGCTTCTAGCGCCTCTCTGAACCCAGGAAAAAGCCCCCACCCCACCCCTCTCTCTCTCTCTGCACCCCATTACACATTCATGCATCTCTCTATCAACCTTCTGCCGGGTTAAGTCTTAAGATGCATGCTCCTTCCCTCAGTACAGCAAGGCTGTCTGCCACCAAGACTTAGCTCTGCGTCCCAGCCCTACAGGGCCAAAGGCAGGATACGGCCCCTTTAACGTGTTAAAAACATGTGCAGAGGCACCAACTTGCTGCTCAGCTTCCTGCAGCCTGGCCATCCCCTGGTACGGAACGCCAGCTGCCTCCCAACGCCTCTGCTTTCCTGTGGTCCTTGGCCAAGCCGGCACAAGGCCCTGTCTGCCGTTCACCGGCGCAGCACAGGAGTCCTACGACAACCCTAAAGCTAGCAGACCTGGGGTTTATAGCTCAGACAGTAAAGGCTCACGCTTAAGGATCCAAAGGTCTTGGGTTCAATCCTCATTGTTGACAGTCGATCCAAAATGGAGCAGTCTGGGACTGAAGAATTAGGGAGGGATTGGAGAACAGGGCACTGTCCTCAGCGGAGATAGGTATCGTGGGAGGTGGGGTTACGAGGCGGCGTCACCTGCCTGACTCTGCTGATCGGTATTTAAAAAAGGACAAGCGTGAGAGACCAAAGTGAACGCGGTAGCCAACTGGCTGTTTCCCCTTCCCTTCCCCCCCCCCGCCTCCCCCCACCCCCCCCCGGTCTCTGTGTCAAGCAGCGAGTACAAGGTAGAGAGTGGGACCGCCAAGAGCTCACGGCTGGGGACTGTCTGTAGGAGGTTGGAAAGAAAAGAACAACAACAAATAAAAAAAAATGGAAAGGGGGAGGCGGGAGGAGGAGGACAGGGCGAAAAATTCCATGTTATGAAAGGCAAAATAAAAATAATGAAATTGCAAACTGAAGAGAGGCGGCGGCGGGGGGTGGGCGGGGGGCACAAGAGCACGGAGAGCAGAGCTGCCCACATACCCAGTCTCTGCAGGGGGGGAAAGGGTTAACCCGCCATGGTGGGCTTCGGCCCAGGGGGAGCGTGCGTGGCGTTACACAGAAAGCAGCTTGGAGCAGAGAACCGGCCACAGCCTCCCTCGCCAAACAGGCTGAATGCAGAGACCCAAAGGCCAGGAGGGGCCAGAGACTTAGGTCAAGTGCCGGCCACACACAGCCCCACCCCAAAGCCAGTGGGACAGGACTGCCAGCACGGGGTCTGTATTGGGGCGTAGCCTCCATCCGACCCACTCGGACACGGGCTGGGATGTCACCGAGTTCGGTAAGGGAGAGGGGACGCTGGCGTGACATCACGGCCCAGGACACCGCCCCTTCCCTTGTGGGGTGCGGTGATGTCACAGCATGCCACCAGGGATGGGTGTGTGCGTGTGAGAGACCGGAGAGCTCCGATCCTCTGAGGAGTTGGGCTTGCCTGCCCTTCACCAGCCCAGCACGGAGGAGTAAGAGTCGTCCTACAATCCTACAGCTAGCAGAGCTAGGGGTTTATAGCTCAGACAGTAAAGGCTGATGTTTAAGGATCCACAGGTCTTGGGTTCAATCCTCACTGATGACAGCCAATCCAGAATGGAATAATTTGGGACCAAAGGTTGAGCTTTAAGAGAGCCCAGGGGTCTGCCGCGGTCAGTAGAGGGTGCCTTCCGATTAGCTCAGGGTGCCCAGTACTGATCTAGCCTGACCTCCCACACCACACGAGCTAGAGAAATTGATTCCTGCCTCTAGCCCAGAACCTGACCATTACTCCATAGGGAACCAGACAGCCACCCCGTTTCGTGGGCAAGGATCCACAATCATGGGGTTTTCCTCGTTGGAAGCAACAAGGGGAACCGCAGTGAGTCCATGCTCGTGGGGAGGCTGGGTAATTGCATTAGGGCTCAGTCCTGCCCTGGAACCGCCACGGCGAGGCCTTCCCACTTGACAAGCTGCCTAAGTAGCAACTAAATCGAGTAGCAAGGGCCAAACTTCCAGCTCAAGGACCGAGTCCATCAGAGAAGGGCTCCGGACACCCGTCCTTCAGCCTGGTCGCGGCCGCTTCCTTCCAGGCCGTCCCAGGATGCAATGTGCCTGGCTGGTGGGAGGGGCTAACAGAGCAGCTGCTGCTACTCAAGGAAGACGTGTGTGCAGACACCGCCATTTAACTGCCCTTGTGGCGCGCACTCCGCTCGGAGGCTCTGATCCAGCCTGGGGTGGGGGGCGGAGGGCACGGTCCTGTCCCTCCTTTCTCTGTTGGCAGGGCAGGGGCGTGTGTGCTCCCCCGGAAAAGCCCCCCGTGCTTCGGAAGGAATGACATGCAGCGCATGCGATGGCTTAAACGCAAAACCACAGAATAAGGAAAGGGGGGTACGAAAGAAAAAAAAAAGATAAAGAGACAAAATAAATAAATAAAAAGTGAATCAATGGAGGCAGCGCTGACCCAAAGGTCTTGAAAACTGAAGGCAGCGCAGCGAGAAGCAGGGGCGCCAGGCGCCGCAGTGAGCGTGCCGCAGGGAGGGGGAGACAGACAGACAGCCCCGTGCCGATCCGATACGTAATTATATCACCACTCCGGAAGCCTCACTGACCTCTAACTTGTTGCTCCAGGTTCAGTATGACTGATACGGCCTGGTGTAGGATTAGCAGTTTGGTCTGCGGTTTTTCGCTGTTAAGGTGGAGTTGGCACATGCGCCCGAGCTCTTTAAAGGCCTCGTTGATGTCGCGGACGCGCAGGCGCTCGCGGGCATTATTGGCGACCCTCCTTTCTTTCTCTCTCTCGGCTTTTTGCTCTGGGGGAAGAAGATCGTCCTCCTCATCCTCATCTTGACTAATGGTTTAAAATAAGAACGAGACACAGGGACATTCCTTGTGTGCACTCCTCAGCACTGAACGGCCTCACAAAGAGAGAAAGTCACACATACATTCCCCCCCACGGCGCCGGTGGACACGAAGTGCCCCAAGTGGAGTAGGAGCACTGCCCCCATCCCTCCCTCACCCTGTCCCAGACACTGGAAGCTCTTCAACCCTGCTTCTCCTATCTGTCCCCTCAGGACGAGGGGCTGCACAAAGAAAAACAGAAAAGTAGCGTGTTTAGAGGGAAAGAAACACCACAGAAGCATAACTGACCAGTGGAACTCGCTGCCACAAGAATTTGAGGCTAAGAGCCCAGTGTGGGAATCTAGGAGAGAAGTGGACCCTGGGAACAGTCAGAATCACCATACAGCAGAGACTGGGTTAAAATAGGGCAAGGGGTCAAAGCCTTCATGCTCCAGGGTGCAAGCTGGCTGCTGACTCTTGTGGGCTTGGGGGGGGGGGGGCTTGTCCTACAAGGCAAGGTCCTACAAGGCAAGGAGTAGGCTCTGCTCAGTGAGACAGCGGGAGGCCGCCCCCGCCCTCTCAAAATGCCTGTTCACCAGGTCGAGACTACCCCCCCCCCCCCAAGCGCTCAGGCATCCTGAGCTGCCTTCTGAAGCTGGGCGTGTGGGGCCGCAGCAAAGCAGCTAACGGTTGGGTCCTTCCCACCCCACCTCCGAGGGACGAGCCTGGGACTGGAGCCCAACATGGAGGGAGGGGGGTCTCCCACCTTTCCTGTGAGGTGAGACTGGGGTGTGTGCGTGTGTTCCACCTCTGGGTCAGGATGGGGCCTTGAGGTTTCAGCAGCCTGGGAGGGACAGGGTGGAGGGCCCTTGTAAGGGATGCACCCTGCAGGAAGCCTCAACACAGAGCGCAACACCAGCCTTTCCTCCTCCAGGGGCCCAGCAAGAGCAGCAGCCCTGGCTGAGTTCACCCAGCCTCAGCCTCACCCCCACCCCATGCAAACCTCCCTCCACACTCCCCACGCCCCCCAAAGCCATTTAACAATAAAGAGAGGGTGAGACCTGTTCAAAGAGCACCTTGTTCTGTTCCGAGAGGACTTCATCTCCTTCTTCTCCTCCTCCGAGTTATCGGCCACCGATGTGTTCTCTTCGTCCTCCTTCTCCTCCCGTTTTATTTCGCTGGTTACCGAGGAGACGCTTGCTCTACCCAGCCCCCCTGTCAAGCCTGCAAGGGAATCAGAGAAGCACGTGCCAGGAGGGGAAAGAGCTGCTGGAAGTGGGAGCTGGTCCAGTCTTGAGTCCAGGGCTGACGGTGCTGTCAGAAACCCGGGTTCAAAGGCACGTTTATAAAGGCCACTGCACAGGCGGGGGCTGTGCCGTTTCGTTTCTGACCTTGGGGGTAGTGCTGGCTCAGCAAGTCCCATTGCAAGCACTGGGGGTAGTTGGGGAAAGTCTACCTTGCCCACAGCTAGAGACTACGAGTACGTTAGCCCTACCACCCCATAGTTAAAGGGGCCCCCATGACCAATCGCTGAACCATGGTCACCGACCTCACACCAATGTGTGTTCACATGAACAATTACTATGAAATACAAATCAAAGGGGTGTTTAATAAGCCCACTTCATCTCCGCTTCTTTCTTTTTTTAAAAAAAAATATGTTGTGAGCTGCCCTAAGCCTTCAAGGACAGGGAGGGCTATCAATCAATAATAATAATACCACATTCCCATCCAGCCTGGAAAGGAGGGCGAGAAAGAGTGGGCAGGACTAAGTTCAAATTTCAGCTCCAGCAACTCAGGCTGAGCCAACTGGGTGCAGCTATCGGCTGCCAAGGTGCAAAGGCTCTTTCTAAGGTTTTGCCTCGGGCCGCGCTGTGCGCCACATTTCCTCGAGCCAGCGAATGCTCTCCGACAGAGCGATGCAGGCGGACCTTACCACTGTACGTGTCTTGCTGCCTGCTGAGATCGGGAAGCGAGCTGGACTGGGCTGGGAGCGTAACGTGGTTGTGCAACATGCTGGGGTTGCTGGAGAGTCCGTCTTCAGGATGGTTGCCTCCCACCTACGGTGGAACAGGCAGAGCAAGCCGTCAGCACAAACCCAACGGGAAGAAACTGGAGGTGCCCAGCTCAGAACAGAAGGCTGCAGTGACAGAGTCCTGGGGAACTAACACTGCAGGCACCTCCCTCTTCTGACAACTTATCCGCTGCACCAGTGTCACGGTGCCGTGGAGAAGGTGCTGGACTTGGGCCTGGGAAGCCAGGGTTCAAATCCTGACCTAGCCATGAACTCACTATGGATGGGGAACTGGATGTGTGCGCGTCTGCCTCACCCAGCCTTAGAAGCCTGAAATGTTTGCTTGCTATGTGCAAGCCGGCAGCTGTCCCTCTTCCTTCCTGTATAAAGCACATTGTCTTCCATGCCAAGCGTGCACCGCAGGCGTGCAGAGCAATCTGAGTGGGGTTCTCTGATCTGTTCCACGGTGTCGCAATCAGGAATAACTCATTAAGCCTTCCTTGGGGCAGGAGGTCGGCCTACGTGTCCCTTACCCTGGCAGTTCCATTGCTCCCACCAACGTGTCCCTGACCCCTCTCCCGCATCACAATAGTTATGTGCCGTTTCCTGGCCTGCATGGGGGCCCCCCCCAATAACAATTCAGTCCCCTGGGTGGGGCAAACAAGCAACCAACATATAGCTGGGGGCTAAAAAAATGTTACGTTAGCAGCGTGTTTCAAACCTAAAACATGCAGATAATGTAACGTGTATTAACACCCAAGGAAAGGGCAGGAATCGCTATCTTCACTGTCAGTTTAGGAGTTACCTAGCACGTGGAACCTGTCATAACCATAGCCCTGGAAATTCTGTGCTGTTGCAATCCTAGCAATTCTGCTAGACACATTCTTGCAGTAACTGCCTCTAGCAGCACAGAATTACAGCCGGAGAGGGAAGTCCTGCAAGCTAGCTAATAGGGGTGCCAGCACTACAAACTAGCTGGTTATATATTTTGGGGCTATAAGCTCCCCACCCAAACATAACTGGGGAACAGGAGCAACCTCTGACCCTCCCCTGGAGGAAAAAGCCCCCTGCTGAGATATGCCTGGTATTTTGTGAGTTTATTTTAAAGATGCGAGTTGTCCAAAAGGGCTTGCGAGACTAAATTTGCATAATTTGCACAGAGTTGACATGCAGAATTTATTCTGCTTCCAGAAATTGGAAACTTCTTTTTCTGGCGTAAGCATGGTTAAGTGTGGTTATTGATCAGCTCTTGCCAAGGCTGCGCTGCATTAAGAGAAGCCTCCCCGCTTTGCGGGATGGTCACTCAGATTCCCACTCTGCCAACCCCTCCTTGCTCACCAGATTCGAATGCCGATTTGCTAGCGGCATGACTGAAGGGGGGAAGCCTTGGCTGAGTCCTGCCACCGTGGTACTGTGCCCTGGTGCGGATCCTAGCAGGCTATGCATGTCTCCGTGGTTAGCCGCCATAGCAGCCGTCTGGCCCACCGCATGGTTCCTCAGCACGTGGATAGCTTCATCCAGCCGGTCTTCCATTTTGTTTTGCTTAAGGTGGGTAGAAAGCGAGAGGGCTCCATTAACATTCAAGCACCAGGCACCACCCTGCCTAGCCAGTAACTAGACGTATACAGTCACAGGCACTGGCTCCACTAAACTGCACGGCTCCACCAGCCTGTGGGCATTCTTGTGGGGTGCGCAACACCGAGATACCCTCCAGCCTCAGATCTCTATACAAGCTCACAGAGAGGTGAGAGACAGCCCAGTGAGGAGTGCAGAATCCAGGACTTCTAGCATGGATGATGAAAAGCTATCCAGCCACACTGTTAGTGATACTGCAGGCACAGTGAGGAGTGCAAAATCCAGGACTTAGCATGGGTGACATAAAGCTATCCAGCCACACTGTTAATGATACTGCAGCAGCAGCATCCTACCAAGTTAGTTTTTCCTATTTTGTGTCGTTTTATATATTTACCGTTTCCCTATCCATTTCACATTTTCGGCTATTTCTATCTATCCCTGTTTCAAGTTTACCTCCGCTTATCAGGGCAAAATAACTTTGCTACAGGTCAAGGTGTGTGTAGGGGGCTGGGTAAGAAAGATCTATTTTTAAATGGCCAAAATAAAAATTTTAAAAAGCCATCCATGGTTCCTCTTGTTGTTCACAGTGATGAAACAACACAGAGTGGAAATTCAGAAACACACTAAAGTGGGAACATGGTACCTTGGTTCAAGTCAGTACAACAGAAAGTTGGTTACTTGGCAATGGTAAGGGTCAGTATTTTGGGTAGTCAGCTGTCTTGGTAGACAGCTACCGAACAGGTAAACTGTTACCAGCAGGTACAAAATTTGCTGCCTGTTCCAGCTCTAACCTGGCCTCCAACCCCCATTGGACGGGGGCAGCGATGTGGGTTTTCCGGAAAATTCTGAATCTGAACATTTTCCAGGAAACTCAAATGCAAATCGTCTGAAAATGTTTCCAATGCCCTAAATCAATTGGGATTTGATTTAGCATGTTTATTTCTTGTACTCGGTAAGCAAAACTCAAAAAAGTACATGTTGTTACGTTTTATGTGCTGGATAAATATTTCAAAAGTTTTTGCAAACAGCCAAAAGTAGCTGAACTGAAATAAATTAAGGGGGGGGGGGGAGGGAAAAAACTCAATAAAGCGCACTTAACATGGTTTAAATGTTCAAACATTCAAAGCTTCACTTGGAAATTATTTTTATTGGAATTAGGTATCGGTATCCATTCATTATGTTGCTAATAAAGTTTATGAAACAGTACATTTTTTAGAACCGTAACATTTCTTGAAAAAATATAGCGGAAGATTTTCCGCCCCGCCCGCCCCCCAATCACTGGGCAGGGGACACAAGAAGCAACCCCTTGGGCCCTCTCACCCATAAGTCCCAATTGTAAGTGCGCACCATTGTAGCTTGGGGCTGGTTTAGGGGGAGATGCGTCCCTTTGGGAGCCACACACAGACCAACCTCTAGTGCTTCTTCTCATGAACAGGAGGAGTTTATACGAGCTCCCTCCCTCCCTCCCCTTCTGTCCCCACAAGCTCTTCCCTGCCCCCGATCCCCATGTTGGGAATATGTACGGAATGGACTAAACGAGGCTGGACTCGGTGTCCCCCCCGAGACACATCCCAGCCCTGCGATTCTACTGCAGCGTGGAAGCGGGAGAGAAGGCGGAGCAGCAAAACTTACTAAAGTGTGGAGGGTCCCTTCGTAGTTGGGGGATAAGGCACCCTGTCCACCCGCTCGTGGCCATTGTGATGTGCCTGGAAAAAGGAAAATCGGAGGGCTAAAACCATTCCAATGCAACTCCCCAACGCAGCCCTAGGGGGAGCTGGAGCACCAGAAGTGTTTCAGGCCAAGGACGCACGCCAACCCTTCCGTCAGACCGTTACCAGCCTATGGGCCACTCTCGGGCCAAAGGGGCGACCGTGGGTTTTACGGCTAAAATCAATCAATCAATCAATCAATCAATCCATTCAAGAATGGAGGTGAACAAAGCTGCACCCGGTTTAGGGCGAGGTTGGCGTTGCATCTGGAAGAGCCTCTACGTGCACGCGTTTGTGGCCCACACACTCCCATAAGCCTCCACAGAGCCATGAATCTGAAGACCCTTGAGAGAACCTAATGCCCCCCACATTCCTTTCCCCTAGCCCTACCCGGTTCTCCACAGGAGAGCCCAAGACATCACTCAGGCGGTGGACTCCCTAGCACAAGTGCTGGCCTGGGGGCTGGGCTGCGGGGATAAGATGTCTGTCTGTCTGTCTCCCTCCTACGATGCCAGACAAAGTTAACCCTTTGAGTCCGGGCTCCTGCCTGCAGGGGTCACCTACACACCAGCCCGATGGGAGTTGTGGTGGGGATCCTGGATAAGACATCCCAGCCCTGGTGCTTGACAACCACAAGTGCTCAAAAGTCAGGAGTTGGACCCCAGAATATCCTAACTTTGGGTTACAAAAAAAATATCCTATTTGAAAAGATTAATAAAAACGGGGGTTCTTCCCCCACCCCACCCCACCCCAGCTGGTTTTTGAGCTCCGTTTTCAAGCTTTTCTGCAACCACCTGGGCTGCAAACAGACCTTTGTTTTAAAGCAGAGATTCTCAGTCCCCGGGCCAAACAGAATTGCTCCCTGAGCTGCCTGCTGTGCGCACTCCCAGGGTAAAACACTTCAGAGCATTGATGCTGTGCCATGTTGTCCAGCCCCCACTTCCTGCCTTCCACACGGAAACCCTCACGGCCGTTTCAGACTCTCCCCCCTTTAGCCTTTCGAACATGCACACCAGGAACATGCATGTAAAACAGGCACCCCGTGCCGGCTTGCTGACTGCAACCCACCGCGCTGCAGCTCCGTCCTGAGTAACCTGCTCCGGCGGCTCGAAGCACCTGTGCTGACTTTCACAGGGCTGCAAGATGGAAGGAACTGAAACTCTGTGTCCCCCCCCCCACCCCCAGGCCTCACAGCAGGGCCCCCAGACCAGCTCTGCCCTGCCAAGCAAAAATGAGGAGTGGGGGGGAATCAGATAGCCTCTCCCCGCGTAGGAAGAAAGGGGCCGGCTGAGGCATCTCCAGCCGTAGAATTCACAATGGTGATTGAGGCTGCGGCATGCAGTCTCAGACTTGTGCAGGACGAGGCACCTGGATCAGGCTGCCGGGGCTGGGGTTTGTTTGTTTTCCAAGCACAAAGCAGCCTCTGAAGGCGGCTTAATTCAGCCTCCTTCTAATTGACATGAAGCCCCTCCCACAGACAGATGCTTTCGGTTCTGAGAAGCAGGAGGGACACAAAAAGCGTCCCTTGAAGTGCGGTGAAAGTCGGCATGTTCCAGCCACAGGCACCTGCAAACCCGGCTTCCTGCTAGCCCAGGGTTTGGGGGAACAGAAGCCAGAGCAACAAAGAGTAGGGGTGCCCAGCTATAAGGCCACCCACTGCTCCACACACACACACACACACACACACACACACACACACACACAGAGTGGTGCACTCCTGGGCAATCCAGTCCCTTCCAGACATCTCGTGCTGAGACCACACAATCACTAGGGGTACATTTCATACAGGTTGGGGGCCCAATATTTTATTTTATTTTAATTTAAAGCTATTCTATTTTAAAACGTTAGCTATCTGACCTGAAGCAGCAGCAGCAGCTGCCGCCGCCGTAAACCACAATAAAAGTTAATGTAAGTTTTCGAGCTGAATATTTTGTCATAGTTTCTACCCAGGCTACTAAATGGTGAGAGTAGGAGTAAAAAAAGAAAAAGAAATTATGATTCAATTTTGCCCCTCCCTTCTACTTTGCAAAACCTTACACAAAGCTCACTAGCTGCTCCCTACGGTTGCAGTCCCTCACAGGTCAAAACTAGGACTCATTCACACAACCCTTTTCCTCCTTGTAAACCTGCCCCCTTCTCCTTAAACTACGTTTGCCTCTTAGCTATGGAGATCATTCGCATAACGCTTGTACGAAGCTGCCACTCATTTTGTAACCTGTGTTCGTCTTGCCCCAGCACAGCAGTGTTCACACAGCTGCTGACTGCCCTGCATTTCAGTGGCTCGCTTCCTTGGATCACCATGGAGTGGCAAGGATTTCACACAACACTCACAATGGAGTGTTGAGGAGCCACTCCCGATTCTCAAAGAGTGTCGTATGAACAAGTGGAGAAGGAGAAAAACCGCCAAAGCAAACTCCCAGGGGAATTTTCCGAAGCTGTTTTTAAACTAAATTTTGAAATTAAACAGAAAAGCCCAAATTTCGGGGTGGATTTTTGTTCTGATTGCAGAAAAATTCTAGCCTGCTGTCGTGAAAATGAAATCAAGGAGCCTACGTACCTGTAATTCCCTGAGGGGAGCCCACTGGCGTCGAGGGGTTTGAAGAGAAGTTATTGCTAGAGTGATCCGGGGAATAAATCTAGCAAGAGGGGAAAAAACAACAGTTTGCAAACTCTTACCTTTCAAACACAGAGATTCAATTCCCCATGCAACTTTGCAAAAGCACAAAGTCTCTTCGGCCTGGGCACCATTAGCGCTACAGAGCTGGTTGTGGAAAGCTAGAAAGCTGCTGAGTATCCTCCCTGCCCCCAGGAAGGAGTAAAACATCGCTGGGCTGAATGACTGCTTGACGTCTGTGATGGACCATCTCCTCTTTCACTCTCCCTGCAACACTTAGTAAATGCTGAGACCGCCTGCCCTTCGACCTCAGGAAGTAAAGACCACTAAGGAATGACCAGGGCAGGTGTTGAATCAAGTCATTTACCCACAGCTCCATGGCAGGACAAGGCACCCAAGGCTGGTGGGCAAAAATGCAACACACCTATCGCATAGGGGAGGCCTACTCAAGAGCCAGCCCATCCCAAGCTAAACCAGTTGGGTCTCTGAGTTTAAGGTGCTCTAATCAGCTTTGGCCTCAAAGTACACGCTAGAGACTGAAGCCTTAACACAGGGCATAGCTAACACGGAGCAAGGGGGTTCAATTGAGCTCAGGCCCTGAACTCTAAGGGGTCCATTTGCCTCTACGACATTTACAGGGAGGACAAGGGAGGGAGCGGGGGCCAACGCTCTGCCCCCACCCACTCTGAGAACTTCCTCAGACTGTTTGCAAAGGGCTGACAAAGACTGGCACCCGGCCACTCTTCAAATGTCTTCCTGGTAGGATTGCTGCTGCACTGCAGGGAAATAGGGTTGGGCTTGCTGGGAGTAGGGTTGCCGGATAGGCAGGGTTTTCAAGGACATGTTGCAGGCCCTGCATTGTAGGGACGTGCGAGCAGAACCGAGTTCAGAAATTCGGTTCGGTTCAAAAATCAAGTTCGGTTCGGTTGACCGAACTAGTCGAGTTCGGTCAAATGCTGAACTTCCAAACCGAGTTCGTACATTCAAAACCGGTGTTTTAAGCTGTTTTGGGCCTTCCGAACTGGTTCGGATTCGAGCGAACAGTTCGGTCGAATTCGAGTTCGGTTCGGTCGACTGAACTAGTCGAGTTCAGTCCGAACTCCGAACTTCCGAACCACGTTCGCACATCCCTACTGCACTGGGACCTAAGGCTATTTTATTACAAACAGGTTGTAAAATACATGTTGCAGGCCCTGCATTGGTGGCTAAGGTGCCAATGCAGGCCCTGCAACATGTATTTTTCATAAGTGTCTTTGAAAAGTGCATATCTGGCAACCCTAGCCTGGCAGCCAGGTTGGGACCACCACCTTTGTGGGGGGAGGTTGAGGTTGGCCAGGTGCCTCTTTGAGAGATCCACTGCTTAGGGAGATTCTACCCCCCTTATCATTAGGGGCGGGGGGCATCATTGGGATATGAGCCCAGGGCACCCCCCTCCTTCCACTGTGTCTCAACACAGCCCTGGTGATGAGGGATAGTGGTGTGTGTCTAGAACTGGTCACTGTTGGAGACAGCGTACTGGGCTCTACGGACCGTGGATCTCGCCCAGCACAGCAGTGACTATGGGTGAGCAGGGTGGGAAGGTTCATCTAATGGCAAGTACACAGGACTGGGACTTGTTGAGACACCGCAGCTCAAAATCCTGGCTTTTCTGCTAAACTCCGTGCGACCTTGACCTGGTTAGTCTGGCTTGTGCCTCGACTCCCCCGTCTGTAGCAAGGGGATAATAATCACACGGAGTGAACTGTGACAAGTGCAAGGTGCCGAGATGCTACCGTGATGGTGAGGCGATATCTAAATACTGGACTGCAGTGAGAGTAAAGGGGTTCCGTTTTGGGGCACCCCATTCCAAGGAGGACACAGACAAGTCAGGAAAGGGGCAAAGGAGCACATCCAAGACAATCCAGGGTTTTGGAACACAAATCCTATGAGAAGAAGTTGAAGGATTTGGGTCTGTTTAGCTTGGAGAATAGATGACTAAGTGGGGGTGGCAGGGGAGGGTGGGGGACCAGGCTCACAGTCTACAATGATTTGAAGATGGAGAGCAATTATCACTCCTTGCTCGAGAGGGAGATTTAGACTGAACCTCAGGGAAGAATTCTGGACTGCAAGGAGAGTTCCATAATGGAATGGGGATTCTTGTGGATTCTCCATCATAGGAGTTGTTTTTTTTTTTGTGTTTTTTTTTTTAAAAGGGTCTGGATGAGCACCGGTCTGGGATGCTGTAGGTCTGACAGATCCTGCACCAAGACCCCTTGGGGGGTGGGGGCGTCCCCTTCCAGCTCTCTAATTCCATGAGCTACTGGTCACAAAAGTGAGAGGAGCAGAGAGGAAGAACTGAAACAGGTATAAGCCAGGCCCCTCCTCTCTCTAACCCCTAACACTGCAGGGGAGTATTGTTGCACCCAGCCCGAGCAGGGACATGGTGAACCCGTCACTGCAAGCTATTCCTAGAGCACGTCTCTCCTTCCCGAGCCGACACACCGGCTGCTCTCGGTTTCAGCCAAGGCGAGGAGGATGCGACAGGGACCTGTGGGCAGATTGGAGAAGCGAGGATACGGGCAGTGCACGCAAGTGGCTCTGGCCACCAGATCAATTGGGTGGAGGCAAAGCAGTCTCCTATCACCGCTTCCTCCCTTCTCATTCGCGGAGTGGAGCAGCAGCAGCATGTGGATGCGGGGAACCTAGAAGAGGGGGGGCATGTCAGATTCTTCCCCCGTCCCATTCCTCAAAAGAGCTGCGCCGTTTGGAAGCCCCCTCGAGGGTGGTAGGGTTGCAGCTTTCAAATTGGTAAAAGGGAGGGTGGCCGTAGATGCAATTTTTTCTAGGACACTTATGAAAAAATACATGTTGCAGGGCCTGCCTTGGCACCATAGGCTCAAAATCCTGGCCTAAGGTGCCAAGGCAGGCCCTGCAACATGTATTTTTTCATAAGTGTCCTGGAAAAATGTGCATCTATTGCAACCCTAATAAAAAGGCTGAGTGTCTAACCAGTTTAGACAGGCCTCACTCTGGGATGGCATGGGCACTGTGGAGCCTATTCTATGGCAGGGGATTGGACAACGCGGGGTGAGCTTTCCACCTCTCCCTGGTTCTAATACCATCTAGCTCTTCTCCATCCCCAAGCACTGGTAGCTGGGAATCAAGCCCCAAACCTCCGGAGTCCCAGCCTGGTGCTCTACTGGCCAGGCTGCACTGGGGATCCGGACTTCTCCTTTCTGGGGCAGGAAGACGTCTTGCTGGTTTGGAGAGAGGCTGGGGAAGCAGGAGAATCCAGGCAAACACTTACTGAAGCTAATGCTTTCCCAAGCGCGTCCCCTGAGCTCCCAGCTGTGGTTCCTCGGTTGCCTGCATCGGGGGGTAGAGGAGGAGAGAAAGCACAGGCCTTAGCCACCATGGACTCCACTGAAGCGGGCAGGGCAGAGGGGCCATTTGCAAAAGGGCTCTTGGAAAGAGCCCGGCCGCATTTTACAAAGTGGACCCTCTTGCCAATCTACTGTCCCTGAGCTCAGCTCGTGTGCTGGGAGCCCCAGCAGCAGGGAGGGAAATAGATCAGTCTTTATTTTAGATTCATCTCTCACCGCTCCCCAAAGACTTGCAGCATAAAAAAATACAACAGAAAAGCCAGTAGAAATATTGAACTATATAAAAATTCCAATTAAAACCACGCGCACCTCCTAAACCTTATCGCCGCTTCTAAAAACCTGGGCAAATAAGTAGGTCTTTTCTGTTCTATTTACACCCCCTGGTCACTTCTTGCTTTGCTTCGCTTGCCACTTTCCGTGCCAGCGTCCTCTCCCCCTTGCTTTCTGCTGCGCTGGCTTGGCTCAGCGGGGTGTTTCACACGACGCCGCTGGCGGCTTTTCTAAAGCTGCAGGGACAGACAGAGACATTGGCCCTGGATTTAACATAACGGCACCCCCATTTCAAATGGGTGCTTTAGAAACCCCTCCCTTCCCAAGCCAGGCCTCCTCCAGAGGATCAAGGTCAGCTCTTATTTCCCAGCCACGATGAAGTTAATTTCGGGAGCAGGCTCAGTGGGGTGAGGGATTAGCACGCTCCTGCTTTTAACACGGCATTTGAATGCAGCAGGAACCTTTTTAATTTTTTTTTATCCCGTATCTGGCTGAATGGCTCTCCTCCCTCCCCCGTGCTGATCAGGTTTAACTCCTCTCTGCATCTCATTTCGCTCTCGCACCTCAGAGCGAGAGAAGATTACGCGGAATCCTGGTTTCTCTCCAGAACCAACAAAGGGGGGGGGACAAAAAAACCCTCATGCGCAGCAGCAGAAAAACTGGTGACTAACTTCAGCTTAAAGACCAAAAAGGCTAGGTTCCTGTTTGAGTGAAGCCTCAGCAATTTTTGCAGACGCCCCCCCCCCCCTCTCTTCCTGCTCCCATTAGCAAGGGTTTGGCTCATTACCCAGCAGCAATAACCCCTGCTAAATCCCCGCGCCCTGTGGAGTAACGCCAGGCCTACGTGTCACCCACGTGACAGATAAAACCTGTGTGTCATGCAGTCCTGTAGAGTGCAGGCATTACCCCTTGTGTCCTAGACAGCGGCTTAAAGTCCAGACCTACTTGTGCATTAGACGCTGACAACGTTTAGCCTTTTCTGGATTAACCTACATGCAGCAGGGGGAAGGGGAGGGAGCGGGCAGGAAGTTAGAAGTCACCTGGGTAAAGGTGCGGGCAGAGAACAGTACCTACCCATCATGCTGTCTGTCCCGCTGATCGGGGGCGTGTGACTGGAGACGCCGTACGGGGTGGAGGCAGAGGAAAACCCGGAGACGGAGGGAAGCCCGCCATTGACTTCTCCTGAATGCATTTGATAATTCTGGGAAAGAGGAGGTGGGAGAAATGGGGAGAGGCCCCCTTTAGGATGCACAGCTTGGCCGAGGTGGATGGGGAGACAGGGCGGGAACGTTATGTGTAGCTGGGTGCGGAAACCATATCCCACATACACCCCTTCTCTCTTCTGAGCTTTTCCCCCCAGGCCAAGTGGCTGCAGTAGAAACCAAATCCATTTGCTCGAGCCACAGTCAAGTCCCCCAACCGCTTTTCCCATGGATTCAGGAGCCACGCCGTGGCAGCCACCGGCGGAAGCAATACTACCGTATGGTCTCGGTCTCCAGCACCCCCTGTTGACCCAGCTGCCCAGCCTAGACAGGCTGCTGAGAGAGGACTGGAGCTCTCCAGAGCCCGCGGTTCCACCGCCAGGCAGTGGAGAAGAGGGCCCCCACATGAAACCTGAACCTGGCTCAGATTTTTCACTTTATTTTTGGGGTGGGAGGATACATCGGGGACTATTCCCCACCCTGCACTGGCTGGCGGGCGGGAGGAGTTACATTTTTTGAAGCGTACACGCTCAAATTTTTTTTTTTTTAAATTAAATAAATTTTGCAGTTTGAGACTGGGAAAGCCCTGTGAGGGCCAGTGTCTTGCTACCTCCCCCGCACCTTCCCCTCCCCAAGCCCAGACAAACAAGGGGCACCTTTAGACACAACGGTAAGGGGGTGGCAGAATGCGTGCTGACTCCGTTCGCTGACCCACATATGACCCCGATTTAGCCCCCGTTGCTGTTTTCCACGTCCAGGGGCTAATCAGGGTCCTGCCTGCTGCTCATGCCGGAAGTTCTCCTGGCAGAAGCACTCCCATGGAATTATGGGGGTTGTAGTTCCATGGGGGAGCGCGGTCGGGTCTGCCTGATCCTCCTCTCTGCGCTGCAGCTACAACAGCTGATTCTGTACTGCCACTGCTCCCCCACCCCTGGGTGCTCTGGGAGAGTGCAAGGACCGAGCTGCTTGGCGGAGGGGCGGACCGACTGTGAACACACCACCCGATTTCGGGACAGGGGAAACACTCACCTCCCACATCCGATACATCTGTGCAACCAACAAGGAGTTAATGGGAGGTTAATAGGGGGGGAAATCAGTGGCCAAAAAGTGATGGTGCTTAGACAAAACGCGCAGCCACGTGGCAAGCGTTGTAAGCTCTTGATCGCCGTTGTGTCTAAAGACGCCGTCCCTCTATCTCCCTCCCTCTCCCCCTTCACATCCAGCACAAACGTCAAGGCTCCTCATGGCCTTGCTCCTCCTGATCTTTTTGCCCTCATTTCCCGCTGTGGTTCCACTCGGGAGCTTTATTCCCCCCTCTGCCACCATTCTCCTGCTTCCTAAAACCATCTCCATCCCTTCTCCCAAGCTGTCCCCCATGCTTGAAGTTTCCCCACCCTACACCTTTAAAATCCCTCCTAAATACCTACCTCTTCCATGAGGGCCTTCCCAGCTCCTCAACCCCTCAGACTGCTCACTGACACCCTTTCCTCGACTGCCCTGTCACTCGAGGTTCTCTTCTCCCCTGCAGCCAAGCTAAGCATGTGCTCCCGTGACTTCTAAACTTCATGAATGTTTCTCTCTCTCTCTCTCTAGGGCCCCCTCCTTCCTTGTCTCTCCGAACCTGTAAACCCCTTGGGGTAGGGACCAGTCTAGTTACTGTACAGTGCCAAGTATATTGCTGGCACTACACGAGTACGTCGTCGTCTCCTCATGCCATAAAACAAGCCTGCCCACGAAGCCATGTGTCTAGTGCACATGGAAGCTCTCCCATGCTGTACAGGCCACTATCACGCTGCACAAAATGGCGCATGGCCCTCAAAAGGCAGCCCCGAAGTCCTACCTTGCTCCCCAGGTCAGTACCCAAACGGTTGCACAAATGACCCCCTCTCTGCCCCATCTCTATCACATGCAGAAGGCTCCCGGGGTAACTTGCCTGCTGCTGCGCTACCAGTGGTCAGTCAAGTCTGCAGGTGCTACCGAGGGCTGCCTCTGAGGCAAGAGGCCTCAAGGTGGTTTGGAAAGGGATGCTAGCCGCACCCAGGTGCAAGATACAGGAGACTCCGCAGACAAGCACGCCTTCGGAGGGCACTGGGCGAGGGAGCCTTTTTATAGCAACGCTTTGCACTTTAGTCCCTTCACCAATTGCTACTTGTGCCTCCCAAATGCCAGACGAGGGGAAACTGAGGAATGGGGAGAGGAAGGGATTTGTTCAAGGTCATTTCAAGGAGACAATGCCCAAGCTGGGAACAGACCCCTGGAGTCTGACCGACCCCGTCACCGCCACGTGTACAACATGCCGGGAGGCCCCTTACCATCCGCTCCTGCTGGTGTAGGCTGCTGAAGCTGCTGGACTGGGGGAGAGGGGAGGAGGAGCTGCCCAGCATGGTGCCGTAGCTCGTCTGGCTCATGGTACCAGACGAACTCCACAGATCCGCCGAGTTGTGAAGCCCATCTGCAAAGAGAAGCAATGCTGTCAGGGTCAGGCGGCCCGCAGAAGGGCACCCACAGCCAGGCAAGGACCGCCACAAGGGATGGCCGGTAAATGGCTAGGCCAAGTAGTAACACCAGGCATAGGAAACCTGGCCCCTTCCATGGGCCACGGCTGAATTTAGTAAACGCCCATGGGCCAAACAGGGATTAGGGGAGGCAGGGGAAGATGTACACAGAGGGGAGAGGGCAGGGAGGACGCTCCGATACTCGTGCCGGCACTGCCAGTGGAAGTAGGGGACTAAGAGAACACACTCAAGAGTACAGTCGGGGCCCATAAATTGGATCTAACTATCCACGTTAGAGGTTCCTTATTCTTGAAATGAACAGAACTGGAATCGTGAACAGCGAGGGTTGCCTCTTCTCATGACTTGACCCCGGGACTCCCATTTTGGCCTAGGGGAGTTTCAGGGTGGAAACGCAAGCGGTGACAACCCTACGCAGGCCCGTCCCCCCTCTCTGCTACGATGCCGTACAAGAGACTCCGGCTGCACAGAAGGGCGAGGAATGCCAGAGAACAGTGCTGGCGGTAGCATTGTTGGGCTTATTTTCAAATGAATTTAGCGCCCACCTGCCTGAACTTAACTGTGGAATGGATCTCTCCCCTTGCAACCCCATAACTACTTTAGGNGTTGGGCTTATTTTCAAATGAATTTAGCGCCCACCTGCCTGAACTTAACTGTGGAATGGATCTCTCCCCTTGCAACCCCATAACTACTTTAGGGAGTAGAGCAGGGGTGAGGAACCCTTCCCTCGCATGGGCTGGGTCCAATCTAGGCCAAAGCTCTACGGGGCTGGATTGTCCCAGGGGTATAGTTGGGGGAGGGACCCCCCAGCCTGAGGCTCTGGACAGGCACGGCCCCAGCACCTGGAGGCTTCCCCTCTCAGGAAACAGACAGTAGGCTGCAGCTAAGTTTGGGATGCTGCCATGGGACAGAGAGTCCCCCCACCCAGTGATTCCCAAACTTTTTTGCCTGTGACACTCCACTTTGACACTTCAAACGTAATCCTATGACCCTCAAAGACAAAGCCAAGAACGGCAATCCTCAGGAATCTCTGTTCTAGCAGGAGAAGCCCCCTCTGTGGGCGGCTGTCGGGAATAACCCACCTGGCATGTAGAAGGCGCCAGGATACACAGTGCTGGGGGGTTTCGAGGGCGCGTAGCCAGCTGGTTCCCTGCTGTAGTCATCACCTGAGTTGGATGGATACACCTGCAAGGAGGGAACGAGGAGAGGAAAGTCCTTTAAACCCCCCGTCTCCCCGCTTGCCTCTTCACCCACTCCTTCCACCCCCATATGCTGGCATCCCTGGCAGGATCTCCTTTGAGCACATTTATTGCGGCAGATCACAGAGCCCATTCCCATAGCACACAGAGTTCAGACAAAGTTAACACAACTAAAGAGACGCACTGAAAAATCAAGGAAATCCTCCGCCAAGGTGTGCACCAACCTTTGTTCTGTCCCCGTCCTATCTGCACCCTCCTCAGAGTGGCTGGGGACCCTCCTCCTCTGTATTCCTGCACCCATCCTCTAGCTCGCCACTTCCCCCCGCCTCCATCCCCTCAGTGTTCAGAGCAGAGAACAGAACAGGCGCAGGCCTGGCAGGAGTTTCACTGGGGCTGTGGGAGGTGCTTAGCCCCCACCCCAAATTTGCTCGGTCTGCCACAGGACCCAGAGGGACGTGTGACGGAGCAGAGAGACGCAGGACAGAACTGCCCTTCAGAGCAGAGCGCGCCCAATTCCGTATAGCCTTGAGAACTGGCTTCCCCCGACCCGAAGCACCGCAGCGCCGCACCCTAGATGCATCCCCACTACTCAACTGCCAAGGCCCTGCTCTCTGAGGTGAGGCAGACTGCACCTGCTCGCTACCTCGGCCTGTCTGACTTCACGACGTGACTAGACAGGCCACACGAAGCCACAGCGAGGCCTAGAACCAAGGACTCCAGTTTTATCTGTGCCACCCAACCATGCAGCCCAAATCCCTAGCCCAACCGGTCTCAAGCTAGTGGTAAATGAGCCCTCCCACCCCAGCCGGCTGCCTCTCTTCCTCTGTTGGGCAACAGCTACTTCCTAACTCAGTTTAACCTGATCTCTGTTCGCACAAGCTCAGGGGCTAAACGGAGACTGGGGAAGAGGGGGTTATTACCTCTCCCAAACAGGCTTGTGGGGCGGCCACATGAGACTCCGTGTGGGAGGCTACCACACCTTGAGTAGCCGGGCCACATGATGCAGTGCATCGTGCAGCTGGTGGCTACCAGATGTTCCTCCCCGCTCCAAACAGGTGGGGTTAAAATGGAGAGGGAGGCTCCGACTGCAGGGGTCATGCTCCTGAGTACAGTTCAGGTCAATTTCTATTGTTTAGGCGGTCCTCTGCTGTCCTAGCAGTGTTTCCTCTTTTGTGTCTCTCTCACACAGTGTCTCTGTCTCCCTGGCTGCTTGTTATTCCAGCCCCCACCGCTAAGTTCCAACGGAGGAGCTTGTTAACTCTTTGTTGGAACTCCCTTCCTTTGTAGGTTTGCGATAGCCCAAACCTGCCTGACCATTTTCTGGAGGCAACGTAAGATCTACTTATTTGGGCAGGCTTTTAGTAAAAAGGGGGGGGGGCAGATAGGGTTCACGGGGGGCAGGTGTTGCGAGTCAAACTGAGCCTTTGGGGAAGGGTGGGATATAATCCAGCTAACTTACTCAATTTTTCTCCCTGCTTGTGAGAATGGGAAGCAAAGGGAAGTAATTGCTCCAGAGGAAGAAAACCCCCATGTCTGTCAGGCTTGTGAGAACACACCCTCCAGGATAGCAGTGCTAAATTTTTAACCCCACTTCACTCAGTGCAAGCTTCTCTCACTTCTGTCCCCCCAAAACAAAAAAGGCCAAACCAGGTCTCTGAACGAGGTTTGTGATGCAGAGCTGCCCTCGTTTGGCGGGAGCAGCTACGGAATTCAAAGTAGAAATGTGCCTCGCATTTCCACGAAGAGCTTTTGATCTCTTCCGCCCTGGATGCTCAAAGCTCAGGCCAGCGCTAGACAAAGTTTCAACTTCCTCTCCAGCTCCCCTCTCTGCACTCAGGGCTTTGCAGGGGGAATCATTAAAAAATAACCATTATTTTATTTTATAAAAAGGTTGTTTCTGGATGCCGAGTCAAAGGCGTCTTTCTGCTCCAGAGGGCAATAAAGGACAAAGTGGAAGGGCCATAAAGACAAGGTTTCCACGCAGGGCAGAAAACCAGACAGACTAACATCTCAGGAAGATAACAGTACTCCCAGCAAGGGAAGGGGGTCCCACCCCACATACCTCGTGTAGTGGCCACTTATCGAGAAAACCAACTGACTAAGACAAAAATAAAACAGCAAAGAAGTGGCTCAAAGCAGAGAATCTGACACTTGGAAGCAGCCTTGGCTCAGAGGAAAATAAGGAAATAAACTCAAAATAGCAAGTCTCTACTGTAGACTCTGCCTGGCGCACACATCTTGGAGGCAGAAAGTTAAACTGGCAGGTTCCTGGTGGTAGGACAGCTGTTCCCTGGACAGCCAGGGCCAGCTCTCATCTCAAATCTGCCTCCTGATGGATGGAACAGAGAATTCCCTGCTACCGAGGGCTGGTCTTTAGGGAGGGCTGTGGTGAGAAGACAAGTGTCTTTGTCACGCTGGGGAAGGAGTTTGGCAGTATTGCCAAGATGGGGCAGGGTTTCAATCAGAAGGTGCCCGGCAGGCTGCTGGACATCCCCCCAAATTCACCCTTTACGAGTGGCACTCTCTTGCCTCCGAGAGAAGCCCCCAGTGGGTTATGCATAATCCTCTTCCCTCCTGAAGAGGCCCAGGTGCGCGCGCGCACCTTAGCCGCAGGAGGAGAGGCCAGCTGCTTAGTCCAGTGGTGTGCGGGGGCGGCAACATACGCACAGAGCTGTCCCTGACCAGAATCAAAACTTGTGGTTCAGGCCACATGATGCCGTTTGCAAAGCCGTGACTTCTATTATAGCAACAAGATGTTCCCACAGACCGAACCACTAGAGCAGTTAGGCTGATCGGCAAAGAACCACCCACTTCCAGACAAGCCAGGCTCCTGGGAGCAGGAACCGTACTTCTCCTTTACGTCTCTTCTGCTGCCAAGACCTCCCCCAAGCATGGAACAAAGACCCAAAGCAAGAAGCCTCCTTGCAAGATATTGATAATACTGTGGGATTCCCTCTTTGGGCCTCAACTGATCCCGTTCTATGCCTGCAGCATCACCAATTGCTGCTTAAAGCCAGACCCAGAGTTGGGAGGGTCATCTAGACCAACCCCCTCCCTGCTCCAAGGCAGAATTGTAATTTAATCCAGCATGGTGGCAGGGTCCATAGAATGCAAGTCTGGGTCTGTGGTGTTCCAGGGGAGGACTTTGGCCACAGGTCTTGGGGCAGAGCACAGCTGTGAGTGCAGAGACGAACCCTTAGCAGAGCAGCACTTGGCCAGAAGTACTAAGCCAATCCAGGAGCTTGGAGGGGCTGGTAAGGGAAGCTCTGCCAAGCTGGGGTGGCCTGAATGTCAGGAGTGGAAGGAAGTTGCCTGGGCAAGAAGGAAAGATTCGCGCATGCTGCAGCAGTGTTAAACCAAAGTAACTACTCCGATTTAATTAAAATCAAGGGTACGGAATGGTTTCCATACGAGGGGAGGCTTGATAGGCTGGGGCTCTTCAGTCTAGAGAAGAGAGGGGACTGAGGGGATATTATAGAAGCTTATAAAATCCTGACTGGCATGGAATGAGTAAATAGGGAGCGGTTATTGACCCTCTCAAATAGTACTAGAACTAGGAGACACTCCAGGAAACTGGCAGCAGATTTGCAAGGGCCTGACAATGTTACCCAAACACTGGAAGAGGCTCACGCTGTAGCTACTTTGAAGAGCAAAAAGGCAGTTTGTGCTCCTCGATTCTCAGGAGAACATCCTTCTCTTCCTACTCCCGGAGAGCTTTGGTTTAGAGCCCTTGGCACGTCAGCATTTCAGGAGCAAAGGTGATTTAAGGCTTCACTACACCAAAGTGTCTGCTTGTTGGAATGTGCTCTTGGTGAATGCAAGTGGAGCGAAGTCTGAGCTGGCACTGGAGAAGGCAGCCTCGACTCAGAAAAGTCTAGCGCCCTGCGGCAAAGGGTTTTTCAACCTCCAAAGGGGGAGAGGGGAGCCAATCGCAGGCCGAGCGTCAGTACTGTCTGTCGAGGCTAAAACCGAGTGCTGTCCCACAAGATGGAGGGATGCTCAAGAGATGGATGGTTGCAGGCCAGGCTGCGAGATAGCCACAGGATGGGCTGGGGGGGGTTGGTGAGGGGGTTTTTTGGGTGGTTGTTTTTTTGACCAAGCAGATCCTAGAAAACTTGTGAAAAGAAGAAAAAAACACCACACAAAACTGAACAGTGCTGGTTTCGGGCCGTGTTACCTAAAGCAGCCGGCAATATGTAAATAAACTCATTTAAATTGACGTGAGAACCCTTTTAAGGAGCCTATTTCAAGTGACAGACATTCATTTTGAAACTTTTTTTTTTTTTTTAAACTTTAAATACACATGAAAGAAGGGGCTGGGATTGCAGTAACCTTGTGCTCAGCAAGTCAATGACTGGAAAAAAAGAAAGAAAAAAAAAAGAAAAGAAAGTATTTGTGCCTGTAAGGGGAACCGATAGAGATGTGGCAGGTTGTTCTCTCTCTCACCCGAGGTCTGCAGCTTCTAACATTTTTGTTGGCTCAAAGGCAAAGAGCGCAGAAAAAATGGGGAGGAACACACACACACACACACACAC
>QEPC01004913.1:1247840-1268201 GCA_003113815.1 Sphenodon punctatus
GGCGAGAAAGACAGGAATACAGTGGAAAAACAAAGCTACCAAGTAGACTGCAATCAAAACACCGGCTAAGCATCTCAAAACTGTCTTGCAGGGAGCAGGAATTTTCCCCTTTGAAACTTAGTCCTGGATAAGCTCCAGAGGCCAGATAAGAATTGGGGCAGGGGATGCTTATGAAGTGTGCATGGGAAGGGTCCATGGATCCCTCCCCTATCCTTGAGTGCATGGTCCACTCCCTTTCCCTGAGCTCACAGCTTCACTGTTTCAGGGTAGGGACTGGATTCAGGGGCCAGATCCAGGAACTGAAACTCTCCCCACTCCAAGTACACCTACTTTTAGAACATTTTGGACTAGGGCCTTCTGCCTCTCACACTAAATACAGCTGAAATTAGCCTCCAAGAACAAAGGTTACACAGGGTCGGGACATAGAAACGCCCCACAGGAACATTTCCTGTGGAAAGCAGGGATTGTGCAACCAGACGAATAAGAAATACATGAGCGACACCCAAACAGAATCATTCTGGTGCAAGTTTATGTGCGGACCAGACTAGAAGATGGAATTTAGAATTGAACGTTAAACTGGCGCGAAAGGTTTGTGTGTGTGTGTCCCCTGAAACCCATGCCCATTTATCTCGACTCAGCTAAGAACAGGGTTGTCATGCCGCCCCACTTTAATCCAGGACGCTTATGAGGAATACATGGTGCAGGGCTGCACTGGAACGAATGCAGCCCTGCACTGTGCGTTTTTCAGAAGTGTCCTGGTTTAAAGGGGAGAGACAGCGACTCTGTCCAAGAAACACCTTTAAGATAAACCTGAACCAGCCACTCCGAACAAGTACGTCTACATGGAGGTTTTGCTGTAAGTTAACGAAGTTGCGGTTGCTTTTGCGTTTGGAAAGAACTGTTGCCGTTTTTTCCAAAGAAGGACAAAAATGTTTAATGTCACTGATATTTCCAAAGCAGACCAGGGAATTTAATCCTTTTTAATTTAAAAATGGAAGGGAGATATCCTTCTGCTTGGACATCCCTGGCCCCACACTTTAGCTGTGCATTTCTCTAAGCGCTAAAGAAAAAAACCCCTCGATTGTTTTATTGAATTGGTCTCTTACCTGGTTGAGTGCTGGCATGCTGGGGTCTCTCCCAAATGCCGGGTAAGAAGGTCTTTCACTGCCTTTCCCTACAGGTGTAGAAGAAAAAAGAAAAGAGTTCTGAATACATCTGACCCAGCCAGCACAAGCCCGGCCTGACTCGCGCTGCCTTCTCTGCTAAGGCAGTGAAACACAGCCTTACAAATTTGGCTCTCGCTCCCCATCATGATATCAAATGAAGCAGATAATAGTTTGCTCTGGAAACAGGAGATCTTTTTACCTTCACGAGCAGCAGTTGGTCCTTTATTTCAAAAAGAAATGGCAGCGATGCAGGGAAATACTCGTGGTCATGGAAACGGAGGCATAGCACACAGGAACACCCCCCCCCCCCCCAGGCAAATGGAACAACAACAAAAAGCCACCCAAATGTGGGCCGAGCAGGGCACGATCATTTCCCACGGGACGTAGGGAGTCACTCGCACATTTCATCAGGAGTAGGGATCCATACTGAAAGGCGGCATTCCCCACTGACAGACAGTCAAAGCCTCCACCCATTTGGATTTCTCTCAGCTCATCTACAGATCCCCCCCCTCTGTGGTTACTCTGTGTGATTTGGAGCGGTTGCCACAAGCATTGCCTTGGGAGGAAACCCACGGGTTCACGTGCATTGCAAGAGACCGCCTTCCTGGTAAAGAGAGTCAGGAAATACACTGGAGTAAAAAACTTCAAACCCCGAGTGGCCCCATTATGGCGGTTACGGTGCTTTCAGCTACCATGGAGTGACAGGGCTCTCAGACAGCCTGGGTCCCGGGCTCTTTGCAAGTGACCCTAACCTGAGCGCCATTAGGAAATTCTCAGAGGGAGGGAGTGGGACAATCAAAACGGCCCTGTTGTGCGCTGAAGATTTCCTAGTGGCGCCCACGCTGCTTGCAAAGGGCCCTGCCAAGAAGGAAGTTTTCAGAGTGGGCTAGAGTGCAGTGCTGGCCCCACCCACTCTGAAACCTTCCTTCCTGAAGGGGCTGATGCTGCTCCATGGCAGAGCGGGGCTGAGTTGGCACTGCCTTCATGAGGCACCCCTGTCCCCCTACCCTGTAGACCCTTCCCCCTTGCCCTTGGAGGGCCCATAATAGGGACATGAGCCCAGGTCCCCCACAGCCTTGCTATGCCACGGGATGCTTTAATAGAAGAGTTACCATACCAAGTCAGACCAATAGACCGCTAGCCCAGCATCCAATCTCTGACAGTGGCTGGTACCAATGTTTTGCGGGAAGAGCATAAGAACAGGACATCTATGCAGCGAACCAGCCCTCGTCATTCACTCCCTGCTTCCAGGACTTGGAGGTTAAATCCACCCCCACTCCCCTCCAGCTTGGTTAATAGTCATGGATGGATCGACCCTCCAATGAATGCACTGACCCCAGTTATACTATCAGTCTTCACAACACCCCATGGCAGTGAGTTCCACAGGTTTATTGGCGATCGTGGGGAAATTAGCTGCGCCCTGCACCCGAAAGCGCCCATGGCAAACAGGGTGCTGGACAGGAGACCGGTTTCACTAAGCAAACACTAGCTGAAGAAGTGCAAGTTCGTGGCCAGCTCTTCCCCCTTCCAGAATGAACATGGTCTTCCTGCTGGGGGGGGGCTAGGAAAGAGAATTGTTGTTTGTTTTTAAATAATCAGAAAGAATGCAAGTGACAGGCCACATTCTGATAAACAGGGAAATCAACGTAGCTGGACTTTACTTCCGTTTCACACATGAAGCGCTCACACAAACAGAGCACTAAGACAAAGTTATTCAAGGGGAGGATGGGGAATATTTACTCCTGAAAAATGAGGAGCACAGACTTCAGTCTGTATTTCAAAGTAAATGTTCGTGTGAACACTTACTGGTGCGGGGATGGCGACCACGGTTCAGTGAGCCTTACATCTCAGTTGGGGGGGGCGGACTGACGCAGGGCTACTTCTTGTTTGTATGAAAGCAGTTACTTCAAGTTTACCTTTGTTCATCAGAACATGGCCAAAGAGAGCAGAGGCAGGAGAACGGTGACTAGTGTTTGGGCTCCCCTAAAGGCAAGGCGGTGAGGTCTCCGGGGTGGGGCGAGTCCCCGCTGTCACCACTCTAAAGGGACCCCCACTTGCAAGCCACCGACACACAGAGACATTCTGAGCACGGCTAGGAGATTTTCAGAGGAGGAAGAGGGAGGCGAGCAGGGCCTGCACTCTGCCCCTAACCACTCTGAAAACTCCTAGCAGTGCTCCGGCCACTTGAAGGCCCCAGTGAAAGGGCTGAGGGTGTGGGGTCAGGAAGGGAGAACAAAGGGTAGAGGAGACACAGAACGGAGAGCAAAGACAGGGGCTGAGAACGGGGTCTGGCCCAGCTTCCCGGTGCAACCAGCAAGCCTTATATGCAGGCCGGCAGCCAATCAGCAAGCTGGGAGGCGGGGCAAGGACTAGGACCGACAGGAGACGGGGGCGGGGTCAGGGCAGACCTGGGCAGGAGGAGTGGCTGGCGTGTGGGCAGGCCAAGGCGGTGGCACAGGCAGGCTGGGGGTTCAAGGCTGGGGCACAACCCGAGTCTAGGGCTCAGGATCAACGGAGCCCCCTCGCCCCATCCTAGCGACTCTGGTTGATCCCAACGCTGCTTGCATCAGGACAGCTGCCTAAACCCAGTCCCTCCCAACCCTGGCGCAGTGAAGCGGGGGGAGAAGGGGGGGAAAGGGAAGCAGGGTCTCGCCAAAAGAGGCAGCGTAGCATTCAGCTTGGTCGCTGCCTCTTCCTTTGGAAGCGTTTGCCTGGATAAATATGCCAACAACCTGTCGTTCCCTCCCCCAAGCCAGAGTTCAAGTGACGTGCAGATTTAAAAGCTTCCCCCACTAAACATTTCATGGTGGCGAGATCTTCCCGCCCACGTGACTGTTTTGTTCCACAGGGCTTAACGTTAAGTAAACAAAGGTCATAATGCCACAGGGTAGATCTCTTAAATGACCTAATTTTTTAAAAGCGCTTAGGGAAGCTATATTTGCTACTGACCCCCGCGTCTTTACAGAAATAGCAACAGGTTGTGTCGTCAGGCAGATCACGATTAGCCCTAAACCCGAGGGAAACCGGGGTAATTCCAGAACGTTTGAGCTGGTCAGCAACTGACAAGCTTCCCCCTGCAAATATACGGCTGCTTATATGTATCACTTCTCCTGCTAAGTGACTTTGGGAGTCACTGAAAAGTATTAGGGAGCTCAGCAAGTTAAGGCAACAAACAGTATTACAGTCAAGTATGCTGGGGACACAACGGAAACTAAGAAAACGGCCAAGTTCTAATCACGCAATGCTTTGTGGCCGTGGAGGCTCATCTGCACCATGTGCCAGTCATGGGAAACTGTGCACCATGCTGTCCCTTCCTCTCTCCCCACCCCAGCCAGGGTGATGTGTGAACTGCGGCTCTCCAATTCTCCTCACGCCTTCAAAATAAAATAAATCAAATTTAGGCGTGAAACTCCCCCTTTAAATCTTGTGCAGGGAGTCATGTTTCCCTGGGAAGCGTCTCTTTGAGAAAATACACTTGACGAACATCTTCTGCAAGAGTTCTGCAGATGTCATTTCACGGTAAGCGTTTTGCGGATGCCCACAACAGGGGGATTTTAAGCAACAACAGGTTGGCCTGGACGCAAAATGGCTTGGTTTGTGGAGTCCAGCAGCCCTTAGTGCTGGACTCTGGGACAGGGCAGGGATAAATCCTTATTGTTAATAATAGATGCTTTTGTGCTTTAAAAGCAGCAGTTCCCAAACTCCGTTGCCAACAGAGTGCCACCACAAGGCCGCAGTAATGGTCAGCATCTCCAGTTTCTCATCCCCACAGACTGTTCATTGACCATGCTTTTCCTATCTTGTGATTCAGGATCCCCATCCCCCCTGTAACTAAGCTAAGCACACGCACCTGAGACTTCTCAACTTGGGGATTGTATCCCTGTTTCTCCCCATGTTTGTATCCCTGTTTCTCCCCATGGTCCCCCACCCCCTTCCCTTGTCTCTCCTAGACTGTAGGAGGAACCTGTCTCTGATCAATGATTGTGCAAGTCCTAGGTACATTGCTGGTGCTATATAAGAAAAACAACCTGCTGATGCAGTGGACCTCGCCGAGGAAAGGAGGGAGAGGGGATGATTATCATGTGCCCCCCTCTCCCCCACTCACGGTGAAAATGGCCATGGCAGAAGCAGGGACCTTCTGCTGCGGCTGCCTCCTGCCTGCCCGTGACTCCATGAGAAGTTTTCTGGACCAGGAGTTTAGACCCTACTACTTTAAAAGATTCTTTTGCCATTAACGCAGGAGGCGGTATACACTCACCCGCTCACCATGGAGCACACGCGTTTGCAGATTCCAATGGGGCCAATAATGAAGGGGGGGGCGGGGGGGATTCACCCTGCAGAGGCAGAAGTTAAGTTTGCATTCACAACCAGTGGGTATTAGCTCAAACTGATATTCTGAGAGTTGCAAAAAAAAAGAACTCTCACCACTCCTCTGTTTGATGATCTTTGCTCTCCCCGAGGGGTAAGAGTTTTATGCAACTTTCAGAATGCGGGTTTGGTCAATACCCACTTCCCAAAAAGCATTGTGTGAATGCAGCTTAACTGGCAAAGTCTCCCAAATTCCAACCAAGATCTAGGTTCTTTCTGAAACTCAGTTATTCTGCTGTTCAGTCGAAAGAGAACCAACATTTCTCTGGGGCCCACAAAAATGGTGCATTGTTTTTGCCTTGCACGAGCAGACACACACGATGTATTCCCAGAACTGTGCTGTCACATCAGCCATCAGAATGATGGAGAATGCACTTGGCAGCCCAGGCTGATGTTTGAGTTCCATTCATTAGGATGCCAGTCCCCTCTCCCCAGAAAAAAAAGAGCATGATTATTAAAGGAGGAGTTGGGATGAAAGTGTGCTTCAATGGAGTAAAACCCAACATTCTTTGGACACACATGTGCCTGCAGAAGAACAAACGAAAAAAGTACCTTCTTATAAAAATTTGAAAAAGGAAAAAAAAACCAAAAAAAAACAACCCCACCTCTCAACTGTTAAGAATCACAACCACACCCCACCCCCTCAAAAAACCTGTGTGAATTACACAATGATCAGAAACAGATGCTTTGAGCAGGAAATGAGATTTCATGATCGCCAAAGTTATTTCTTATTGGGGACTTTATGTCAGCACAGGATGGGCAAGAGAACATAGGAATGGTGACAGCAAACGCTGAAAGTTTACGGTATATGCAGGAAGGGGAAAGACCACCGTCTGCAGTTGCAGAGACCTTCACCACTGAGGGGCATTCTGGACACTGTCAAATTATTTAATCATTTGAAAGGAAAAGGAATTTCTGCAGGGGGAGCCATCTGGGCTGGTCTGAAATCCACCTTCCCTCTTAAGTTCTCCCTCCCTTTGTTTTAAAGAACATCTGGGGGCAATTTTTTTTTTATTTTTTTTGAACCAACGCCAGGAGTTTACAGCAGGCAGGTGTACAAAGTCCTTTAGAGGAAGGCAGTGCTCCAGGTGGCTTGCCAGAATAAGGGAGCCACTTCTGCTAATCTCAACAAGTCCATGGGAGAGGTGCTGGCGCGCGCACGTGTGGACATGCACTTGTGGGGGGCGGGGGATACCTGGATAGGAGATGAAAAGCAGCAGATGTTGGGGGGAGGCTTTGATCCTCCTGGAGCATGCTGTTATAACCTGGAAATTGTTTAATGCGAATAAGAGACTCTGCTTTTACCATTCCCCACCTCCTATCCATTCCAGATTTCTTTTGGTTTTCCCACATCTGCATGCGCACACAGACATACATACAAATCTGTCACAGACGAGGCAACAGCACATTGTGCTCACTTACTTCTAATAAGCAATTGTTTTCTTGGCTCTGAGCAAATTCTTCTCTCCAAGACTACGTGCATGTCAAGTTTGACACGACAGTCGGACCTCATGGTAAGAAACCCCTGCTTCTAATGAACTCCTGATTATAACAATCCCAGCTCTAAGAATCATTTCTATCAACTGCTAACGGCCAAACCCGCTTAGAAAAACAGAATGAACTTTTTCCTCTGGCCCATGGAGGTTTGTTATATTGTGTTTATATGCTTAGATTCCCTTTTTTGCCCCCCAACCCCATGCTATTCAAAACAATCTCAGCCAGCCACCCCTCAAAATCATGCTATTTTACTAAAATGTAGGAGTTTGGGGGCTTGGGTTCCTGACCCTTTAGGTCACGCTACGCTCACATTTTAAAGCTGCACAGGTGACAAGAAGGGTAGCCAAAGTTCCCAAACGCAAGAGTCAGGCCATGCATGCAGACAGACGTATCCTGCTTTGTGATTAGCTGGTGGAGACCATTCGCTGGGATTCAGCGGAGACCCATCATTGAGGCAGTGTGGGGACCAGGATCAGCTACTACTTGAACTGCCCAAGCGCTGCATGCGGCTCCCAAACCACAGTTTTCCCACCCCTTTGTTTTTAAAAAAGTGATAGTCTCTCAATTTTCAGGCCAACGAGCTTCAAGAAAATGGAGCAAGGCTTGTGACAAGAGTCAGGGGGGACAGGGATTTGGGGAACTTTGTGTTGTCACACATGCCCAAGTGTGGGTGTTAAGCAAGCAAAACTGAGCAAATTCTCTCTTTAAAAAAAAAAAAACAAAAACCCATCAAATTAATTTGTGTTAAAGTATGAGATTTTTTTAACCTGATTATTATAATTATCTTCTATCATTTCTATAGTGATTTCAGTGTTCCAAGCACTTTACACTGCTTATCTAGTTCATCTCTGCCCACAACCCTGTGAGGGAGGTCATTATTATTTCCATTTTACAGATGGAAGAACTAAGAATGCCCAAAGTCACTCAGCCAGTTTAGGACTAAGATGGGATTTGAACCCTGATCTCCCCAGGTCCAAGCCCAACACCTTATCCAGCAGGCTACACTCACACGAGCAGAACCATAGCAAGCCCTGCAATCAAAATAAAAATTAAATACCAGCCCAGCCTTATTTTGACTATAGCTGGCATGACACTAAGAGGCACCGTCTGCCAGCTCTCAGCACCTCCAACACATGCAGCTTGGGATCTCCTACGTGAAAACGCAGACTCTGTCCTAAGCTTGCTTAAACTTGAATTTTAATGTTTCTGCCCCTAGCCAAGCAATTCAAGTTTGCGCTAAAACCAAAAAGAGAGGGTAATTTAGGTTCTATCTGGATTTGCTGATGAACCCCCCTAGCAGAGAGCAGGTGCTTTATAGCAAGACAGACTCCTGCCGTTTTTAAAAACCTGCTGGGAATTCACACATGGATGCCCTCAAATTACCCCATCCACATCCCCAGGAATCAAGAGTCCCCACCACAGACTCCTTCGTAACTCCCCCACCCCCTTCTTCCAGACCCCCCCCCCCCCCCCCCCCCCCCCCCACCCCCCCCCCCTTCCCCCAACCCAACAAGCTGAATTCACAGAACTGACACGATGGCATCCCACAAGGGACCTCACGAAACACACAAAGACAACACAGCAAGTTTGGCAGAATACATACATCCCAGCTTCGGTAATTCTATTACAATTATTTACTGGAGGGAGAGGGGCAGCCCAGGGGAAGGGAAAGCACAATTAGAACTGCTTTTAAAAAACAGAGCCAGAATTCTTTTTTCTTTTTTTTAAATTAAATGTAAGTAGTGACAAGTCCACGGACAGATTAAAGCCATTGTCCAGGAAGATCACAATTCACAATGGCTCACAATGCACACAAGATTAGAAACACTTCTCTGAAAAGAAGCTAATTACTAGAAATAATTACTAGAAAGAAATCTGTTATGGCTTATCAGTTTCCCTGCTGTTTAAACAATCCCCCCCCCGCCCCCCCTACTTTACTGGGGGCAAGTGGTGAAGGGGAACAAGCAGAGTGACTGATTCCAACTGCCCCCACCCCCTCTCCAAAATCCACTACTTATTATTCCCCCAAAGCTCTTTCTGGATTAGCAGGTTCAGGAGGAAGAGCTGCAATGGTGGCAAAGGGAAGAGGCACAGAGCCCAGCACTGACCCAGAAGCGAATCAGGCTGCAACTGTTTAAAGAGCGAGGGTGTCGCTCCCTCTACATAAATGGGCGAGACAGACAGGAGGAGACTGGCCCAACATTAGACCATAAAGATCAGGAATTGAACCCGTGTCTTCTGTAGCCTCAGGCCAATGCCCCACCCTTTGGAGCTCACTGCCGGAAAGCACGGGCTGTACTGTACGAATCGAAGGCAAACTCCAGAGACCCTCTCTGGAGGGTCACTTCACCCGAGAGAAAGGAGCTCAAAGCGCCAAGATCTCTCACCCATTTATGTGGCTGCCTTGTTCCAAGAGTAATAGACACAGGCAGGGGTGAAGCGAGGTTGCAAGGGACCCCAGGATAGACGTTACTATGGGCCCCGCCTACCCTCCCTTCCAGCAGCAGGGGGGATGCAGCTGCATCAAGCAGCATGCCCACCCCCCATGCAACTGCACTACCAGTCCCTACTAGAGCTACCAGCTTACCTGCGTCCGGCGTCACAGCCGGCCCAGCGGATGCAGCAGGCAGCAAAGGAGACACCATTCAAAAGATGCTGCTATCTGAACTTCTTGTTGTTAAGCGTGCGGTTCTCATATTGGTCCCGAACAGGACACGCGAGAGACATGCTGCCGGAGTGTGTAACCCTTCTACAGACAAGGATTGCTTGCAAGGCTCAAATGGGCTCTCACACTCACCAACAGAAACTGAGCTCAGAAAACGAATCTCTCTCAACTTTCTCATTTGAGCTTTAAAGTACCTCCTGCTTAACACCGACATCTGCAAACACTCTATGCCAGGGGGCGCGCGTTAAGAACCTTTTCCTTCCCAGGGGCCACTATGAAAATCTGTACAAGCTCCAAGGGCCACAAAGAAATAGGGAAGAGGATCTGGATCAGGAAGAAGAGGGTCTGGCTCTATTCTGGAGTGCATGCCCTCATCTCTGCTCCCTTACCCTGAACTCAGTCTTCCAATGGCTGGGGGGTAGGAAGTGGACCAAACGGGCCAAATCCAGGCACTGGAAAAGGGGTCAAATAAAAACTAGTCACGAGCTGCATTTGGCCCCCCAGACCTGAAGTTCTCCACCCCTACTCTACGCTACCCCCCCCCCCCGTGTTTTTGTAGTCATGCGCACTTTCAAAGTCCAAGTTTTATGGTGAGTCACAACTTTATTTTGAAAGTCAAGCCATCCAAGTAGGCTATGTCCTTAGGGTTTAATCATGCCGGGGGAAGCAAGCATTTCTTGGTTTTGATTTCTGGATTCATTTCTTTTTTTACTGCCCCTGTCTGAGTAATTCTAGTCTAGATAGTTAAGAACACCGTTGCTTTCTGCAGCAGCAGCTCAGGACTTCCCTGGTCTGCCGCATCCCTCTCTGACAGTAGCCTCAGCAGCACTGGGTACATTCTAGCCTTTTCCTTGCCGCTTTGGAGGCAAGTGATCTCTCGATCTCGTGTTTTGCACTTGTTGACCGAGCTGTGAGAAACCCAAGAGGGTGTCCTGAGCAACACAGGTTGGGGACCACACTCCACGCCAACATTTTAGGATGCTCATTTCATGTGCTAGCAGTGGCTGACTGCTCAGGTGTACACAAGAACCACTTAGTGTCCCAATTGTGCAACCAAAACCTCACTCCCCCTACAAGCCCCTGATGCAAGACCCAGTCAGCGAGAAATCCACATTAACATGTTCCACTACACCGCTCTGCACACTCCGCCTCCTGCAGGCTCTCTAGCCCTCCTCCCCGTGCCCATCGCTCAGGTAAAGATCAGTTTTTTAGCAGCAATCACTGCAGGCTCCTCCTGCAAAACCTTGCCCTGGGAATGACGCCATCAATCCTAACAGCACGAGCAGGCAGCGAATCCCTGCTGCCACTGCAACTGCTTGAGTCACAGACTAAAGCTTCACAAAAACCTCCTGCTTTCCAACGGGAGCAATCTTGCCATGTCAGGTGCCTGCTCCTCCTCCTGAAATGCAGGACGTTCCAAGCTAGGATTAAGCTGCTTTCCTGTAAATACAGGCACAAATCCATGGGACTGCGCTGGCTGCAGCACAGGACGCAACTACGGCGTCCTCCTTGGAACCAACTCTGAAGAGTCAAGCTGAAAAGGTTACCCACAAAAACAATGACACCTGCTGAAATTGCTGTACCTGAACCCTTTGGGGCGGATTGAGTACTAAACAGTATCCGTTTAGTGCCTGACAAATGATCTAAATTACTGCTTTTCAGATACCAAGTTATTCCATTTTGCACCATTTTACCAATCACTAGTTCGTCATTTGTCTGTCTCTTTTCCACCCACTTATTAATTGTTCCACGTCAGAAAGATACGGGTGGTCACACGGTAAGCCAGAACGGGTTGGTGCAATGTAAAGTTGGTAACCCGATAAAACCTGGTATTCTGGGTAGCCAGGTACCTATTTCGGCATTTGGGTACCTGATAGGTTACTCAACAGGCTACCCAAAATGTTGAGTATTCTCTGAGGGTACAAAATTATCTACCTGTTTCCACTCTGCTGAAGAGTACAGGCATAAAAGAAAGAGGGGGGAGGACAGAAGGAACATGTATGGGAAGAAATAATTAACCCCATGGGTTAATTATAGTGGGGGTTAAAAATTTCCCCTCCCCTCACAGTTCCAGGATTATAGGGGCAGGGCTTCTGTGGGTCAAGGGGATCCAGTATCCACACAAATATTAGTACAAACTGACACCACTGAAAGTACCCTCCTTAGAGAGATCTTCTGTAGCGCAAACTGCATGACTTCAAGTCGATTTTGGACTATCGATACTCTATGGCTGCTGCACAGAACAGCAAACAGGTGCTGAATTCAAAGACTTTTCTGGTTCCCATGTTTTCCTGAGATACATATTCTGTGAAGTTAAGGTTAATAGGAGTCTCCAATCTTGAATTTCCTGCAGGCGTGTCAACTTGTTTAAGGCTCTGCAAGCCAAAGATACCTGTTGCTGCTTCTTTTTCTTTTGGTGCTAGGAAGAAAATGGAGACAAAACCAAGGGAGAGTGTGTATTTGTTTAAAAGATGAACATGACTTGATTGCATGAGTCTCCAGAGCTGGGGGGGGGTCCATCATCCGATGCTCCAGCGGACACTTGGAGGCAGTGAAGCGAGATTTGAAAACTACACGAAACCAAGCAGTTAACCGCAGGAGTTGCCACTTTTGAAGGCTGCCAAGTATGTTATACCATGCCAATCCCGACAGGTACCCGCTCCACGAATGCCTCATTTACCGAGGTTTCACGGATACTGGAATTGAGACTGTAGGTATTTATAATGCCTCTTAGTCCTGCACGCCGATAGTACAGAGCACGTTGTGCGGACATCGCCTGTCCCTCGGAACCACCTAACCCAGGAGTTCACCTCTTGAAATCAAGATTCTTTTCCAGACTGAGCTGAACTAGCTGCACCTAAAGCGTTGGTGCTGGCTAATGTGTCGTATCATGTTTGGGCCCAATGTGAATTTGTAATAGGGATTTGTTTCCCCAAGTGCAAAGTAGTGAATGTTCTATTGACTGGTATTTGATAGCTCATTTGGGATTCCACCAGGCATGGTGGATCCTTGTGCGTTTGGCTGGCCTTTTTGATATCCTGTAAGTTACCAATTGGCTACGCCCTTTCATACGTTGGTTCATGGCCAGACGAAGGGTCCATCAGTTCACCTTCCAGTCGCCGACTGCAGGCACCTTTGATTGCTTCTCTTCCATTCTTTCATGAAAGGGTCCCCTTCTTAACTGTAACCGGGGACCCATTGGTGGCAATGGGGGAAAACGCAGGGAACATGGGTCCCTGCCCGTAATGAAGCTAAAGATGTGCACCTGCAACATCTCAATTTTGTGAACGTCTCCGTCTCTCTTCCTCTGTCCCATCCCTTGTCTTTCCTAGACTGTAAGCTCATCAGGGCAGGGACCTGTCTCTAATTAAGGACTGCGCAGTGCCAGGTACATTGCTGGTGTAATAACAGTACACAAAAGGTCATAATGACATGATTTATTTCCTACTACTCCCAGCTGCCTCAGAGCACACCCATCACAAGGATGGTCCTTGGGACGTCCATCATGTGCACTAGTGCTGAAACTCTGTATTCGACTCTGTTTACCGAGTAACCGAGGAATCGACGTGGTACTCGATCCAGTACTTGGGACCAACATATGGGGCTTTTCCCGTCCCTATAGAAGGTGATTCGGTACTCGGTATTTGGAAAATACTCAGTATTTGGTTTCATTTTACCATATATTTTACTGAGTACCGAGTATTCGTCTGAATTTCTGAGGACCAGCTGAACAATTGGAGCGAGTCCTTGGAAATACTCGCAAATAACATGCTGACTATTCGTTTCAGTCCTAATGTGCACTGATGCCGTCTCACCAGACTGGCTGGCTCGAGCATTCAAGCGTGAAAGGGTGACACACTGGGGGACATAAGCCGTAGGGTGCAAATTTCAGTCATTAAAGTCAATGGGACAGGACCCCATTGACTTACCGAGGTCTGGGTCCCGGTTCTCATGAAGGCCGTTTTCACATGGACCGGGGTGCCTTGGCGGTCTGTCAGGGATGGGTGGGCGGGCGGCCCATCCCACGGACGCCCACCCATATCTCCACGCACCGAGCATCCACCATTGGCGCCCATTGCTTATTACCCCGCCCCCTCCTACCAAAGGCAGCCCGGGGGCAGCTTACAATACAAAATATATAATATACGTAATAAAAACAAACAACAACAACAAAGAACAAGAGAGGGAAAACGCAGCCTCCCCACAGTGGGGAGAGAACACGTCAAGCCACAGTAACGTTTAAAAACTCCACTCCAGCCCCCCACCAAAAGAACGCCACCCTCACCCACACCAAAAGCCCAATATTAGCCCAACTATACACAGTCGTGCAGTAATGCTGAATGCATTCGCTCTGCTCCCTTCCTCCCAGCTTTCAAATTCCTTCCTAAAACCCTACCTCTTCCATCAGTCTTTCCCTCCCACTTCACCTCCAAAGGCTGCTCACAAAGGCTCCTTCTACTCTGGCTGGTCGGTCGTCCAGGGTTTCCCTCCCACCTTGTAACCAAGCTAAGCACACACCCACCCCCCACAACTTCATGAATTTCTCCGTCTCCCCCTCTCTCATCTTTCCTAGACTGTAAGGCCCTAAAGGCAAGAACCCATCTCTAAGAATTGTACAGCACTGGTACATTGCTAGCACAATATTATAAAGTAAGACCACACCCAATACAGCCATTGGAAGCATCCAACGAGTCAGTGAAGAAATGAAGGGTCCTCCAGAAAGCAAAGTCAATGGCCCATCTCTTCGAGCTGAGGTCAAAATCTCCTCATTTCTCTGGAATTTTTCTGCATTTTACAGAGAATCCACCCCATTTTTTATTATTATTTTTTAAACCAAGAAAATTCCACCTTTGGTTTATAAGTTCTCCTCCAAGCCAGAACACCAGAAAGAATGGGCTCCCCCTTTGGACCAAAGACTTCCTCCCCAGGGACTTTATTAAAAATCTCCTCTTATTGCCCACAGTGGGCTAGCTGGCTCCTAGCAGGTCCTATTCAGAAAGCCAGTCTTCGAAGTCTAACCGCACGACTCGGACTTCTTGCCATCTTCTGCCGAGAGGAAATTGCCTGATGCCAGCTTCCTAGGTCACTCGGGTTCTCTCTTCCTCTTTCTAACCAGCTGGTGAAGCAGGAACCCCTGATTTCACTGGGGATTTTCTCTCCTAGAGCCATTACTATTCACATCCTCCCACCCCCAGCCACCTCTCTCTCTCGCTGACGCCCTGGCCATGGCTAAGCACTGTTGCTAAGGGAAAGGAGGGAAGACGAACCCGTGCCTAATGTAATTAGAAGCTAACTAAGCCCTTCAAGGAGGGATATTTTCTGCTCTTAATCCCCCCAGAGTCTGAAAGGTAACTAGGTAAACTGTCACGCACCCTCGTGGCACTGGTTGCGGTGTCTCTGGGGAAGGGAGTTAGAAGCAGCAGGAGGAAACGCACGCTACCCCCTGAACTGCTGTTTGACCCGGAGAGAAGGACCCTGCCTTCCTCTCCGCAGGCGGCCAGAAACTCGTACAGGCCCAAAAGAAGAGAGCGTGCCTGCCACACTAACAGGGCACCCTACTCTCTGATCTCTCACCTTTGCCACCATCTCATGGACCAACAATGGAAGAAAGCTCCTTAAGTGTAGAAAGGAAAAAAACCTCAAAAGATTTTTTTTAATTTTTTTTTAAAGTCACTTCTAGAAGTGTCCAAGCAATAGTTCTGGGGATGCAGAAAGCCTCCATGTTGTCCCATCAGAGCCCATCCTAACCTCTCGTTCGAGTGGTAGGATCCCTACAGAGGAACACAACTGCTCTCTACCGGGGAGGATAAGAGGAAATGGGTTTAAGCTGCAGGAAGAAGGGTTAAATATTTAAGACCTTTGGGCAACAGAACAAGTCTGCTATGAAAGGCGCAGTGTCTCCTTCACTGAAGTTTTTAAGAATAGATTTGAGGCCCATGGATGGATGAGGTAGAGAATGAACCCAGCCTGGGTGCAGAGGGTTGGAGAAGCAATCTATGACAGGGATGGGCCAAGTTCCCAATCTCAAGAGTCATGCGCTACTGTTTTTCTATAGTCAAGAACCACAAAGCACGCGCGCGCCCCTTTGAAACGTCTCCCATGCTGAACTGCTCCTGCATCGCCAGCTGCTGCTCAGCTGCCCTGGGACAGACGCTGGCCAGCAGCCCCACTGGAACTGCCTGAGAGTTTGTGTGGCTCTTGCATCGCAGCTTGTCCACCTCTGCCCCAGGAGATTTCTTCTACCCTCACGTATCCAACACTGACAGAGCGACTGCACTAGGTGCAGGGCCCCAAGGGAGACGCGCTACCGCAAATCACGGGGTTTGCGCAGAACCCCGGCCACAGAGACATTCCACTCGCCGGGCAACATCACGGCATGCAAGCGTCTGATCGGCTCATGTGCGGGGATGTCACCTATCACTGCACGCAGGCCAATCAGAGGGTTGGCATGCAGTGACTGATGGGTGACATCATTGAAAAGAAAGCCAATCAGAGGCTTATGTGCTGTGAGGTCAGACTTATGCCCCCTGCATTGGCAATGGGCTAGAGCAGGCGGGGGGTGGGAGTAACCCAGCCCCGCTTAGCAGTGGGGAAAATCCCGTGCAGTAGATTCCACTTCTGAGTGGGCTTGGCTAAGTTGGTGATGGGGCCAAGCAGGCAGGGGGCAGGCGGGAAACCCACCCCCATCCTGGCACAGTGAGAGTGGGGCCCTGCAGAAATCGGACCCGGGGGCCCGCAGACTCCAGGAGAATTTTAAATAAATTTTTGCATGAGAACCGGGGAGCCCGGTCTGTGTGTCGTTCGGTTGAAATTTCCCGTGGCGTTTCCAGTGCTTTATTATGGTTTGTGCTTTCGCCACTTCTGGATAGTTTAAAAAGTCATCTCCAGCCTCTTCACTCCCCTAGGCCACTTTGGAAATGAGTTCAAGATCCATGGGCTAGAGCAGGCCTGGAGTCAAGGGGGCTCGGGAGGGTCTTAACCATGGATCCGTGCCATTGACGTGTCCCCTACCCTTGAGAGCATGCTCCCTTCCCCCCTGCTTCTCTTTCAGTGCTCGTGGGGGAGAGACTGGATCCATGGGCAAGATTCAGGAAATGGAAGGCAGGCCAATAAAAAAACACACAAAAAACCCCACAGCTGTGGGCTGGATTTGAACCCCAGACCCTTGATCTAGGAGAGTCTTAACCACAGAGAGCATGCCGATCACTTACCTACTACCGAACCCAGGAATGGCGATGAAGGTATACTGTTGTGAGATGATAGGTCCCTGTGTTCTCCATAATGGGAGCCTTCACCATAGCCCTGCTAAAAAACAAAATGGAAGAAAAAAAAAGAAAACACCAGCTCATACAGGGTAAGCGCATCCGATACAGTTCAGGTCTCTCTATGGTGGTCAGAGGGAGAAGGGACATCCTCTCTTTCCCCCTGCAGCAGCGCTGCACCACTGCTCTCCCCAAGCTAAAAAAAAAAAAGGCACCAGGAAGAGATCAGCTGTACCACCAGCAACTTACTTCAGCAAGAGGCTGGAGTAGAGGGAGGGGCACAATCCAGAGCCAAGGCTTTTGGTGTAGATAGGTTTTTAACAGATTGGCTCAAAAGCAAAACATTGGGGTCCTGATTCCATGCCGCCAAATGTGACCCAGCTACCTACCTCTTTACAAAACAACCAGCCAACTGCACAGAGTTTGGGGCGTTTGCATTCTGAGAGTGTCTGGTCTGGCACACTAGGGGCAGGGACAACACAATGGGGTGTGGGGATCCAGGTAGGAATACCGAGTCAGACACAGACACAGACACAAACACACACACACACACACACACACACAGACACCGAGGACAACAGGGACCTCTGGCTCTTGGAGCAGGGAGGGTTGAGGAACCTTTTTCCTCCCTTGTACTTTGAAAGTTAGTACAAGCTCTGCCAGCTGGACAGGAGTTGGGTGTGCGTGTCGGGGTGCTCAGGATGGGGAGAGTCGAGATCATGGATCTATGCCAGGGGTGGGGAACCTTTTCCTTCCCTGGGGCCACTCTGAAAATTAGTGCAAGTTCCAAGGGCCACATAAATGTTTGAGGTGGGGGGTCCAGTTGGCAAGAGGAGGGTCCGTATCACGGATGTGCCGCAGACCCATCCGCTACCCTTGCAGGCAGGTCCTCACTGCTGCTTCCGTCCCCTGTACTCAGACTTAGTTTCAAGAACCAGAGTTCCAAGAAGAAAGGGACCCATATAAAGAAACTAGCCACGGGCTGTGTTTGGCCCCGAGACCTGAGGTTCCCCACCCCTGGGTCTACGTCATGGACTCATCTTCCTATCCTTGAGTACTGCCCTCATCTCCTGCAACGTGTTCTACGCGGGGCTACCCCTGGTGACGGACCGCCGTGAGCACATTACACCCGTGCTCTGGTCTCTGCGCTGGCTGCCGATAAGTCTTCCGGGCCCAAATCAAAAGGTGTTGGGTTTTGACCCATAAAGCCCTAAATGGCCTGAGCCCTGCCTATCTGCAGGATGGCGTCACCCTCGCGCCCTCCTCAAAGTTCCGCGGGTAGCGACAATGGGGGGGGGGGGTTCTCGGTGGCTGCACCTCAGCTGCGGAATTCCCTCCCGCCGGAGGCCCGCCGGGCCCCAGGTCTCCCCTCTTTCTGACGACAATGTAAGACCTGGCTGTTCCACCAGTCTTTGGGTGAGGGAGATTTGGGGGTGGGAGGGGAGTTTAGCTCTGCCTTTGGGCTCACTGTGTTCTATACGGTTATTTATTGTTATTTATATATTAGATAGGTTTTATTATTACATTTGTATATGTTTTAAAAATGCTATAAGTCGCCCTGAACTGCAGTGGCAGGAGGCGGCGGCCAATAAATCAAATGAAAAGAATAAAATAAAATCACTCTCTACTCCCATCCCCTGAGAGCTGACTCTTTCAGCCCTTGAGGGGAGAAGCTGGATACATGGGCCGGAGCCAGAAATGGGAAAGTAGCTAAATTTAAAAAAAAAAAAAAACTAAAAAAAACCCCTACTTTTTTTAAAAAAAAAACCAACCCAGCTGTGGGCTGGATTTGGCCGCTGGGTAAGAATTTCCCCATCTCTGCCTTCGAGGAGACAAATGAATGTGCTCTGGCAGCGATTTGTGAATGGGGAGGGTTGACCTGTCTACCCAGCTCATAGGGAGGGCCGTACGCCTCTGCCCCAAGGCCACCAGGGCGCTTGGAGAAGAGCTCCCGGGCCTAGAGAAAGCGCACAGAAAGCAGCTCCCTCAATAGCAAGCCTGGCAGCTCCCCACAATTCACGCTCACTCTGAACTCGCTGGGCACTTGGCAGCTGCCCTGGGGAGGAGCCCCCTTCCCGCTCCCCTCCCTCCCGAGCTCACTGTGCGTAATTCTCCCAGGCCACCTCCCCTCCCCAGCGTTAAAAGGGGCGAGGAGGAACTATAAAGATGAGAAACGGCGCAGTGCCTTTTTCATCGCTGACCTAAGGGGAAGGGAACGGTGCCGTTGCAGGAACGAATGCCATCAACTCATTAAAACATGAGCATCTGTCAAAAAAACACCATTTCAATTAAGTTAATGTCTTTTCTCCCCACCCCCCCACCCCTCGGTTATATGCTGTCATCGTCTCAATGCCTTTCCCTTGCCCCCCCCCCCAATGTTCTCCCTCAAGCATTTATGCGTTTGATTTCCATGTCTTCACAAAAACCTTCACAGCAGACAGTGACATGCTAAAACATGCCCTGCTTCTCCCCCCTGCAACAAAACTCTGTCTGTTTAGGGCGTGCTTACAAGAGCACTCCAGATCTGCGGGTTTTATTCACAAAGAGTCACTCTGGATTAACGCTCTCCCTCTACATCTGTTCTCGCGAGAAGGGGGAGCCGGGGGTAAGGGGTTCACTGCCCCCAATCTTCCAGGGAGCTGCCAGCATGGGTAATCACATACAAAGGAGGAAGTAACGAGATTCACTGGGACAGCAGAGGACTGCATAAATAAGGGTAATTTCCCCAAACAGTACACACGAGCATGGCCCCTAGAGTAGGAGCCTCCCTCCTCATTTTCACCCTGCTTCTCTGGAGAAGAAATTGGCCTCCCCTTCCCTTTATCCTCAATTATACCGCTGTACTCAGCTCATGCAAACACTAGGGAAGTTGACAAGAGTTCGGGGGTAGTTACCACCAAACACCTGCTTGTGGAAAGAAACCCTTGTGAAGGTCTCTCCAATGCTGCCTCGGGTAAGGAATAACAGGGCAATTAGCAAAATAGGGATACAATGTAGTGTTCTATGACAGAATGTATCCTTCAAAAAGCTTGGCTTCTGATCACCTCCACTTTTGAAGGACAAGATGGTGTTTTGGTTCCGTACATGGTACAATGAGGCCTCCCCACAACAGGTGTCTTTCTGGGTTTTATTATATTCTGGTTCAGTTCTTCAGGAGCGGAAGAGAGAGGAGAGTGAGCAAACAAGCAAGCATGACTGCCATACAAAGCACAGTTTCAGCAGTCCTTGCTAGTTCTGTGGCTAAGTGTCCGCCATTGCGTCAAAACGGGCTGCATTTCCCCTCCTAGGCTGTGTTGGCAGCATCCTCTCTCACCCCCACACCTCCGACTGCTACAAGCAAAGCTTTGCCCTGCTCGCTAAACAGATGCAAGAGGGACTGCAATGGGGGGGTGGGTGGGGTGGG
>QEPC01004913.1:1273470-1291370 GCA_003113815.1 Sphenodon punctatus
CCTCCTTGTCTTTTAGATTGTAAGCCACAGGCAGGGACCGCATCTATTTCTATGTTCTGTACAGCGCCAGGCACATGGCTGGCGCTATATAAATGTTTATAATAATAATAATACGTCCTGCTTGGCCTCCTACTAGACGACTGCTTCTAGTCCACCCAGCGGTACTGGGTCCATTGGGCCAGGGAAGATAAAGGCGGTCAGACATAGTGCTGGTCACATCGCTCCCTTGTGCACCACAGGTCACAGAAACTGGGATGCCTTAACTACACCAGCCCAGCGGGCCACTTGGGATGGACTCGGACTTGACTTCCGCATGTCTTTGTTGCTGTTCAGGTCAGTGGATTATATTTCCGCCTCAAATTGGGGTCATAGAGGCAAAAATGTTAAGAACCATCAAATTAAACCTTAATTCAAATACTCTTCCCCTGCCAGGGCTGGATTAACCTAGACCCTTCTGGGGCTGCAGCCTGGGACCCGCTGCCCTGGTGAATACAGCTCTGACTCCGTGCCAGGGAGAGACAGGGACCCGAGTGGCTTGTGAACAAATGAAATAGGCAGAGAGAGATCACTCCAAATTCTGCTAGCTACGGACTCCCAGTTAAACCTAAACCCAGAGCCATCACCGGCTCCTAGCGATGGCTAATTCAAACAGATCTATTTCAGATGGAAATATCACCCAGAAGAAAAAACACTGATTTGTGAAAAGGAATAAAATGCTGCAGGGAAAAAAAGTTTTCATTCCCCCCACCCCCATGCTGGAAATATTTTCTCCAGTTCGTATAAATAAAACATCCCAGTTCGTGTAGCGGGACAGCAAATGCATCACCCCATGAATGCCTGCTGCAAACGACTGGAATCTCTAGCTTTCCAGCTGAGTGACGCTCCCTTATCCTGGGAGCTACGTATCCTGGGCAGATGCTAGGCACGCTTTGCTCCAAAACTAACACATCCTGCGTTTTTCTTTTTCTAGTTTCACTAGAAGTTTAGAATTCTTTATTAGGAACAAAAGGAAAGTTTGACATTTTTCACAGGATAGAAGATGTCATTTTCTAATCAACTCTACTGCCCAGAAATCCTATAAGCACCCAACAGTCCCCACCATCCCCTGTACCCAGATACCCCAGAGGACATGCTTTTTGTCCTGATTACAGAGATGTCTGGATATTTATTTTGATTTATATCCCACCCTATCACCTGAGGTTCAAGGCGGTTTACAATAAATACATAGAATGCAAATATAAAGTAATTAAAACCCCACAAAACTAACCCCCCTCCCCCCCAATAATCTAACCCTGCCCACTGAATGCCCGGCCAAATAAAAAGGTCTCACGCTGCTTCCGGAAGACACTCAAACTAGGGCCCAGGCGAGCCTCCAAGGGAAGGGAGTTCCAAAGCCGCGTGAAGGCCTCTCCGCGGGCCCGAGTCGTATGAAACTGGGCCAACGATGGACCCCGCAAGAGGGGCCCCTTGGCCGATCTTAAGGGCCGTGAAGGAGCATAAAGAGAAAGATGGCCCTTCAGATCTGTAGGGCCCAAGCCGTTTAGGGCTTTAAAAGTCAAAACCAGCACTTTGGATTGTGCCCGGAACGCTCTAGGCAGCCAGCGTCGACTCCTAAGCGTTTGGTGTAACGTGCTCCCGGCGACCCACCCCCATCAAGAGACGGGCCGCCGCATTCTCCACCAGCTGCAGCCCCCGAACAGTCTTCAAGGGCAGCCCCACGTAGAGCACACTGCAATAGTCCAGACTCGAGGTGATGAAGGCCCAGATGACGGTGGCCAAATCCACATTGGAAAGAAAGGGCCGCAGCCTTCTCACCCGATGGAGTTGGCGAAAGGTCCTCCTGGCCGCGGTCGCAACCTGACCTTCCAGGCGCAGCTGAGGATCCAGGAGCTCCCACCACAGGCTACACACCTGAATAACGAGGCCGGACCCCCAATCCCTCGCCCTCCTAGTCCACAGAGACAGCCAACCATCACCACCTCAGTCTCATCTGGACTCCGCTTCAGACGGCTCAGCCCACACCCAGTCCCCAATAACAGCCAGGCACTGGGTTAGCACCCAGACTGCAGGGCCTGGGTCGGATGAAAAGGATAAGTAGATTATTTATAAATAAATAAATTTAGATTTCTACCCTGCCTTTCCCAAATGGCTCCGGGCAGCTTACAAAAACAATTAAAAATAATATGGAACTACATCAAAACACAAACTCCCAATCTTTGGGTGACATCCGCATATTGAAGACAACGCACCCCAAATCTATACACGATGTTACCCGGGGGCCTTAGATACATCTTGAACAGGAGGGGAGACAAGGCAATTGGGATTCTTACCTGTGAATTGCCCTTCTGTAGACTTGCAGGGAGATTATTCGGACACAGGGAGCGATCTCCCTCACGTCCACTAGGAGGCAGCGCAGACTTTCCACTGGGCATGCGCCGGGAGATCGCGCCCTCGCTTCCGCGGGTGTATCAAAGCCGATGAATCCATCATCTGTAATAACCAATAAACAGAACACTCCCCAACTAGGAGGTAGGTTAACGGTACCCCTGAGGGTACAAACAGTGGCTTTCCTTGGCCGGAACAGTAGAACTATAATAAGGAGCCCAGGGAGGGCCAAATAATCTCCCTGCAAGGCTACAGAAGGGCAATTCACAGGTAAGAATCCCAATTGCCCTTTCTATAGCCTTCAGTCCGATTATTCGGACACAGGGAGTTACCAAAGCAGTGTATTTATTCGGCAGGGAGGGACATAAGGTCAAGGAGACCCCATCACCCCCTGTAGAATCCGATGGCCAAAGGCGGCCTCAGCGGATTGGAAGAGGTCCATTTTGTAGCGCTTAAAAGTATGTGGGTTTTTCCAGATGGCTGCCCTACATATCTCCCCAAGCGGGGCCCGGGAGCGGAGAGCCCAGGTAGCGGCCACTCCTCGGGTGGAATGAGCCCAAATAGGGTTAGGAGGTGACAGGCCGGAGGTTTTGTACGCCTCAGCAATGCAGGTCGAGATCCATCCGGATATAACTGTCTTGGAGGCCTTTTGGCCTCTGTGGCGTGAATGGTAGCTTACTAAGAGACCTGAGGATCGCCTGAAGGGGGCAGTTCTGTGAAGGTAGATTTTGAGGGCCCTTCGTACATCTAATGTATGCCAGGCCTTTCTAGCCGATGGTGGGGTTTAGGGCAGAAGGAGGAAAGGACCACGTCCTGCAACATGTGGAAAAGAGAAGGAACCTTCGGGAGGAAAGAGGGATCGAAGCGGAGGTTGACCGAATCTCTCTTGAATGAGCAGAGGACAGGGTTGGCAGACAGGGCCCCAATTTCAGAAATCCACCTAGCGGAAGCGATCGCTATCAGAAAGGCTACTTTTATGGAGAGAAAGAATAAGGAGACCTGGTCAAGTGGCTCAAACGGAGGACCGGTGAGGGCCTTGCGAACCACATTGAGGTTCCAGGGCGGGAATCTGTGCACTACTGGGGGGGGGGGGGGGGGGGGGTTTTTGGGGGGCCCCGGGGGGGGGGGGGGGGGGGGGGGGGGGGGAGAGTTTACGAGCAGCCCTGATGAACTGGCGTATGTGGGGGTGGGTCGAAAAACGGGGTTTTCCGGAGGTCCCCAGGATACTATCTAGCGCAGTTAGTTGTCTGGAGAGGGTACTGGGGCGGAGTCCCTTCTCTAGTCCCTCCTGAAGGAACTGGAGGACCTGGCCTACAGAGGGTGGCTGAGGGGGCAGCTGGTTGGAGCGACACCAATTCACGAACACCCCCCAGGTGGATTGGTAGATGCCCTGAGTTGACTTTCATTTAGAGGCTAGAGAGTGTGTACAACTGCATCTGAGTAGCCCAGATTCTGTAGGGCTAAGGTTTCAATAGCCATGCGGTCAGCTTCAGAAACTCTGGTTGCTGGTAAAGGAGAGGCCCCCGCGAGAGGAGGGCCGTCGGAAGTGGTTCCCTCGGGACAGGTTGAGCAGGTCTGCAAACCAGGGTCTGCAGGGTGAGAACAGGGCTACAAATATGGCGGTGGCTCATTGCTGTTTGCATCTGCGAATCGCCCGGCTGAGAAGTGGAAATGGCGGGAAGGCATACAGGAGGCCCGTCTGCCACCGCTGGTTGAGCACGTCGAGGGCCTCGGCCCTGGGGTGAGGGCTCCTGCTGAACCACCGGGGTACCTTGTAGTTGGTTGGAGCGGCAAAAACGTCGAGAATCGGGCTGCTGAATCTCTGCACTATGCACTGGAATGCTGAGGCACTGAGGGACCATTCCTCGGGTTGTATTGTTTGGCGGCTCAGCCAGTCCACCTCCACGTTGTCTATGCCCTTTATGTGAAGGGCAGCGAGAGAGTGTAGGTGAGGCTCTGTCCAGCGAAAGAGTCGCGATGCTTCCCTGTGGAGTGATAGAGATTGAGAGCCCCCTTGATTGTTGATATAGGCCATCGCTGTGGTGTGGTCTGTGCAGACCAGCACATGGTGTCCCTTCAGGTGGGGGAGGAAGTGTTGGAGGGCCAGCCGAATGACCTTGAGCTCCAGTCAACTGATGCTGTGGCTGGTGTCTGCGACTGTCCAGTAGCCCTGAGCGATGTTGGTCCCTAGGTCGGCTCCCCAGCCTGAGAGGCTGGCGTCTGTTGTCAGGATGAGCCTGGATGGTTCTGTTAGGGGAACTCCCTGAAGGAAGCGGTGGGGGGCTTCCTACCATTTGAAGGAGCGTTGTGTCTCGGGTGGGACTGTGAGGTAGGCCGGGTAGCTGTTGATTATGTGAGTCTGCCATGGGCGCAGCAACCGTTGGAGCGGGTACGCATGAAATCTGGCCCACTGAAGATGGCATATGCACGAGGTCAAGGTGCCCAGGAGAAACGCTAGTGTTTGCACGGAAGTGCGTGGGGCTGTCCGTGTAGATGTTATGAGCTCTAGGATCTTGCGCTGGCGTGGGACTGGTATGAACAACCTGTCTAGGGAGGTGTTGAATATCACCCCTAGGTGCTCTAGACGCTGAGTTGGCGTGAGATGGCTCTTGTCTCAGTTGACTTGAAAGCCATGCTACTCCAGGTAGGAGACGGAGCATTGGAGATGAGCAAGAGCAAGTTTCCTGGATGGGGATCGGATAAGCAGGTCGTCCAGGTAGGGGAATATGGTTATGCCCTCTAGTCGCAGGTTCACCACGAGTGGCATTAGGACCTTGGTGAATGTTCGGGGGACAGTTGCCAATCCGAAGGGAAGGGATCTGTACTGCCAGTGCTGATTGTTGTAAGCAAATCTTAGCCATTGGCGGTGGGGTCGGAGGGTGGGTATATGGAGGTAAGCGTCTTTGAGATCTAATGAGGTGAGCCAGTCGTTTTTTGAGATGGCTAGGGAGATGGAGGCCAGGGTTTCCATCTTGAATATTTGTAACCGGATGGATTTGTTGAGACGCTTGAGGTCTAGGACTGCTCTCCATTCTCCTTCTGTATTAAGAAGAGAATTGAGTAGAGTCCCTTTCCCTTCTCGTGCCATAGCACCATTTCTATGGCCCGTATGTGATGTAATCTGTTGATCTAGTGGTGCATAGCTGAGCGTTTGGAGGAGATGCGAGAGAGAGGGGATACGCAAAAGAACTCCCTTGGCCTGCACTTTAGTTCGATCAAGTATCCCTTTGTAACAGTAGATCTTACCCAGTGGTCCGGGGTGGCTTGGTCCCACCGATGGGCGAAGTGCAGGAGCCTTCCTCCGAGAGGGGCAGAGATGGGGGAGGAGGGGCGCTGGAATGGGCGAAAAAAACGTTTAAATGTCCGCACTTGATTGAGGGAATGTTTCTTGTCCTTGTTGGAGGCCTCAGTTAGTGTCCTCTCCAAGGTGGGGCCGAATACCTTGCGGCCTCTGAACCTACCGTTTACTAGGAGGTTCTTGGTGTGTGAGTCTGCGCGCCAGGAACGCAGCCATAAACAGTGCCTGGCTGCCACATTCGCAGCCACGCCTCTGGCAGCCCAGGTGACGATGTCCATAGATGCATCGATTAAGGATGCGTGGGCCAAGGTGACATTAGTGGCCAGGTTGTGGGACAGTGAGGCAGATATTTTGGGGTCCTTAGCTAGCTTGAACCACTTCATGACGGCTCCAGAAGTGTACGAGGCGGTCGTAGCCATTTGTAGCGTGTTTGACAGAGCCACGTAGCTTTTGCGCAGCCCTATATGCATCCCCTTATCCGTGGGGTCCCTAGGGAGCAGGTTCCCTTCTGAGGGGAATACGGACTGGCGGGCCAGAGAAGAAGCTGCCGCGTCCACCTTGGGGGGTTTGAATATAGGGTCGCTCTGCTTAGTGAAGGTGTAGAGGGATTGCTGCACTTTAGACAGTTTGGAGAACTTAGTCGGCTGCTTCCATTGGGCCCTAATTATTTTTTCAAAGGACCTGTTCAGGATCACCCCTTTGGACCTGCCATGGAGGTTGGGGAAGATAGTCCATGTACGAGACCTCGTCATCTGAGGTAGAGTCCGAGACCCCTTTTTGGGGGGATACTGGGAGTAAAGTTCAGCACCCTTTGTGCTCTCTTTAGGAGCTTGGGGCCCTGCTCTGAGGGAAGCTCTCTGCCCATCTCCTTGGGGCCGCTAGAAAGGATAGCCTCCCATTCGGGGGGTATCGGAGTCCCCAGAGGAGCAGCCCCCCGAGTTAGAATCAGAGGGGTCGGAGGAGGAAGAGGTCATAGGTTGTGAGGCTTTAGCCTGAGCGGCCTTCTTGCCTCGTTTGGAGCGGGGCCGAGGGGTGGTATCAGTGTCTGACCCCGTGTCCAACAGTTCCCCCTCCTCCATCAGGGATCCCTGGCACTCGTCTTCTGAGGAGGAGCCGAGCAGGTCCCTGAGAGAATGCTCGCGGGGGCTTTTGTGCTTGCCCTTACCAGCCGCCCGCGAGGAACCCTTAAATGCTTTGGGGGGGAGAGGGGGGGGTCGTTTGTGCTTTCGAGCCCTCTTTTGGTTTCTCTCTATACGAGCTAGAGCACCCATCATAGACCTCAAGGTGTCCAACTGGAGTTGCGGAAACGAGTCTGCGGGGGGAGGCCCTCTTACTTGTGAGGAGGGAGAAACGGCTGCCTCCTCCTCATCTGTCCCGGTCTCGGATCTGTTGCGCGTCTCCTCCGACTCAGCGGGGGCCGCGTTGCGGGCGGGAAGCTGTGGCGTGGTTTGGTTTTCGCGCTCGGGAGAAGCGGGGCCTTGTCGGCAAGCCGCGGTCTGGAGGGCGGCCGCCCTGCGTGTTTTGGCGGTCTCCGCCATTTCCGGACTCTGGATTAGGAGGCTCGTACCCAGTGGGTCGATCGCCTCATGGCCGGACGGGCCCTGGGCCGTACTCGGGAGCTGGCACCAGGAGAAGGATGAAAAGTGGCCGGAGCCGCTGCCACTATTGAGGGATACAAAATCTGAAAGTACCTCTCTTCGAGGAAGAGAAGTCTGAAGTCTGCAGGGCACCACGGCGGCACGTCCTGTAGGATCGGAGGCAGACTTACAACTGGGAAAGCGAGGGCGCCATCTCCCTGCGCACGCCCAGTTGAAAGTCCGTGCTGCCTCCCTAGTGGACGTGAGGGAGATTGCTCCCTGTGTCCGAATAATCAGACTGAAGGCTGTAGAAAGGATGGAGGCCCTGCCGGACCCCACAAGAGAGGGGGGAGGGGGAAGAAAAACAATCGTCCATCACCACTTGGTGAAGCCTCCACACCAGGAACAAGCGGAATCACTCAAGAGCCATCCCGCGAACCCCTGCCAGGTCCCGCAGCCATGTCAACGCCACCTCACGGTCAACTGTATGAAAGGCCGCTGAAAGATCCCAAAGGATCAACAGGGTACAATCTCCCCTGTCAATCTCACGGCAAAGATGATCAACCAACGCGAGAAGCGCCGTCTCAGGGCTATACCTACCCAGGACAAAAGCCAGACTGACATGGATATGCAAGGGCGATCACCGACCAGTGCCAGGTGATCTGGATAAGCAAGGTTTTGCTGTACGCATAGAACCGAAGGTGTGTCTTGCACCCGAACCCGTATCCTATTGGTATTTACACCAACACAATCTATGTTAATGCCTCTGCTGTTGCAGATCTTCCCCAGTGACAGAGACTGATCTTTGGGGTGCAAAGTAAACACCACCTTTGGCCTTTTCCCTGCCTGTTTTCAGCGGGACTTCTTACTTCCCTAGTTCTTCCAATAAGGCCAACGTTGTGCTCCGCCTGCCTTACTAAGCAGGAACCTGCATTCCCCCCCTGGCAGCAATGGGGAAAACACTGAGCATGGGTCCCTGCTTATTAGCAATGCTCAACTCCTCACACATTACTCTTCTGGGGAGCTGCTTGCGGCACAGGACTGTGTCAGAAGTTTGATTTAGCTACTAGATCAGGCCTTAAAGAGGCCCTTCCTCTCCAACAGGAAATTACTTTCAAATTTTCCTTTACAAATCCCTCTCCGAAAAGGTGCATGTGGTGGCTAGAAAGGCTATGTGCTAAAAGACTGGAAAATCCAGTTTCTTGCCTGCAGAGGTTTTGTGTCCTAACTGCCTACAGAGCGCCGACGTCAAAGCACGTCCCTGGCCCTTGTGGTTTGGCTACTTTAAGCTCATTGGGCCAGAATGGTTGAGGCACACCAGTTCCTGCAGCCTATGGGTACGCAAGGGAGTGGTGTAGCTAGAACCATGTCCAACTACTCTGGACTTTTCCCAACCCAACGAGTCAGGTATCTGGTCATGGCTGGGTGGACCAGAGGCAGCCACGTGGTGGGAGATCGAGCAGGTTTTGAACCGTAACTCTGCAAGGATGTAACTAAGTGCCTTCACCACTGAGCCACCACACCTCGACCTACACGCCAGGTATAATTTAAGGACCAAAAGGTCAAGAATCAAGGTGGTGAAAATATGGTGTTTGAGAAGTCAGATATGCCACAGGACCCACACGAGGCTCATTTTAAATGGAGACTCCTGCTTTTTCTCTTTATTGGAAGATCGTTGGGTGGGCTAGAAAATGGTTTCGTATGACTGGGTGGGACCACAGGTTGGGCTTCCATTCTGGGTTAAGGATACATGCAGGGGATGTCAACGCTTAGTGAATCAACTAAAGAAAGCCAACAGTGGGATCTTCTCATCCAAAGAGTCTGCAGGAATGATTAAGGCAGACTGACTTTCATAAAAAGTCAACAATCTGAGTCAGGAGGGGCTAGCGAGACAGCGTTAATAGAACCATGGGCAGACGGTGTCCCCACCACTTCACCGGAGGGGGGTCTTCAACCCACAAGGACACAGGCCCGGTCTGGTGTAGCTTCCCTCCCCCCGCCCACAACCCATTCAAGGCTTGGAGTCTGGTTGCAGACATCCGAGCGCAGTCGACCCTTGGCCGACCATTCTGACATCAAAGCTGCTTCCACAAAGAGACGAGTAACCCTAGACCAGGGGAGGGGAAGCATTTCCCTCCCAGAATCCCCTTTGAAAGTCAGTCCAAGCTCCGAGGACCACAAAGAAGTTGGGGTCATGGGTGCAGTCAGGAAGAGGAGGGTCCAGATCATGAATCGGTCACGTATCTTCCCTCCATTACTCTGAGCCCAGGCTTTCAGCTACCCCAGCTCCTCACCTCCAGAGATTGCTCCTTTAGGCTTCTTCGAATACTGTCTTTTCATCCTACAAGATCCCTCCTCCTCCCTTGTAAAAAAAAGAAGCTAAAGCTTCTAAGCTTTATGAATGTCTCCCTGTCTCTCTCCACAACCCTCTCCCTTGCCCATACTAGATTGTAAGTCCCCCGGGGCAGGGACCCCTCTCTAATCACATCTCCTCAGTGCCAGACATATTGCTGGCATCATATAGAATAAATAATAATAATGGAAACTGGACATGGGAGCAGATTTTTCAACAGCTCAACATCCAAACTAAGGGTAAGTATCACTAAATATATCAGTACAAGATAAGCAACCCCAACACAATAAAGAGTACAATTAGGCAGCCTCAATACAATAGGGATACAGTTAAGCAGCCCCAAAATCTAACCCCTTCAACTCCAAGTGGTTGGCAAACTGGCATACATATTCAACCACTCTTGCTTTTCAGCCCTTACCCCTGTTTCTCCCTACCCCACATACCCTGTAAAAATCCCACCCCCCATCCATTACCCACCCTCTCACAAGTGTGTGTGTGTGTGGGGGGGGGGAGGGTAGAGAAAAGGAGAGTGTCATGGCAGGAAGTATTGCCATGCCTTCCGTATCCCCTATGGCTAATTCTTCAGAACGGCTCAGCCCTCTAGAAAGATGGGCATTTAAACTAAATTGCGTATCTATAAAGCGACTCACAACATGTAGCAAGAGCCACTAATGCTGCTTAGAACGTCGCTGGTGACTGTAAATATGTGTGTACATGCCTGACAAATGCATACCTCAAAGCAATCTCTCCCCACCCCCCTCAGTCGCCAGCATGCACAGATGGCAATGCTCCTCCATTAATCACCCGCGTCGGAGAGTCTCAAAACAGACTTGCTGCCCACCAACACCGTTACAGACCTTGCACTTGACCAAAAAAGAATTGAAGTCAACATTGAGAGAGATGGTTAGACATTTGCCTAAAAAAAGCTCAAAGCATCCTCCCATCCCACCCTCTTGCACTCCTGCAGTTCCGTGCTGCAGTACTGCGCGTAGCAAGCCAAGGCGGCGAGAAAAGGGTCGGTATCCATTGATTTCCAGCCAAAAGCAGCTCCACCATCTGCAGCCAACACGCACGTAGAGAGAGCAAGAGGATCGAGGAGGCAGCAGTCTCACTCGGGTGTGAGGCCATGTCTCCGATTTTCGGTGCATGCCAGGGTCTCATCCGTTGGCATATGCCTTGACCAGGTTTTGCTTTGGATATTGTTCCGTTTGGCTTGGCATTGCTGAGTGCAAGGTTATCAAGAGCCCTTGATATCACTGTGGATTAGGAGTCTCTGTGGCCAAGACCCTAAACAAAAATCCAGTGACTTTTTCAGCAATATCTGGACCAAGTCGAGTCATGCTTATCCTGCAGAATGCAGGTTTGAAGCCAACTTTTATTTTAAAAAGTGTCAACGAAGCTGCACACCATTTTTATTATTACTATTCATTATTTTTTTTTGAGACACCAATTCTCCCCTTTGGCTGCACTGACCCTAGGACTAGGCGTGGGGATTGAAGGGTGTGTGCAGAGCAGGGAGAAAAAGTGCCTGCACCCTTTTAATTTCAGCAAAGCTGATTATTATGGCAAACACGCCGTATTCGGCTCCTCTTACTGTTCATTTAACCAGAAACTTCTTTCAAATCACATCCTTCTATTTCTGTGCCTTTGTGTTAATCATTTCCCCAGAGAATTGGTGTTTAATTGCTGTCTAATTTGCATAATTATGCATATTAATCTCTACACCTAATGAATATTCATAATTCTCATTTAGATTTTGTTTTCTAATCAAAAATTTCCAATGTTATTACTGTGCAGAGCAGGGATAAGCCTCTAATAATACCTTGGATACTAGAGAGAATTACTGCCAGTTCCTCCACCTCCTACTTCCTAGAATAAACTTTTGCTTTGCTAATGCTTTTTTTTCTTCCTTTTTCCCCCCTTTCCTAAAGCAATCCTGCTGTGCACCCTGCAAAACACCAATAGAAATCAGGAGGCAGAGATGCTCACGGCTTTCATCTTGGTTCCAAGAGCGTTCTCTACCCATTTGGTGGGTCACAATGAAGCCACTCAACAATGAAGTGAGCACCTCACCTCCTGGGCGGATTCTTCCAACTGGGAGGGAAAGAAGGAATGCAATGCCCGCGTGCAACACTAAACACCAGCTTCACCCCTACGCCAAACAAAGAGGGAAGCAAGCATCATTTGCATAGTTCATTACTGCAGCAGCACCAAGGGGCCTCCACTTAGATCAGGGACGCATTGCAGCAGACGCTGGACATGGGAGTAAGACTTTGCCTTCAAACCCTGCAATTCTAGGCTTCTAACCTGGCTTGACAAGCCTCTTCCTGAGATACAGATAATATCCTGCCTTGGAGCAGAGGGTTGAACTAGAAGAGACCCCCCCCACCCCCCTTTGAGGTACCTCCCAACCCTGTGATTCTAGTCCAGAGGCCCTCAAACTGTGGGAATGGGATCCCCATGTAAGATCATGACATCTACAGATGGGGTCACATTCCCCGATTGATATTCGATGTAGTTGGCAAATCTGGAGTCAAGAGGATTGTAGTCATGGACTCAGGTTCATTACATCGCAGCAGCACCAAGAGGCCTCGACTTAGATCGGGGACGTACTGCAGCAGACGATGGACCTAGAGCAAGACCGTGCCGACCTTGGGGGCAACAAAGAACATGGGTCCAAGATTATGGTTAAGTCTCAAAAGTGGGGTGATCTTAGTCTTTGCGTTTACTAAGGGTCAGATTAAAGGATGGGAAGCCTGCACCCTAAGTCAGACTTTGGGGCCCCCCCCAAACAGGCTACCTCCATAAAAACCAACATGGTCCAAAAATGTGGCTTATTAAACTACCGACGCCTGTATTGCCAGATGCGATTACACGTCTCGATTCATAACCAGATGGAGGCTAGGTAGCCATGCACACACGCTGCCTGAACCCCCTCAGGCAGCGTGTAATGGCTGATCCACCTTGCTTAAGGGACACGTAAGAGAAGGAAAGCATAAAGCTGTGGAAGTGACACGTCCGAGGTCACGCTGGACATCAGCGGTTGAACCAAACACAAAACCCACCTCCTAACTTGCAGGCCAGCGCTTCTAGATGCCAGACCTTGTTGCACGCATATGTGGAATAAGAAGGGACACTTCACAAAGCTGTCGAGCTCAGCCGCTAGTTCTCCGCCCTAGACCTCCCCCTCCTTTAGAAGACAATGTAAAACCCGGCTGTTCCACCAGGCTTCTGGTGGGGGAGATGGGCAGTGGGTGGGGTTGGGAAATTTTAGTTCCACTCTGGCGCATTGTATTTTTAAAATGGTTGTTTTTAATACAGTATTTAATACTTTTTTAATATGTTGTTTTACTATATTTTTACACTGCTCCATAACACTTATATGCCGCCCCCTCATGCCGACGGCATCTCGGGGCGGCTTCCAACAAATATAAAAACAATACAAAACAACATAAAGCCACATTAAAATCTAAAAATTCCAATATTATTATTTAAACAAATTTTAAACACCCTCCATACAAAAACTTAACCCACCCTCCCCTCCCCACCTCCGAAGGCCTGGGAGAACAGCCACGTCTTACAGGCCCGACGGAAGGCCAACAGACTCGGGGCCAGCCGTGCTTCCTCTGGGAGGGAGTTCCATAGCTGTGGCCCAGCCACTGAACACCCTCTTCATTGTAGCCCCCCACTTTACACAGGGAACCTCCAGGAAGGCGACCCCGGTGGACCGAAGGGGCCGTCCTGAGTCGCGGAGGGCGAGGCGGTCCCTGAGATATCCAGGTCCAAGACCATACAGGGCCTTATAGATCAAAGTCAGCACCTTGAATCTGGCTCGGTACGTTACAGGCAGCCAGTGCAGCGCACGGAGCACCGGTGTAATGTGCTCTCATCGGCCCGTCCCTGTGAAGAGACGGGCCGCTGCATTCTGCACTAGCTGCAGCCTCTGGGCCAGCATCAAGGGAAGCCCCACGTAGAGCGTGTTACAGTAGTCCAGCCTCAAGGTGATGAAGGCATGGATCAAGGTGGCCAGGTCGGGTCTGGAGATGTACGGGTGCAGCCTCCGTACCAGATACAGCTGGCGGAAAGCCACCTTCGCCACCACATCCACCTGCTGGTCTAGGCGGAGACCCGTGTCCAATAACACCTCCAGACTCTGAACCTACTGGGCCATGGAGGGGCGCATCCCCTCCACAAGAGGGGGCAACACCTCCCCCGCCCGGCCCACCACCATCACCTCCGTCTTATCGGGATTGAGCTTCAGTCTGCTCTGCCACAACCAAGTCTCCACAGCCTCCAGACATTGGGATAGCACGGAGACGGCGGGGCCTGGGTCAGTTGAAAAGGAGAGGTAAAGCTGGGTGTCATCAGCGTATTGGTGGCAACGCACACCAAATCCTCTCACGATCTCCCTCAAGCGCTATATGTGCACATTAAACAATAAAGGAGACAGGATTGAACCTTGCGGAATGCCACAGTCCAAGGCCCGGGGGCTAGATGTTTCTGCCCCCAGGACAACCCACTGAGTCCTCCCCAAGAGGAATGACTGGAACCAGTCGAGGGCGGTCCCATCCAGACCCCCCCAGGCCATGCATGACTTATAAAAGTCATTGTAAATAAATAAATATTTCCTGAGTCACAAAGAGACAGGGAAACCTGGGACGGACTTGAGAAAGGAGGGAACCAACCCCTTTGCAGGAAAGACAGAGCCTGCTTCTCTGGAGCAAGCTGGAATTCCAACAGAAAAGATGCAAGCCAGCTAAGTCCCACCTGCATGACAGTCCATGTTGGGCCCACCGCGGAACGACTGAGCTGACCTGACCAGCAGCGCGCTGTCACGCACGCACAGCAAGCGGAGATGCTAGTTGGAAAGTCATGGGATTTTTTTCTGGCAAAGTTTATTTGTATTTTTACGTGAACTGACAGCTAAAAATTGCTATTAAACATCACAATGTTTTATATTATAAGCAATTTTTAGTATTAAATTTCATAACTCCCATTTCCAGCAGCCAAAGAGAGACTAGTCCCACCCCCTCAGCCAATGAGTTCCACCCCTCAAGCCAATAAGCTCCCCCCCCGCACACATCTCCTGACATTTCAAGGGCATAAACAGGGGCATAAACTCTCCTGCTTCTCATGCCTCTTAGTTTCTTGTCATTCCATCATCTCCACAACGTGCTCAAGAGATTTTTCCTGGGAGGCAACCAACAAAGGGGAGCCGGAGGCTTTAATCCCGGCCATTTTGTCTCTCTCCTCAAAGAGGGACAGTGGGATTCAACACCCAAAGAGGGGCTTGCCCCTCCTAAACAGAGACCGTTGGGAGTATATTTTGAGCCTACCACAGCCTCTCACTCCACACTTTTATAACCCTGCCCCATCTGGATAACCAGTATTTCCCCTTCCTTTAGTCCCTCTTCAAACTACTCTCCTCTTTCCTATTAGCACCCTCCTTCCAATTAATTCTCTGTGCCCCTTGCTGCTCCGGCACTTTAAGCTTCCGGCCAGCAATCAGTGGGTGAGCATTGCTGCAATTAAGCCTTGGGTCAAGAGAAAGATTAGCCAATGGAAAAGTACTGGGTAAACAGGCTTTGGTGAAACCCTAAGTTTTGGTGAAAAATGATAATCTACATAATAATGAAGCTTGCCAATCTATATTAGTACCGAGAGAAACAAAAGAAAAAGGAAAGAGAAAAGGCCAAGGAAGGTTATAATTTGAAATAATGAACATGGGAAATTTTCTGGTAACTATTTTTTTTACCTGGAAAATTAACTAGTGGTAGCATCTACATTTTACACCATTGTGCCAATACTTACAGCCTGACGGCCCCTCCTGGGACCTGTCCCACGAGTTTTCCAGAAAACAAAGCTTGTGAGAGTCTCCTAAAGCCTTCTGGGAGCTGAAGGGGATTGTGGGAAAAGCCAAAACATTTCCAGGGCATGCTGTATAAGGGAAGACCAGGTTGAGTGACCAGAGCTCATTTTGGGTTGCAAAATTTTTGATGGAGCTTGTGAGAAGTTACCAAGGCCATGGATATCGTTGCCAAATCAAACACTAGAAATTCAGTCAAAAATTAAGAAATTCAAGGATCCCCAAAACCTAAAACAGCTACTTCAAAACTCAAGTATGATTGAGCGGAGCTAGTTAGGTGTGGGTAGGGTTGCCAAGTGTGCCTTATTTTATGGGAGCATCATTTATTTCAGAGCCTTGCCGCTCTACAGAACATAGTAGAGGATGTTCCTTGCACTGGAGCCTATAGCTCCATGGACCCCAATCAGGGCCCCTGTATTGTGTAATTCCCTGTCCCACACTTCAATCAAATTCTGCAACTAGGAAACTCAAAATCTGCAAGCAAAACAAATCCAGATTCGGCAAGTGGCAAACAAAAATTCTACAAATGACGCACATTTTTGAATGCAAATGGATTTCCCAGCATGCCACTGCATCAGTTTTGAGCATCTGGTGTGTTACACACACACACATACACACAATACCGCACAGACTTATAAGTGGTAGAGAGGTGGTCACCTCTCCCCTACAGGGCTCTTGTTCTGCTGCTCCTCAGCAGCTGTATCACAGGGCCTAAGGTCCAGGAATATATGCCAGCAGCTAACAATGTTGGCACCTGACTGGCTAGCTGACAGTGCTGGCATCCCACTGACTAGCTCACAGACCTCTCCACTTCAATTCTATAATCGCAGCCGTGCAAGATTTGCAAGGTCTCGAACAGAGAGGACACTCCTTATTTCAGCTTCTCTCAGCTCTGGAAGTTTGACCGGGCAAACCTAGGCTTGGATGAGCAGTGGGCAAAGCCAAGAGTGGCAAGCAGAATGGGGAGGAAATGGACTATGGTGAATAATATCATGGGTAGGAGAGGCAAGGGCTGCCACTGGCACAGCCTGACCCAGCAGCTCCCCTAACAATCCTGCCGGGGGATGGAGCTTCGGCCCAAAACCTCACCATGACTCCCCTTGTGCCGAGGGCTCCCTCATTTTCCAGTCATTTCCTTAGGCATTCCGTAGCCTAGCTCTGATCTGGGCCAGGCTGACGTCTCTCTGTTGTGCAATCTCTCTGGCTCTACGGATGGCAGAGCGTTCCGGCGACCCAGACTCGCCGGACAGGGGGTGGTCTTCTCATCCTTGCCCCGGAGCAGACTTTGGTCACTTCCTCACGTTACCTGGGAGGCGAGGAAACGTCCGTGAGGGCGTCCGTGGCTCTATTCTCGCGGGAATCAGCACAGGTAGGAAATGCACGACCCCACTTATTGTGCTAGCTCGCTGCTGTCTCCCAATCAGCATCATCGGTTCCCCGGAGCGATGGCTAGTGTTCAGAGTGCCCCGGCGTGTTCTGAGCCACGCCATTCAGTCATGTCTTGAATTACATCGTCACCCCGCATACTCCTAAGCACCCAGAGGCCACGCCTGCTGACCAGGCCCAGAGACATGCTGCCTTGTGAACATGCAGTCGGCTGCTGCAAAGGGAAGGACGCTGACATGCAGGAAAGGGGGCTGTTTTGTTGTACAAGGAGCTTATGAAAGTCTCTAGAAGTGAGGAAACCAAGTAGGCAGTGCACCCTGGGGTGGTACCTCTTTGTGCCCCGTGGCCCATTTTCCCAGAGCATATTGATATCACAGTGATTGAAGCAGAGCTTTGCTCAATGCAAGTGCCAATTCAACCGCCACCAGAGCCGTTGCGGCCTAGTGGATAAGGTGCCTAGGACCCAGGAGACCAACGTTCCAATCCTCCCCCAGCTTTGCCATGAACTCACTGGGTGGCCCTGAGCAAGTCATCATCTCACAACTTTGATTAATCCTCACCTCTTCCCCATGTTCCTCTCCCACTTGTCGCCCCTCCCACAGTCCCCTCAGGGCAGAGACTTGTCACTAATGACACCTGTTCGGCACCAGGCACACTGTTGGCGCTATGGAAGGCATAACTACGTGGATGGCTGTTCCCAGTTGTAGCACGTGGACGTGTTTAACTCTTCCTTCCTGCAGAGCCTGCTATAAACTACGCCAGGCAACGTTCGCCCCTTAACTCTTCAGCTCCAGTGTTTCAAATCCGTGCCACCTTTTTCAGCCCCCGAACACCCTGAAGGAGTGAATGCCAGCCCTCCCCTCCACATCTCAGTCTTGGTCTCCTCTTTCCAACTGGCTGCTTATCCCACCCTCTAACCCACTCTCCTCCCCGCTATGTACACTTTGCATGGGCAACTCCTAAACAGCTCTCTACCCCTTTAGGGGAGGCGGACGGCTTCATTGGCTGTGCCTCTGAAGAAAGGGGGGGGGGGGG
>QEPC01004913.1:1291446-1313481 GCA_003113815.1 Sphenodon punctatus
GGGGGGGGGGGGGGCAGAAACCCACTGAGCTATGGGGCTGAGCAGGCCGTGGCACCGGGGTGTACAAGGTCAGCGGCACAGTAGGAGAAACACCATTTTAACCCCCTTTGCGTTAGCTAACTTGGGATTTTTGGATCAGAAGCCTGTTCTTCTCCAGAGCAGAGCAGAGCAGACAAGAACCAGATCACAGGCTAGCCAAGTACGAAGGGTATTAATGTGGACTCAAGTAGCCAGCTGCCAAGGTTGACATGGGGAGGGAGGAAGTGGAGGTTGTTGCCTTTTATTCTGCCAGCTTAGAAAGCTCCACCCCTCTGGGGTCATTACGCTGGATTTCCAGGATGAAGCACGCCCGCACGCACACACACAAAAAGGCACAAGTGACATTTGCATGCGTGCAGAAGTGCACACATACAGACGGCATGCCTAAGCCAACTTTGCTTTTAAATAAAGACAAATCTGCAGTCAGCCAAACTGCTAAGACGCACTTTCCCCTTATTCAGAAATGACAAAAACAGGGACTGCCTCTATCTCCCCCCCTCTTCCATTAATACAGTTATTAAAATAAAAAAACCCACAGATTAATTATGCATTTTAATAGCCCTGGTCATGAATATTCATAAAGCGTTGCTTGCTCATGTTCTAATTAAAATGTACTAATAGAATAAGATGTAGCTGTCAGACAGACAGTATTTTTTTTATTTTTATTTTAAACACGATTTTTATGCTGGAGCCAAAAAGAGCTGATATACGATTACAGTTATAAGCATGCAGCACAGATAAAAATAATTTGTCCAAGTTTAACTTCAGTGGAAAAAACCCTTCCATCTGATAAGGCGAAAGAGGCTGCTGAGCCAACTGCAAGCCACCCAGCCACTAAATAAAAGGGTACTCAGGAATGGCAGCTGCCCAAACGGCTTGGCCCGGTGGAAAAGGTTAGTTGCAGACTTTATTTTAAAAATTTATACCTCTTGGAAATGTGAGCAAATGGAAGGAAATAGTTTTGTCTTTAGAATCACACGCACTGAGCAGCATATAAGCTAGGGATTGGAATTTCGGATGCAGAGAGAACCGAAGCTACCTGAAAATGGCCAATTCGGTTCTATTTAAAAAAGAAAACAAAAAAAACAAAACAGAAAAAACAGATATTTTTCGGTTTTGGGCAATTTCGATCTTTAACACTGATTTTCTTGTTTTGAATTTTTTGCATGGCAGCTTTGTTCCCATTGACTTCAAACAGAGGAAAACGCAATGCAAAAAAAAATATTCCAAATCGAGATCCGAAATTCCTAAAGAACCGAATCTGAAAAATCCAAATTCGAAATCCACCCCTGGAGTCCCGTTCCGACCCCCCCAGAGTCCCACCCCTAACAGGGTAGACTAGACAGACAGACAGATGACTCTACAGACCCTTTCTTTCCTCAACACTCTGGAAGCAGCTCAAAATGTCAAGTTCATAGTTCGCAGGACTGCGGACCCAGAAGGGACCCTCAGGGGCATCTAGTACAACCAACAGTTCCGATGTGGGGCCGCCTCCGCCTAGACCCTACAAGCAGGAATGGGAAAGGGGCCATTTTGAAAAGGAGCACTAGCTCTGAGGACTGCATAGAAGCTGGGGGTGGGGCGGGGCGAGGATGTGCTCAAGAAGGAGCGGGTCCATATCAGGGATCTGCCTCTTATCCTTGGGAGCATGCACTCGTCTTTGTTGCCTTCCACCAAGCTCAGATTTTCAGAGCTTGGGGTTAAGGAACTGCATCTGTAGGCCACCTAGGTCAGGGGCAGGGACCTGTCGTTACAGCACCAGGTACATTGCTGGTGCTAGATAAACAACAAAATAAGGAGCCATGGACAGCATTTGGCTCTCAGACCTGAGGTTCCCCACCCCTACACTTGCAGCAACAGTCAGATCAGACGGGTTCTGAAAACATCCAAGACAGGAGATTCCACAGTCTCCTAACAATTCTTACCACAGTATTTAACTTCCGAGGAAACCTCTGCCACCGAACCCCCCACACCCAATCTACACCATCGCTATTTCCTGCCTTTCTAGCTCTACAGCCGGCGGCTTTCCTCTCAGCCTGATTCTGGAAAGGGTGCACGCACACATGCCCAGAACAGGTGATGGGCTATACAATGCAACAGGGTTTGGGGGGGTGGTTTGTTTTTTTTACAAAAAGAAAATTATTTGGCAACTAGAGTAGCCTTTGTTTCAATAAAGGTTGCAAAACATTTCAGGTCCTCTGAGCTGGGAGTAATTCCCAGGGCAGAAAGAATACGATGGGAGGGAACCACCTTGAAGAAATCATACTTTTAAGACGGAGCATGCAAGCCCTCTACCTCCTCGCCCACATCCCAGGTTGGTTGCGTACTGCCTCATCCCAATTAATTTCCATGCACAGCTTGGAATCACAGGACACTACAGCATTCACAGCGGCAGAAGATACTGAACAAAGATGCCTCTCCTTGCTCAAGAGTTCAGTGCGGACAAAAAGCAAAAACAATTTCCAGGGAAGCTATTTTATGCCTTGAGACACTGATCAGCCGCCCTTTCCTGGCCTGTCCGAATAGTTTTCTGCCTCCAAAGTTTGCAACCAAGTCGTTCCCAAAAGGACCTTTGCATGTTGGATCACTATTTGGAGAGATGAAAGGCTTGATAGGTTAGGGATTGGAAAAGAGATGACAAGAGGGGATACGACAGATATTTATAAAATCATGAGTGGTGTGGAGCAAGTCAATCGGGAGTGGTTATTTACCCTCCCAAACAGGACTAGAAGCTCAGGGACGCTCCATGAAATGAACAAAACCACCAACAGGAAGTACTTTATCCTAACACCACCAGAGGATATCGTGATGGTCTATAGCATGATTTAAACAAAGGACGGGATAGATTCTTGGAGGATAGGTTCATAAATGGTTATTAGTCAAGTCAATCAAGGCAAGCAACCTCTGCCAGGAGCTGGGAGTGAAAAGCAGGGATCACTTCCAAAGAAGTCACAGCAAGCATTTGATGACTCCGAATCCAGGCAGAGGGACCAGCCCCCTCGCCATCCAGACTGCAGCTGGTGCAGAATGCAGCGGCCCGTCTCCCGACGGGGACGGGCTAACGCGAGCACGTTACTCGGCCGATAGTTTTCTGATGGCTGCCGATAGTCTTCCAGGCCCAATTCAAGGTGTTGGTGCTGACCTTTAAAGCCCTCAACAACCTGCAGGACCGCCTCACCCTCTGGATCTTCGATCAACCTCTGTGGTTGGGCGGGGCCGCCCTCCTTGAAGTCCCCCGGGTTTCGACCACGAAGAAGGCATTCTCTGTGGCTGCGCCGCGGCTGTGGAACTCCCTCCCGCTGGAGGCCCGCCCGGCCGCCGACCTCCCCTCTTCCCGTAGACAGTGTAAGACCTGGCTGTTCCGACGGGCTTTTACCGAGGGAGATGGGGTGGGTGGGGTGGATTAGGGAGGGGTTTTGGGATTGGGTTCTCTTTAACTTTGGGGTTATTAATGTTGTTTTTAAGGTATTTTACTATGCGTTTTAAAATGTTGTCAGCTGCCCCGAGATGCTTATAACAGGAGGGGGCGGCATATAAATTTAATTATAAATAAATAAATACCTGCTGGGCACTTCTCCAAAGCTACTGAGAACGGCCACTGTCGAAGATAGGCTGCTGGGCTTGATGGAGCACTGGTCTGACCCAGTCTGGCACTTCTGTTCTTATGCTTTGCCCTGCTCTCCAAGCCACACGAGTGGTGGCCAGGGGAAAGGGGGCACTGAAGCAAGCCCTCTAAGAGAGGTTTACCCATATCTTTTCCCATGGAACATTATGGGACCAACGAACATGGGGCAGGGGCCAACTCAAAATGCTGACAGGCATTTTTGCTTGCATCATTTTCTCTGCAATGATTTTTTCCACAGACAAGATCTACGTGCAGGCAGCTTGGTATCTTTGCACGCCCCTGACCCAAGTTCTACAGAGGATGCCTTTTTACTGCGCCAATGACTGCCTGCGAGTGTGTGCAAAGCTTTCAAGCTGCACAGAGCCCTTCCTCAAACTGAAAAACTTCATTTGACCGGTTGTGTGCACTGCAGCTGTGCTCCCAGACTGTTCCTAGGAGTGCCTGGGCACAGCTCACAAAGTCTGAGCGCACTGAGCTGAGGAAGGGCTGCAAGGATGGGATTTATTTTGGCGAGTTCCAATAGAGTGGCGTCATCGCCCGACAATCCCTGTGCAAGAGTGAATCCGAGGGGATTAGAACACAAGCTACAGGAGGAAAGGCTGAAGGAATTAGGTATGTTTTGGCCCAGAGAAAAGAGAACTAACCCCCAAGCAACAGTTGCTCTCTCCACCATCACAGAAGAAATGGGTTTAAATTTGCTGCAAAGTAGATTTGGGTTAAAAATTAGGAAAACCTTCCTTACTGCCAAGAGGAGTTGTCGATGCCTAAGGAGGGCATGGAACTTCCTTCCTTAGAGGTTTTTGAAAATGGTCTGGACAAGCATCTGTCTGGGATGGTGCAGGTAGAGACTAGCCTGCCTTGACGGGGTCAGACTAGAGGGTCCTCCAGGTCCACGGTCACCCTGTCCTACCATTTTAGGTCTCAAATAAACCTGTCACGACGAGGAATCTGCTCGAGCTACTGGGTGGGTCTCTGACTTTGAAAGATGAAGAACTGTAAGAGCTGAGAGGATGAGAAGGGAAAGGACGTACCAATAAGAAAAACCCACGACACCGTCATGCAGGTATCGTCAACCACGTAGCCCTTACCAAGGTCCGCTCGTGGGCAGCGAGAAAGGGCAAGTTTTAAAAAAATATTTTTTAAAAAAACAAACCATGAACTCGTCCCCCTTTCTAACCAGGAGGGCGGCCCTTAGACACCTGTTCCATGTAACCCTTTGAAGGGCCATGTGCGAGCGTTGCTCCCCAGTTGCACGCACAGCAGAGACAGACAGAAAGGGCCCCCTCTATGCAGACACAACACAAGGCTTCAAGAAGCCTATTGCTACAAAAGCCCATGGGCTTCCGTTTCTGCCTGCCTCATAGGAGGAGGAGGAGGAGGAGGAGGGATACACGATGGCAGCTGGGGAATAAAAAAAAACAACAACCCACCGAGTCAGCAGTACGGCGCTTTTATCCCCGTGAATATAGTTAACCTCTCCTCCCCTTGCCAGACACCCACGGGGGAAATGGAAGGGGTGCCCCCTCCAAAATGCAAACTGTCTGCTTCCATCAGAGACAGGCTACGGCACTGGCAGCCTGGATTTCAGATAAAGGGAGCTGGGGCCACCGTAATTTGATTTGAAACAGAGGTGACAGAAGGCTGCTTGATAAACACTTCCAAATTAAGCAGCTTTGGCTCCTAATCGCCCTGGCGATCAGCCTTACAGCAAAATCTCCGCTAAAAGGGATTTGAAATCAATAAAATTAGTCGACTAGTAATTAGCTTTAGTCCAAGTCAAGGTAGCAAAGTTGTTTTTCCCCCCAACAAGAGATTCCCCCCCCTCCCCGCCCCCCACCAGACAGACACATGCTCCTTATTGTTAGGAAGCCATGGGTGCATCAATACAAACTCAAAAGCTAAAATGTTGGCCCATGGAAGGTAAGAGCTGCCACATTGGGTCAGACCACTGGTCCATCGAGCTCAGTATCCTGCCTCTGAGAGCGGCCAGCACAGGGTGCTCCGAGGGAAGGGTACAAGCCATCTTCTCTCTCTCTCCACAGCTAGAGCAGAGATTCCTAAGCGGAGGGTCAGGACTCTGGTAATTTATATCCCTTGCATGTCTCTGCTGCTGTCTGGGGCCAAAGAATTATTTAACTCTCAGAAGAGGAAGTAATAATTCCACTCTATTCAGCACTGGTTGCACCTGACCTGGAGTAGGGTTTCCAGTTTGGGGCACCTCATTTTCAGAAAACAGACATGACAAACTGGAGCAGGGTTCAGAGGAGGGTTTAACGAAAATGATCAAGGAAAGCAAATCTTACGAATAAAGGCTGATGGAACTGGCCACGTTTGGGCTAGAAAAGTGAAGATTAAAGGGGAGACAAGAGCCGTCTTCAAATATCTCAAGGGCTGCCGCCAAAAAGATGGCAAAGAAATGTTCTGCCTGGCTATAGAATTGACGGGCTTTAGTGACAAGAAAATAGATTTTGGTTAAACTCCAGAAAAACTTCCTAACAGTCAGAGCTGCGTGGCGATGGGACGGGTTGTCCAGGGAGGTTGTAGGCGCCCCTTTTCAAAGCGAGGCTGGACAGCCATCTGTTAAGGTGGTTGTCGCGGTCATCCTCTTGTGTCCAAGCCGAGGGCTGGACTCGGGAGGTCCCCCACCAACTCTGATTCCACAGGCAAAACTATGGAAACAACTGAAGAGATGTAAGGTCTCCCAGAGCACGTCAAACCCTCTTGGCTAATGGCCACTGACGGAGCAATTTTTCACGCTACTACTTACCGCTAGTAGGCGTGTGCAGCGCTCTACAGGCTTACAATTCCAAGATGGACACGGATGAGGGGAACGCAGGGAGAGAGACAGACAGACAGACACATTCCCATTTTTACAGATGGGGAATTGAGACCGAGAGGTTGTGACTTTCCTAAGGCCACCCAGCAAGTTCGCGGGTAGGGCAGGATTTGAACCCTGGCTTCCCAAGATCCAAGTTCAGCATCTTGTCCGCTTTCATTAACTTAATCATTCCTCTTAGTTTATCCTACTAGTCTTCGCAATATCCCAAGGCAAGGAGTTCCACAAGGGGTTATCTGTGTGAAAAACAGAATTATAAAATTGTAGGGCTGGAAGGGACTTGTTGGAAGTACGTCCTCCTTGTTTGCTTTAGACCTGATTTTAAAAAAATAATAAAAATTTTCTCTTCTCTATACAGCAAAGCATTAAATCAGAACAGCTAACGAACAAAGGAGAGTTAGTAGCTGGTCCTACCAGCCCCAGAAAAGGGGGAAATAACCACAGTTTTGGCTGAAAAGCTTAGTGGCTGCGTGACATTCTGTTGACAGGATATCAGTGGTGGAAAGGCTTATAACACAATGGTTCACTTCCTCTTCCTGGCTCACGACAAAACAATTTGGGGAGGGGAGGGGGGGGAAAATCAAGGAACAGTGAGCACCTGGAATGCAGCTCAAGGATCCTTTGCGGCTGAGCAGGGGGAAACCCCTCCCCACACTGCCACGTCCCTGCACTGGCTCAAACGTTTAAAGAGACAGAGTGGGAATCCTCGCCCCAAGTTAAGGGCTCCTACTTCATGCACTGAAAGGCTCCAATCCTCAAAGTGCTGAGCCAGCACAATCGCCATTCGGTGCAGCGGGGGCTTGCGGCACTTTCACAATCCGAGCCTTCACAACCTCAACCCTTGAGCTGAGGTTCCCCACTCCCGATTCAGACGCCAGAGAACTCAAGGAAAACACCTTATTGCCTGCAACGCCCCATTTGACAGACAACGTTCAAGGCTAAGGCAGCGGGGTTGATGCCAGAGCATTAGGGGAAATGGGGGAGGTTAGTTTGCATGAGAATTGCACCATGCAAGGTTTGCCTGTGTCTGGAATGGATCATCAGGCTAATCCCAGCGGACAGCACAGGACATGAAGGCAGGCAGGTCTGAGGTCTGATCCCGGGGGGAGACCAAGATAGGGGAGTGCTGGGACATTGAATTTGTTCATGTTGGTTAAGAACAACAAAACCACCAAGCAGAAGAGTCTCAAATTCAATGAAAGTTATTCCACGTTCTATCCAGTAAGAGTTCAGGATTACCAACACGGACAATCCGCAACATATGTTCCAGGTTAACCAGACATACCAGTTTGTGGGTAGCCAGCTCCTTGAACACGGGGTTGCATTCTTCTGCTGTGTGAAGACGTACCCAAGAGGAAATGTTTAAGACCTACTTATTTAGTCAGACTTTTAGTGAGCAGGGATAAGGTTTGGAGGGAAGGACAGGAGTGGTTTTAGTCAGAATTTTATGTAATTTAATATCCTTACAGGATTTGTTTTTTGTTTTTTTAAAAAATACTTTATGATGTAAGCTGCCTGGAGCCTTCAGGTAAGGGGTGCAAATCCAAATGAGCAAATAAAATAAAGATACTTCCATTATCCCCATGACATAGTGCTTGTGTGTCCACACATGTCCCACATGAGGGGGCAAGTGTAAGTTTGTTCGCTCAAACCCAAGCACGGGGCAAACATGGGCTTGCAGGAGTTCACTGCCCAGAACATATCCAGGGAATTCTGAAGCAGCAGGAAGTGTGGAATCAGCATCAACTAACTACCTCACCGCTAGATTCGAGGGGGTGCAGGCTTTAGTGCTGTGCTAGCTGGCTGGCTTGTCAATTTCACACCAGGCTTTAAGGAATGTCAATTTCAGCACAAGGCTGCTTGGTTCCTCAGTTTCAGCAGGAGGCTTGCCGGGATTTACCCAGCCACCCATGATGGGGTCCCCCCCCACAGTAGTAAATACTACTTCTTCCTAATTCTGAACAACACTGGCTTAGTGCTCTGCTCATATGAACATTTCAAGTGTAAGACCTACCCAACGACACCAGTTACCTGTTTGGCAGAACATGGCCTGTGTGTGAATGGATCAGACGTTAAAATGAATTAAGGCTTAAATTCCATCAAAGTAACTTTGCCAGAACATGTCCCAAGTCTCAAAATGGGGTCACGTCAGGAGGAAAAAAAAAGAGAATGTGAAGCCCGCAGTATATACCCTCCTTATAACAGGGATTTAAGCCTTTTGCTGAATAGAATGAAGGGGTTGTAATAGCCCAAAGGTGCATCTACAGAGGGAGAGGTTCCTTATTTATTTTATTTATAAAAACTTAATACCCCACCCTGCCTGATACAGTAGCTTGGGGCGCTTACAAAAACAACATTAAAAGTAAATAAAACAATTCCTAGCAGGAGGTCATGAAAAACCCATCTCCCCTGCCAAATGCCTGGTGGAACAGCCAGGTGTTACAGCTTCGTCGAAAAGAGGGAAGCTCTGGGGTCCATCGGGTCTCCATCGGGGGGGAAGTTCCACAGCCTCGGTGTGGGCCTCCGAGAATTCCCTCTCCATCGTGGCCCCCCAGAAGACTCGGGGGACCTCAAGGAAGGCAGCCCTGGATGACCCCAAGGGGTCGATCCAGGCCCCGGGGGGTGAGCCAGTCCCACAAGCAGGTAGGGCCTAGGCTTATAGCTATGGATCTGCTATAATACAGGGTGAAACACAAAATAGTAGCCCACAAGTCACCTGCTTATTAGTTCGGTGGCTTCCACCTTGGGGCAGGCGGCCAGCTGCTACCAGATGCATCCTTCGGAGAAGGTCAGTGGTAGGGTGGGCATACCTACCCTTTAAAAGAGGACGCGTATGAAAAATACATGGTACGGGGCTACACTGGAACCATTTTCCATACGCGTCCTCTTTTAAAGGGGCGGTATGGGCACCCTAGTCAGTGGTGCGGGCTAAGGTTTGCCCAGCCAAGCTAACCTGGGCTAAAAATGTGCCCTCCTATCAGTTAGGCCTCGCTCAGTCCGAGGATCAGGCCCGGAGAAGCGTGCTCACCCCAGCTGCAGAAATGCGCTCACCCGGGCCGTCAAACAGCTGATCGGGGGGAGGGAGGCGAGGAGTGGAGGAGCCCCCTCCCCCCATCAGCGAGTTCCTCCAGGCCTCCGGTCAGTTGTTTGGCAGTAGCTCCTCCTGAAGGCCTGATCCTGCTGAACAGCAGGGTCCCAGGAGTCCCGCCCCATGTGGACGGCTCCTCGGCCAGCCTGGGGCAAGAAGGGACGTGTGACGGCAGCCCCGCGGCTGCCCGGATTCCCTAGGCGGGCTGCCCCTTTGAACTGCTCTCCCTTCCGAGCCAAGAAGCTGTAGCGGCTATGAAGGCCCTCCGTGAGGCGGCCAGGAGATCCAACTCGCCCCAATCTCATTTCACCCACAGCAAGGGTGCGCTCGGTACCGGGAATGGATTTTCCTATTCGAAAAGCAGCTCCAGGTTGTAGGCTACAGAAACACGGGGCATTGAGGATCACTCCCATTAGGACGAGATCATGAACTCTGAGCAGGGCGGCCATAGATGCAAGTTTTTCCAGGACCCTTGTGAAAAATACATGTTGCAGGCCCTGCGTTGGTGCCTAGCGTAACATGTATTTTTCATGATGCCTTGGGTGCAAATGCAGGCCCTGCAGTATGTATTTTTTCATAAGTGGCCTGGAAAACCTTGCATCTATGGCCACCCTAACTCTGAGGCAACCGAAGGCTGCCCCTTGCTCGGTGGCTCACAACATTGATCGGCCAGAGCGCATTGTGGAGCAGCTGACGGAGCCGGTGAAGGCTAAGATTTGGAAATAATTAAGCAAAAACCCCTTTCCTTTGTGTTTAGCCTTACTTAGCATTTCGGGAGGTTAAAAGCAATGGAGTCCAGGAAAAAAATTATAAATATATACACAGCCCAGCGTGCTTTCCCCCAAGGGAACGAGCCCACTTCTGCCTCCCCTCCTCTCCCCGGTCCCCATGTGCACTCAGTGATCATTTTTGACTTAAAAAAAGCTGATGCCACCACTTCAGTGATCATTAATTTCTCCGCTTCACATCTGTGTTTGCATCTCCCTGCCTTGTGTTCTAGTTCAGCAGTTTCTGTATGGTTATAGTCCATGCTCAGAGCAGATTTTAGAAAGCAGGGGGGATGGGAAAAGAAGAAGAAGAAGAAGAAGAAAAAAGATTGTGGAGAAAAATGGGGAAATGCATTTTGGTGTAAGATTGCAACAATGGGAAAAGGAGGCAAGTAGAGAGGAAGGGAAAACAGCACTTTCCACGGCCAGCATATAGAAAAAAGTCCATGCAGCAAGCACCAGAACTAGTGAAATCTGGCTTCCTAAGAGGGGGAAAATGCTCTAAATCAATGGAACTTTTTATTTTTAGGGCCACCAAAAGGGTGGCATCTTCTTCCCTGCGGGTGCACTTGTTATTACGGAATTCAGGGTCCAAACTTACCTTTGAGCTCCCTACCCCTCTATCAAATCTGCCTGGAATTGGGTTGTGGCATGAAAAGCCACACAAACAAGATTACCACCTAACCCTTCTTTCCATAAGAAGCCAGGCTAAAAAGCCAGTCTGCACGGCGTGCACACGCCCCCCCACCCCCCCTGCTTACTCAAAGCTTATTCAGAGTCCTAGAAAGATGCAGACGGCGCTTCCAAACAAAGGAAGTAGCATTGGTAGCCTACGCCTCCCACATCAGACATGGGGCCAAGAGTGGTCTTTTGCAGGGAACCCTGCAAGGGGAATATGGGGGAAGAGAGGCAAAGGGGGCATTTCAGAGTAGTTTCATTGTCAAGAGCGGAGATTGACAGAGACAGCACGCTTTCGTTCCGAGCACACACACCCAACCAGACAGTCCCAAGAGGGTATCAGTTCTCTCAGCTCCAAGGCAGGGGATCGTACAAAAGAAATTCCGAGAGGAGGTGGAACTGGGAAGTGTCTCTGCAGAACTGTGTGTGTGTGTGTGTGTGTGTGTGTGTGTGTGTGTGTGTGTGTGAGAGAGAGAGAGAGAGAGAGAGAGAGGGGGGGGGGGAGAGAGAGAGAAGAGAAAGTGTGAATTGGAAGAAGCAGCCCACTAGGGCTGACAGAAAAGGGGGTGGAGCTCCCCAACAGCTGGTACCACCCCCCACACCCACACAAAGCAACAGGGTCATGCACATGTTTGTGTGAGCTCCAAACTCCCAACCCGCATTGGCCCCTAAATGGGCAGGCACAGGTGGAAGGGAGCAGTATCAAAAAGGACATATCGAGAGTGTTTGCTCCTCAGCTGTTTCCCCACACACCTCTCCCCTTGTAAAACACTCCTCAGAGTATGTTTGCTATGCTGGTCCCACAAGGAGGAGGCAAGAGACAAAGGAGTCTGGATGCTAGCTCCCGTCAGATCAGCTTTTGTTGCTGTGTCGCTGGCCTCCGGCATTTGTATTTAGCGAAGGTACAGCTCCAACCTGCTCATCTCACCCGAGTTTGGAAACTTTCACACTCACCAACAGTCTTCGTCAAGTAAAAAAAAATAAAAAATGTTTAAATCATTGTTAGCTACCAACTCTTTAAAACCCCAGCTGATCAGTCAAAACATTGGGTGAAAACAGACATGACGCTAAGCACCCTTGGTGGTTATTTATGCATGTTGCAGGGCTGTACTGTAGCCCTATGCAGGCCTGAAACATGCATAAATGACCACCAAGGGTTGTTAAAGGGTGGTTAGCGTCATGTCTGTTTTCATCCATTATCCCCACTGCAAGAAACATAGTTCCAGCCAAACTAATATTTTATTTTTTTGGAAAGAGGGGGGGGGGGGGGGGAGCACGGATTTTTTTCAATACTACTACTTCTTTCCAAAAATAGACATTTGGGGGGCCAAAATACTTTGGACACATTTTAACATCTCAGCATTTCCCAAGGGCAGATGGGGGCGCTCTCTTGTAAATTCCATCAGCGCACCATGCTTGTACGCCAAAGGCACACGGGGAGATGTTCTTGGTGGCTGCTCCACAGCTTTGGAACTCCCTTCCCCTGGAAGTTCGGCTGAACTGGGACATTTTTCAGAAGCATTGCAAAACCTACTAATTTGACCAATCCTTTTGCAGGCAGGGATAGGGTTTTGGAGGGTGAGGATGGGAGAGGTTTTAAATTGGGATTTTACAGAGTTGATTATTGGTTTTTTCTACATTTTTGTATGTTTTATGCCAGGAGCTGCTCTGAGCCTTCAAGGATATGAAACCAAATCAAATAAATACATTTCTTCCTGATAATTTTACACACTTTGTCCCCAAATGAGGAAGGACAACAAAAATGGGGAAATATCCAAATTTCCCCCAAATTCCATTCTCTGAATGCTGCAAAATATCATCATCATGGAGGGATAGAAACTCCTTAAGCAAACAAGGAGCCAACCTCAATACACAGAGAACCTCAACTGGTCAAGAATTAATTCAGGGCTGCTTGGCCGACACCTGCAAAGGCTGAGCGGATATTAAAATGAGCACTTTCCTCAAGCACGGCCAGAGCAAGGACAAGCACTGGATGCAGGACAATGCGGCTTACTGGCTGGTCAAAGCTATGCAAGTGTTGAGAAAAAATGAGTTGTATAGACGTCACTGATGTTTGTACAACTCAATCAGGATGGGCAGTAGTGCTTACGAGGCCTGCAAGCAATCCCAACAGGACCCAACTGGCTTGGGCTGATGGCAACGTCTACCCAAGCCCCTTTCGCTGGGCATGGGTGTGGCTCCCTAGCTGAAGACTACCCACCCCTTGCAAAGTGCCATGACAACATGGCTGTCTGAAGTAGGCATGGCCATGCTGGGAAGGAAAATATCATAGCCTACTTCCTACGGACAAAGCCTTCAACCTCTTTCAATGTAGCCTCTCCCCTTACAGAATTGTTGTGACATCAACACTTCATGGGGGGGGGGGGGGGGAGAACTACACCCAGTCACCATGGGCTCAGAAGAGCCTTGGCTAAATCCAAATTGCTGACACAAGTAGGGTTCTGGTGGCGGTGACTGGAGGATTTCCTAATACAAAGTCAGTTAAGCAATATCGCATCAAATACGGGGTGGGCAAGATAAGTCTAGACCTAGTATTGGGTGTTCTACTCTGCCAACAAGCAAATACACAGATTTTATTTTTTTAAAAAGGTTGGATGGTATCAATGACACTGTGCGGTCTTACCACCTGTTGTAACACAAGCCACCAAATTCCCAGCAGTTATTAACTGCACCCCTTCTCCGTGCAGCTTGTCCCAATGATTAATAACTATTAATCATTGGGACCACACTGTTCTGCATTTAAGTCAGGAATGGAGAACCTCAAGCCAAGGACCAGCGGCTAGTTTTTCTGTGGCCCCTTTCCAGTTCCTGGGTTTGGCCCCTGGATTTAGTTCCTACTCCCTTCCCAGCACTGAAGAGACTGAGTTCAGGGGAAAAGGAGAAGAAATGAGGGCATGCACACAAGAAGAGGGGGCAGATCCAGGGTCTGGACCTTCCTCATTCTCAGTGCAACCTGAAGCACCCCATTCCCCAACTTCTGTGTGGCCCCTGGAGCTCATATGAATATGGAAAAGGTTCTCCGCCTCTGGTCTAAGCTGATTTTGTCCAGCTTTAACTTCCAGCTGTTGGTTCTTGCTCTGTCTCCCTCGGCTGAATTCCAGAGCCAACACTTTGTTCTCATCAAGCAGCTCACGCACTGGAATCAAGTCATTTTGATAAGCTAACGCCAATTGGACTCCTTGGGTATCTCGCTTCATACCGCTTGTAATTGTTTTCGTGCAGCTCCTCTCCGCTACTGCTCAAATGTCTCACTTAGATTATCTGCTAACCAGTTAGTGAGCGCGCATGGGTATGGTTATTTAGCCATAAAGGCCTGAACAACAACAAAACCTGCATTACTTCTGCACTGAGTTCTAAGTGACCCCAAGTTTGCTTGAAGTAAAAGAAAAAGAAAATGCATTGAAAATGTACTTTACTGTATTAATTTAACTTCAAACATATATATATATATATAAAACTGTGTGTGTGTGTGTGTGTGTGTGTGTGTGTGTGTGTGTGTGTGTGTGTGTGTGTGTGTGTGTGTGTGTGTGTGTGTGTGTGTGTGTTCAAACTTCAATTCTTTTGCCTATCTATTTCACACAAAACTATACACGCAACACATTCAGAATCTAACGTTTCAAGAAAATCGACCCACAAAGTTTTCCCATTGAAACATCAAGGGGTCCAAGTGACTTCAATATGTTTTTAGTGATTATTTTTTCTATGCATGAAACTAACATGTAGGATGATTAAATCAATGCAGAAAGTTTGACTTCCTCATTTCAGAATACATTTAATTTAAAGAGAACACGTTTTCTAAAAATTTTTTAAACAAAATATGTCTTTTTATAGGGCTTCAGGGTCAGAGACCGCCCCCCCCCCCCAAACACTATAGGGGTTAATTCTGGATACACAGCAACTACGTGTGGCCCAGTTCACTTCAAAGACCTTTATAAAGAACTGTAAACATTGTTTTTGAAGAAAAAAAGACAAAGAAATTAAATGACTTTTCCCAAGGCAGAACTGCGAGTGGACTTGGGTCTCTTGATTGCAAAGTGCTTCTCTAACCTGGGGAAAGATGCTTTAGGAGATCCCAGAAAACATGCATTTCTTAACTAAAACATCACAAAAAGAGCAGAGAGGCTCATGGCAGTGAAACCAGCATGGTGCCAGCAAGGGAGGGGGACAAATTGGGGGAGGGGGGACCCCTGTGAAAGCCAGAGAGAAGAAAATAAACTTTAAGCTCCAAACACTTCCCAGCAGCTGTAAAAACAAGGCTGGAACAATGAGCAAACAAGCGGCTGAAAGGGGCCGAGTGGAAACAATAAAGAGAGAAGATAAGGCAAGGCTAAGCCGGTCTGCAAGCCGCTTGCTTCAAAACACTAATCAAGGCGCCCAACAAGCTACCGGGAAGGGTCTGTGACAATGACTACAAGGGCTAAATAACCCAGCCTACAGGGCTGGAGAACACACTCTGCGCAGCCTCTTTCGAGCAACTATGATCAGGATGGTTAATTTAAAAAAAAAAAAAAAATCGCTTGCTCCCCTCGGGTGAGAATCCTTGGCGCTGGCCAGTGGATGTTCCCAGGTCTGGGGACTCTCTCTCCCATCACAAGTCCCAGTCGAGTCTTTTATGCTTGGCTAGTGAATTGCTGATACGGTTTCGGAGCCCTGCCTACGCTAACAAGGGCTCGGCATTTGCAGGAGACATGGCAGGGGGGCAACAGAGGGGCCCGTGCGTCTCTAGATCCCCAAGGCCCCTGAGCTGAGCTTCTAACGTGCGCGTCTTGAAAGCAGGATGGGCCTGAGGCAGGCAGGAGTACTGCGATGGATGCAACTAAGTGGGACATTCCCTCAGATCCCTTTTAGCTCTCACTCAGCACCGACGTTCTGCGTTTTACACGACCACTAGACACCCAGAACATGAGCAGGTCTTCCCCACTCGGGGTGGGTGCCCTGCTGCCTCCCCAAGTAAAGAGCTTACATTCTAAGGCTGCAAGCCACTTGGCTCCAGAGGAAGGGACCCAATTTAGGGATCAGGGCCCCACTGTGCTAGCCAGCACAGGGGTAGCATCAGCCCAAACAACGACAACGGCTCACACCACTGGAAAACCCTCCCAACATTGCTATTTATTTATATTCTCCCCGTATGTCGAGGGCACACAGAGGCGTTCTTGGTTGTTTCTCCCTTATTGCAGAACTCCCTTCCCTTGAAGGTTTGTCGAAGCCCAAACTTGGGCAGCTTCCGGAGGGAATCCAAGACTTTTCTTTTAGGCCAAGTGTTTGGCAGGAGGGGCTAGAGGATAGGGTGGTATTTAGGGGATGTTTTTATGCAGTTCTATTTTTCTGTGGTTTTTAATGTTGTACCCCACACTCAGACTTGGAAGAAGGGCAGCATATAGGCTTACATAAACAAATAGTAAATATTGTGTAGGCACCTGGAGGCTCCCCATTTAGATACCCGGGCTCTACTGTGCTAGCCAGCACACAGACACCATCAGTATTGGCAGACCCCCGTCTCAAAGAGCTCCCACTTCCCCAACTTTGTAACTTAAGCAAAATAACCAGCAAGACTTGGAATCCTCCAGTACAAAACCACAAGCCTAACAAAGGTCAGATACTGGACTCGTGTTTTGCGGCTCTCATCCCCATAAAGAGTACGCATGGTTTCTTCTAAGCCTGCTTTCCATGCTCGGTGCCCAAGAACATCAGGCTCTGCCACACCTCTGGTCATATTAAAAACCTAAAGGTGCTTCAGCGGCTCTATGAATGCCAGCCTGTATTCTAATTTCAAACTATCCAACAGGATGGCTTGTTCCACCACGGAGGATGATGTTCTCATGGCAGTCAAGACTACATTTGGGCCATTTGAACATTTCTCTCTCCTCTCTACAGCAGCAATTCCCCCTTCATTACGGACTGTGTGGAACAGCGGGACGGGACGTTAGTTGAAGCACAGAGACTTCAAGTCCCGAAGCATGGAAGGCCAACTAGCATGGCCAAGATCTTTAAGAGCAGGAAATCATTTTCAGTGCCCAACTTGAGACATCTGGAAGGGACCTGATTTTCTAAAAATGGTCAATAAATAAAACTGGGGCATTAAAAGTCTCAAGCTAGGCGCCCCCCAAAAATCGCTAGCTCAGCGGTTCCCAAAAGTTTTGCCTCGTGACCCCACGTGGAGATAAAGATAATCCTGTGACACGAGATGGCAACAAAAATAATAAATAAGCGTTATTTATGCAGCACACCCGCGTCAAATGGTACTCAGGGTGCTTCACAAAATCAGTACAATTAAATACAAAACAATGTAAAAGCCATTTAAGAATCCACTTAAAAACAATTTAAAAGCGGATATTCAAAAGGGAGGACAGAATACATTACGGGGAGTCAGCAGTGGATCTTTTAAAAACATCCAGAGATGATTATTTTATTTATTTATTCATTTATTTAAAAACACCAAATAGATTCTTTGGCTGCTTTTTGAAGATGAGGAGGAAGGAACTGAGAAAAATATCCAGAGGGAGCAAATTCCACACTGGGGATCTACCACAGCAAAGGCCCAACTGCTGGCCAAGTTAAGGCACGACTGACAGGATCAGATTCAAAGAGTATCAGATATCAATTGGGACTCTGCCCCATCCGCAAATGATACGTCCACACTTGGAATCTCTGCACCAGCTGCTCTTGGTCCAAGTAAGAGTTCAGTCTAATACTATTCTATTTCCTCAAAACACTATATACCTGCTTCCCTTCTGTTGACTGGAGATTCTGTTAGACAAGCGAGTAAGGAATGAAGATGTTGCCTTTTATTGAACCAAGATACCTTTGCGTGGTGGGCAAGGATCTCAACTCAACTGGGAGTAACATGGAGTCTCAACCCAGGCAATGTCCCTGGGTCGAGAAAAAAATAAAAATAAATGAAAACCTTGTTGCCACCTCGTGTTCCACTTGGAACAAAGAAAACTGTCTGCCTGACTTATTGGACCAACTCTTTTTGGCGAGGCGAGCCTGCAGCCTTTCAAGCTTCACAAAGCCCCTACCCCAGGCAAGGAAGACCTCAGTATAGCTCAGAAGCTTGTAGGCTCTCACCACCAACAAAAAGCATCAGCTAAACTGTTCTCTCTCTCTAATACTTGGGACCAGCATGGTAACGGCACTCTAGACTGGAGACCCTACCGGAAGAGCAGTTCAAGGCGAGGAGGGGGGTGGGTTTGAAGGAAACATCAGACATGGTAACCACTGTGGGCACGCAAAGTAGAACTGGCAGCTTAATCCAAGCAGCGAGACACACAAATGCCGTTACCCCTTCAGTCAAACCTGACCTCAAATCTCTACTGATTAGAATCTCCGTGGGAGTCCAATATAGTTCAGTCAGAGATTATTGCTGTTTTATAACAGCCCCTTGCTGCCATCCAGTAGAAAGTTAAAAACTCCTTTTTATTTTAAGGCATCCAGTCCCAGTCTCATTAAAAAACAGTTTCTCTACAGGAGGACTTCTCCAGATTTAACCTTTGAACTAAGAACCTCCCAGCAATCCACCGTCGAGTAATTGGAATCAAGAACGGTAGAGTATCCCCCCCCCCCCCCCCCCCCCCCCCGCCCCCCCCCCCCCCCCCCCCCCCCAAACACTATAGGGGTTAATTCTGGATACACAGCAACTACGTGTGGCCCAGTTCACTTCAAAGACCTTTATAAAGAACTGTAAACATTGTTTTTGAAGAAAAAAAGACAAAGAAATTAAATGACTTTTCCCAAGGCAGAACTGCGAGTGGACTTGGGTCTCTTGATTGCAAAGTGTTTCTCTAACCTGGGGAAAGATGCTTTAGGAGATCCCAGAAAACATGCATTTCTTAACTAAAACATCACAAAAAGAGCAGAGAGGCTCATGGCAGTGAAACCAGCATGGTGCCAGCAAGGGAGGGGGACGAATTGGGGGAGGGGGGACCCCTGTGAAAGCCAGAGAGAAGAAAATAAACTTTAAGCTCCAAACACTTCCCAGCAGCTGTAAAAACAAGGCTGGAACAATGAGCAAACAAGCGGCTGAAAGGGGCCGAGTGGAAACAATAAAGAGAGAAGATAAGGCAAGGCTAAGCCGGTCTGCAAGCCGCTTGCTTCAAAACACTAATCAAGGCGCCCAACAAGCTACCGGGAAGGGTCTGTGACAATGACTCCAAGGGCTAAATAACCCAGCCTACAGGGCTGGAGAACACACTCTGCGCAGCCTCTTTCGAGCAACTATGATCAGGATGGTTAATTTTTTTTTTTTTAAAAATCGCTTGCTCCCCTCGGGTGAGAATCCTTGGCGCTGGCCAGTGGATGTTCCCAGGTCTGGGGACTCTCTCTCCCATCACAAGTCCCAGTCGAGTCTTTTATGCTTGGCTAGTGAATTGCTGATACGGTTTCGGAGCCCTGCCTACGCTAACAAGGGCTCGGCATTTGCAGGAGACATGGCAGGGGGGCAACAGAGGGGCCCGTGCGTCTCTAGATCCCCAAGGCCCCTGAGCTGAGCTTCTAACGTGCGCGTCTTGAAAGCAGGATGGGCCTGAGGCAGGAGTACTGCGATGGATGCAACTAAGTGGGACATTCCCTCAGATCCCTTTTAGCTCTCACTCATCACCGACGTTCTGCGTTTTACACGACCACTAGACACCCAGAACATGAGCAGGTCTTCCCCACTCGGGGTGGGTGCCCTGCTGCCTCCCCAAGTAAAGAGCTTACATTCTAAGGCTGCAAGCCACTTGGCTCCAGAGGAAGGGACCCAATTTAGGGATCAGGGCCCCACTGTGCTAGCCAGTACAGGGGTAGCATCAGCCCAAACAACGACATCGGCTCACACCACTGAAAAACCCTCCCGACATTGCTATTTATTTATATTCTCCCCGTATGTCGAGGGCACACAGAGGCGTTCTTGGTTGTTTCTCCCTTATTGCAGAACTCCCTTCCCTTGAAGGTTTGTCGAAGCCCAAACTTGGGCAGCTTCCGGAGGGAATCCAAGACTTTTCTTTTAGGCCAAGTGTTTGGCAGGAGGGGCTAGAGGATAGGGTGGTATTTAGGGGATGTTTTTATNTCTAGACCCTCCTGTAGGAATTGCAGGATGTGGGGAATAGAAGGGGACTGGCAGGCACCCTATACGTGTGACACCACTTCGCAAACACCCCGCCAGGTACACCGGTAGATACGCTGTGCGGACCTGTGTTTAGAAGTCAACGGCGTCGCTACGATGGCAGCAGAATATCCCAGGCGCCGAAGGGCTAGAGTCTCAAGAGCCAAGCCATCAGCTTCAGGAACTGAGGCTGTTTGTAAAGCAGAGGGCCCTGGGATAACAACTCCGCCGAGGCGGGAAGGCTGACATGCTCCCCCGCTGAGAGGTGAAGAAGATCCGGCATCTGCGAGGCCACTAGGATGCACCGTGGATCTGTTGCTTGCACCTGTGTAACACCCTGCTGACAAGGGGAAACGGGGATGGAGGGAGGGAGGGAGGCGTATAGCGTCCCCGGGGGCCATTGTTGGCTGAGTGCACCGTGAGCTTCGGCTCCGGGATGAGGGTCCCGGCTGAAGAAACAGGCAGACTTGGCATTGGAGGGAGAGGCAGAGGTCAAGAACAGGCTGCCCATATTGGGAGACAATGAGTCGAAAGGCCGAGGGGCTGAGGGACCATTCCCCCGGGTCTAAGCTGTTTGTGACTTGAGCCGATCTGCTTCCACGTTGTCCACGTCTCTTATGCGTAACGCCGACAGCGACAGAAGACATGTTTCCCCCCAGCGCAGGAGGCGCACGGCTTCCGCATGTAGCGAGGGAGAGCAGGATCTCCCCCTGGTTGTTGACATACGCCTTGGCTGTTGTGTTGTCGGTGAAGACTATCACGTGGCAACCTGTTAGTTGCTGGGGAAAGTGCATTAGGGCTAGGGGGATGGCCTTTAGCTCAAGCCAGTTCATGCTGTGAAAATGGTCCCTGACTGACCAGGTGCACTGGGCGGTTCCTCCGTGTTCAAGCGGGTCCCACAGTCGAGGAAACGGGCATCTGTTGAGAGTCTCACTCAGTCAGGATCCATGAGAGGGACTCCCTTGACTGAAGCGGAGTGGGTTTTCCCACCAATCTAGCGAGGTCAGGACATCCGGGCTGACAGAGGGAGGCTGGCGTGCCCGACATGAGAAGCGTCTGCCACTGTCGGAGGAAGTGTTGTAGAGGGCGGGAATGGAAACGCGCCCACTGGAGATGACGAGGACAGGATATCATGAGGCCCAAGAGGGAAGTCAGTGTTAGCAGGGGCGTGCGGGGTTAAGATCAAACCAGCGTGATCAGGCTCCAGATCTTGTGTTGACGCTGCGGTGGGATAAACACCCTGTTTGTGACAGTGTCAAAGATTACTCCCAGATGTTCCAGTTGCTGAGTGGGAGCGAGGTAGCTCTTGTCTGCATTTACGAGGAAGCTATGGTATGCCACGTAGTCGATCAAGTGTCAGAGGTGACGGAGGGCGAGATCCTTTGTCGGGGCCCTGATGAGATCATCGAGATACGGGGAAATGGCCATGCCCTCTAGGCGAAGGTTTGCTATGAGTGGTACGAGCACTTTGGTAAAACGTTCAAGGCGACGAGGCGAGGCGGAAGGGCAGGGCGCGATACTGCCAGTGCTGGTTCTAGTAGCAAAAGCGGAGCCACCGGCTGTGTGCTGGGAGAATGAGCACATGTAGATACGCATCTCGGGGGGCCAAAGATGTCAGCCAATCTCCCGGCATCAGGACTAGGGTGATGGAAGTGAGGGTCTCCATCTTGAACCTCTGTGCTCTTACCGCCCTTGTTGAGGCGCTTTAGTTAGAGGACTCCCCTCCACTCTCCTTTTTTCGACAAGGAAGAGGATGGAGTATAGACCTCTTCCCTGTTCCGGTGTCTCTATCGCCCCGATCTGAAGGAGCCTGGAGATCTCACGACGCATCACGTCCTGCTTGGATGGGTCGCGAGAGCAAGGGGACATGCGAAAGGACTCTCTGGGTGTGTACCTGAG
>QEPC01004913.1:1315008-1331143 GCA_003113815.1 Sphenodon punctatus
GATGGCGGTTTCTGTTTCGATTTCCCCGCTGCGGCTCTCCTGCTCCGCCACGGCTCGGTGGGCGGCATTCCTCAGAGTTTTGGCCACCTTGGCCATTTTAGCGGGTACCCCGAGGTGGGGTGGTGGGGCGTACCGCGGAGGTGGATCCACCGCAACCGCTTTGCCCCGGTCCGTACCCAGGGGGGCGGATCCAGGGGGGACGTACTGGAGACCCAACGACGGCGCCTGCAGGCGCAAATACAAGAGGCAAAGGCCTCTCCCGGTCTAAACTTCCTAAGGCTTTAAAAAAATAATAAGAAGAAAACAGCCAGCTCCTACTTGGCCGGAAGCAGACTTCCAACCGGGAAAGCAAGGGAGCAATGTCTATGCGCATACCCAGCTGAAGCTTTGGTGCTGCCTCCTGCTGGCCATGCAATAAACTGCTCCCAGAGTCTGAAGAACAGGAACTGAGTCCATAGAACATAGGTTTCCAAGGTTTTTCGGGGGGGTGGGGTTTCTCCTCCCCCTCCCCCCAATCTTTACAATTCTGAATTGTTCAAGAAAATTTTTGGAGACCAAAATATGGCATTTATTACAAACTTTCTTAAAGCCAGAAGAAAGAACTCAACAAACTATAACAAAGCAGCAAGGGCCCCAATCCTGCAGGGTGCCAAGTGCTTTTAACCTCCACTGACTCTAATGGAAATAAAAGATACTCAAGACTTCACAAAATGCAGGCAAGAGGTTGGTAGGATAACCAAAACACGAAATGGGAGGGTGACTCAGTCCACAGGAAAGATCATTTAAGGAGAATTGTTCAGCACAATGAATTTAAAAAAAGAAAAAAAGAAAAGCTTTCCTAAACAAAGTGTTCCTTAAACACCACCTGTCCCTGAAAAACTCACTGAGTTCTTGATTCAAGTCTTTGTTTTCAAATATTTGCAAAGTTAGCGTTGCCACAACAAAGGGTTTCTCTTCTGCAGGGGATGGAGGAAGGGGGGTGGGGGGGGAGGCGGAAGGGTAGCCTACCTAATTTTGTAGCTTGCTTGTTCCCAACTCTTGGGGCTAAATTTTGTTTCTTTCCTTGGGGAAGTATTGCTGGAAGTAAGCAGCTAGAGAAAAAACATACCAATTTTGACCCTCTGCAATAGGAGCCCATTATCAAATTTTAATTCGCAGTGTTATGTATCTAGGTCAGAAAAGCCCCGGTAGCTGAACGCAGCCAAAAGTTGTAAGACAGCCCACAACTGCTAGGGGAGAGAAGCCGTTCCTAGAGCGTGCTTCAGTCTGCATACAGAATCCTATATTAGCCAGGGTTTTAGGTACTCCTACATTCCAGACTCCGAGCAATCCTCCCCCCTTCTCCCCAGCCCCACATAGCACCAATTCTCACAGCCTCTATGGTCAACAATGTGGCCCAGTCAGATATTTTTTTGCCTTAAAAACAGCTAGTAAAAAAAGGACAGATGTGACCTAGTTAGAGCTTTGCCAAATATTTCTGTAATTGAATATTCCATCGATTATTTAAATTTCATTAAAAAAGAACCATGTTCTATCCACTTGCTATTAAGCAGCACACACTCTTCCAAAGCCACTGAGAAAACTCTCTTAATAAATGAATGCTCCAGCATGTGAAAAAAGGCAACCCATTTTCCAACCCCAAAAGCCACCGCTGGCCCTTTTGAAAGCTAAAGACGACTATTCCTCAAAACAGGAAAGTTTACCTGAATAATTCCTTCAGGGTAAGGAACTCGGCAGCCCTATGAAAGGAGAGGTCTTCAGCCTACTTGCAGATTTGGGAAGTAAAACCAAGAGGCATCGAGCAAGGAAGGGTGTGGCCAGGCTCCTGGAGCTATGGAGAGTTTGTGAGAACTACAGCAGAAAACAGTCACTTGTTGGTTGATGCAGCGGCACGGAACCGACGCTGGGAGTAGCCCCAAGACAGATACAATCGTGCATCACAGCGCGCAGTAGAAAATGAATCGTTTTGTAACTTCACCAAAAGCCATATCAGATTCTGTCTTGAAAACAGAACTCTCGGCTGAGCAGGATCCATACCCCTTACAATTCAGAAGAAAAACTGTTTTCACCCAAGCCCATTTTCCTTTTCCCTCTGGGACTACGGCGAGTAGATCCATTACAGAGAAATTTGACTAGGGCAGAGATGAACTTGTCACTTTATATTTCCAACCTGAACGCAGGGATTTGTTTATCAAAGCAAACATCCGGATTTGAACTCACCGCACCTACACACTTTGACTAGCTCGTTACTTCAGCATTCTGTTTCTTCATTATTGAACAGTTTGGGTTACTCAGCACGATAGCGGTGTGATGCATCACGTGACATGGACTGACCAATTCAAAACTTGCAATTAAAAAACAACCAACCACCAAGCAATAAAACTAAAACCTAGAAAATATTTTTTTTCCAGAACTGAGCAACACGTTCAACTCGAATACAACTTCAAAATTCACTTCCCTCATGCTTGGAACCCTAAACACACACGCTGCCCCACCCCCCACCCCCCCAATCCCAACCTTCAGATCCCACCTAAAAACCTACCTTTTCCATCAGGCTTTCTCCAGCTCCTCAAGGCCCACAGGCTGCTTGTTAATATCTACTGGCCTATCATAAGTAACTGTAACGAAGGGCATTTTTAGACACACGCTTCCAGAGACGGTGCAAACCCTTTTTATTTGGGAAAGCACTTGGCAGGCAGGGATGGGTGGGGTTTCTGGGTGGGGTTGTGGGGGAGGATAGGGGGGTTGAGGGGAGGGTGTTTTTACTATATAAATTTTAACATTTTTTACGGGGTTTTTTTGGTGGACTGTGAGTCACCCTGAGCATTATGGGAAGGGCAGCATAAAAAGATAAAAATAAATTTCACAAACATACCCCTTTCTCTCCACACGCTCCCCTCTCCCATCTCCAGCTTCGACTGTAAGCCCTTTGGGGCTAGGACCTGTCTCTAATTAATGACAGTTCAGTGGCAGGCACACTGCTGGCACTATATAATTAACAAAACAGCGTTCTCATTGGTCAGTGGTTCCAAAACCTTTTGCCTTCATGACTTCATTTCAAATATAAGCCCACGACCACTCTCGTTCCCCAATGCATTTTGACTTTGAACTAAAAGACTTCCCAAGCTGAAGGCCCAACCAGGTCTGCACAGCTTGAACTGAAGAGCCAGGGTCTGTCGGTAAGTTATTATAGGCTGGGATTCATGTACACACCCTTCTGGAGATCAGGAAAAGAGGGCATGGAATCGAAGTCTCCAGCAAGTTACATCAACCAATGGATTTCAGAGTCAAGACTACACATCACGTTTAAGAGAACCATTTGCAACGCATCTGGACAGTGTTGTGCCAGGCTGCCGACCGACTCAGAAAGCATCCGATAGGCACGCACTTGGGAGGCTTTCCTCTGGCTGGAAGAACGAGAAACTATCACCATTCAAGGTGAAAGCAATTCTTCAAAATAAGAGCGGGGTGGACAGATCTCTCAAGCAGGTGGGAACTATGCCTTGCACTCCACCAATGTGGAGAGGGAACCTTGGTCAGAAAACCTCCAGCTGCAAAAAGCAGACGATTGACAGCCAAGGAAGAGGAACCAGTTCCATCAGCTTATTAACTGTCAGCTCAAAGCCCAGCCGATGTCGTGCCTAAAACCAAATGGATTAGAGAAAATGCTGTACAGAACTGTTGCATGAGCTGAAGCCTGCAGAATCCTCCCCATCAGAACCACCACCTGGCAGTAAATTTACGAAGAGTGAGAAGGTAAGGTAAGTAGTACCAGACTGGGTCAAGACCAATGGGTCCATCAAGCCCAGCAACCTGCCTCCTACAGTGGCCAATTTCGGTCGCTTGGAAGAAGTAACCAGCAGGTCACAACGGGGCGCTGCATGTGCACATGTGCAACCGTTTCCAAAATGATGGTGGCAGCATCACCGCCATTTTGGAAAGGGACAGCTGACCGGTCTGGTAGCCATTCTGCACATGCACAGCAATTTAAAAAAAAAATATGTTAGAACCAGACCGAAACAGACCGGTTGTCACGCTGTTCCAGTCCAGTTTGGATGTGTAACCGATTCATCCAAATATGAACTTCATTTTTTATATATATTTTTTGAAGGAAAGCATAAACTCAAAGGGGTCCAAACCTTGATGAGACTTCACTGCATGTATAATAATTTTAAAAATTGTTTATTAATTATTATTATTATTTCATTGATTTAAATACAGATCTATAATACCAATCTGTAATTAAATCTGATCATTTAGGGGAGACAAAACAGGGAATAAACAAAACAGATTTTCATCCAAAGGGCCACCGCTGCCTCTTAGGAGCCTACAATCAGGTTATTTCCTGATTCTAGGAGTAAAAGCAACAGAAAAATGATGGGAAATTAAAACACTGAAACACTGCAAGAATTCTCTGAACACATCCTGACCTTCACTGGTTTCCTTTGGGCAGGTCCCAACCTAACTCATCCCCTCCTTGTGGGTGAACAGAGGCGGGTTTTCCTTGCACTGCTAACAAGATACAGAAACCCCTAAAAAGATAAAATAGCAAAGTGCCGTACGCTCCATCATGTGCCATCTTGTCTCCACAACAGTCACTTCAGCTATTGCTATTCACTAGAGCAAGTTAAAGAGACAAGACAGAGAGACCAATTAGGGTTATCTACTCCATCTCCTATTCCTACAACCTAGTGCATTTTCTTGGGCTTTGTCTGAAAAAGAATAGCCTCTTTTCTGCTAAAAAAAGCAAAGCAATCGCTAAACCTGGCCATTAGGAAGCTGTGCACAATACCAGATCTTCTAATGTCTTTTTTCCTTCTTCATTTCATTGCATAAACTTCCATCTCCCAACTTAACGCATGTGCTAAAGCTAGGATTTGCACAATGAAGAATGGATGAGTTGTGCAAAACAAGGCAAGTTTGGGGTTTGCGTTAGTAGTACCTCTGCACTAGCAGGGCACTGACTATTTGCCCATGACACCCCCCAACTGTCCGGGCCAGTGGCCGGCACTCTGTGCACCAGAGTAAACTCGCCACATGCATACAACCCCTGTGCAAAGAATGTGGGATGCGTGCAAGTGAGCACATCACGTGCAACCCCCTGCAAGTTTAGAACTGAGCCCTTAGAGCACAACGCCTTCAACGAGGCACAAAGGCAGGACGCTGCCGGGAGCTGGGAAATGAAAGAGCCAGCCTTTCCATTTTATAATCAGCCCCTCCCACTACATTACACAAGCCGAGTCTCCAAAATGGATTGGCCCTTCACACACCAGGCAGGAAAGCAGGGCTGGCCAGATGTCTGGCAGGCAAACCTGCCCCAAGATAGATGGCACTGGACACGCGCTCTCCAGTCAGTAACTGGAGGCTAAGGAGCTCAGCCTGGGAGCAAACAAGCATTCGGCTGCTGCCAGGAGGGTGACACCTTGCCCCAAACACATCCCCAACTCTCTGATTGGCTGCCAAAACTATCACTCGTGCCTTGGGGCTGGGACGTTCTTTCATGATCCAAGTCCCTGTTCTGGCCATCACGGACACAGGGAATTATAAAGTTGTTCTGTCTATAGTTTTTAAAAATGGATGCACAAACCTGCTTAAAAGCATCAAAACTACAACTCGAAGTCCAACATCACCTTGGGGGGGGGGGGGATATTCACGGGCACCCTGTATTGGTATTTCACTGGGAGCAGGGCTGTAAGCCCAACAGGAACACAGAGGTTTCTGAAAAAAACCACCCAACGTATTTCGGTTACACTCTGGGTATTTTCAGACAAGAGACTCTCCACCCACCAGTGCCCACCACGCTTGTGTGACAATCCTACTGGGAAGTTACACCAACAGTTAACCAGTGAATACTCCCAAAGCCTTCTCTGAAACACACACTCCTCTTAAAAGAGGCAACAGAACAGGGGGTGTTACCAGACGTAATGCTAAATCCAGAAATCCATCATGTATTAAAATCATCAACATTGTGCGGGCTGCCTCGCTGGTTTCACAGTAACTTATGCGGATGTTTTGTGGCTATAAGACCAGACCCCAGGACCCTGTGTATTCTGCAAATTCCATGCTCCCTCATCAAAATTCTGCAAACCGAATTCTGCAAATTATGAAAACATGCAGATTATGCATGCAAGTGAATTTCCCAGCATGCCGTTCCCTCAATGTTGAATCTCTTATCCATTTAAAATCCTCACAACCTCCCTGCCCCCCGACCTATCAGCCGGGGGGCAGGAGTGTATATGCAGGCTCTTCTCTTCCCTGGGGGTTATGGACTGCTTCTATTAGCAGCTGTGGAAAGGCCCCCTGGTTCAAGAATGTACGCCAGCAGTTGACAGTGGCAGCACCCCATTGGCTAGCTCACAGCGTTCCAATTCTGCGAGGGCAGAGGCAAAGGCAATTTCTGAAACCATTTGGCCAAATGCAAGATGTTGGAACTGCAGCTGCACAGAATTCACAGGGCCCTGTCCATGGTCGCCTTGCTCCAGCTGCTGGCTGAAAGTTATACCTCAATGCAAGGGATTTCTACCTTGAGGGACCCCAGACTGGAAGTGGAACAGCAGGCTTCTCAAGAGGTAAGAGTGGCTACATGCAAGTGGCAGCCGTGTGCTGTCCATAGCCATGTTTTCTGGGGTCACAACCTGTGTTAAGAGCGCGGCACAAAGCATGTTTGCACAAACAGACCCAAATGAACAAATATGTGCTCAGCAGCCAAACGTGAGCACTGCATCTGGCGAACACCCATGGTTTTGCTCCACCCCGCCCATATCAATCGGATGCCCTGTGGTCAAGATGTTTCAGCAAAACCAAGCAGAAACTCTCAAAAGGTTCTGAATTTGAGTATTTGAAAGGAAGCAAAAAACTCTGATTGGATCTGCGCATTTAAGCAGCTCATTGACTTTACGTATGGCCACCGGGGCCGCAGTTCTGATTTGTTCAAAAACAATAACCGTAAGAGCTTCTTTTAAAAACAAAAGTTGGTAAAATGCAGAAGTCCAGCTCAGAAAACCAGGCTCCTGAGCTGCCCCCTTGAGAGCAGTAATGCATGACAAAAACAGCTCTTTCCTGTTCTAGAGGCTGCTCTGCCATTTGTCCTTGCAACAGTGCTCCTGCCTCCCGCAGACTGGCCCCAAGAGACGAGGGCGCTCAGCTAGGGTGCCCCTTCAAATGGGAAATGCAAGCCTTTGTGTGTGTGCTTTGCATGACTCTGCAGCAGGGTAGTCAACCCCGGTGACGTCATCCCTTGGCGGAGCAAGCTTAAACAAATAATTCCGCTGCTCCGTGTTACACTGCCACCCTCTGGACTCTGACCACCAGAGTTTTTTTGGGTCCGACTCGCCAGGGTGGGACTCTGTTCCCCGCTAGTCAGCTGTCAAGCGGTGCACAGCAAACACTAGCGAACACAGTCGACCGGGCTCTTTTCCCCTTAGTCAATTTCACTCTGAGCAACACACACACACAGGAGGCTGTTGACCAGGGTCACTGGAGCCTAGTCAGTTTCCAGGGCTGCAGTGAGGTGAACCACCAGTGGCCTGGCTGACTCAAGTCACGGTCAGGGTGGTGTCATGTACAAATGGGCATCAGCTTCTCTGCCGCTCTCTTCAGGAGTTCCACAGATACATTCCCCCCAGGCTACGCAGTCACATTTATTCCGTGGCAAAACTTGGCTTTCGCAGGACTATACATAAGGGGGGAGGGGGGAGGAAGACACACACACACACCCCGTGTTTGGTGGCTGGAAAGGTGCCCAGTGTTATGCATCGACCCCCTTAGCTTTCAGTTTGAGAGGAGTGGCAGAAAGCCGGAATGCAAGGGCTTGTGCTTCCTCTGCTGCTCCAAGAAGGGCGCTGGCATCATTTCACACCCTAGTTTACAAACGGAAGAGAAGCCCATTAGGGAGCTCAAGCTCAAAACAAGCCCCCCGCTTCAGGACGAAGAGGAACTGCTAAGAAGCGGTCAATCAGCCCCACCTTGCAAGGCAAGCTCTCCCCAGCCTAAGAGAACTTGCGTGTCTCATCCGAAAACCCAGAGGACAAGAATAAAGCAGAATGGAGTACAGGGGTCGGGCACTGGAGTGGGTTTTAGGACGCCTGGACTCCCAGCTGCTCTCACGGGACCTTCTCTGTGCCAGTTTCCCTGCCGACCTTTCATCCGGCCTTGATCCACCAAGCACTTACTCCAGGCTTCAGTGAGGCGACGTCAGAGGAAGTCGTTTGTGCATCACAGCCCAAGACGACACACTTTCTGGGGCAGGGACCCTCTTGCTACTTGTCTTTCCACCAATTTTACCACCCCCCACCCCACGAGCTCCCAAGCTGTCAGGCTGTTCAAGGAAGCCCAGTTCCTCTCCTGAGCCCTCGTGCTTCTGTGGTTTCAGGAGAACAGAACGCTGACAGTCCCTGGAGAGAGATTGCCCCTGCAGATGAGTCCAAGTTGTTCTGGACAAGTTGTTCTACTTGCCCACCCGTGTATTGTACCCAGCACAAAGGGGCTTCTCTTAGCTGGTGTCAGGACTCAAGGGGACTGTAGGCCTTGAACTCCGGTCTTTCTGGCTAAAAGGCAGGTGAAGTCTTTGCGCTGCCACCAAGCTGTTTTGGGGAAGCAGGAGAAGTCCAACCCTGCCGTGCCTGGCTCACTGGACTGGCGGCTAGCGACCGACACTCTGATTGGCCAGACATTCCTATTTAAGTTCCCGGGTCACAGCAAGCCTGTGTTCTGAGCAACCAACATCCAATCCAACCAGCCTTGCTCCTCATCCCGTTTGCCTTGCAGCCTGGTCTCGCCTACAGCCTGGTCTCGCCAGCCCCAACGCCTTATTCTAAACCAGCGGTGGGGTGTGGGAACCTCTGCTCCATGGTCTTGTATCAGGCTGCAGACTCCGGTCCCCAGAAGCTTCCCCCTGCCCGCTAACTGCAAACTGGCAGCAGCTGGATGGCCACAGAACACCTCTGGGCTGCTGGCTGAGCCCCCCCCAGGCTCCAGACCCCTGCTGCAGGGGCACCGATCCAGCACCCAAGTGGGGAAAAGTTTCCCCACCCCTGCCCTAGGCCCTGCCTCAGACAGACTACATAGCTATTCACCCTTGCGCACTAGCCAGGACACACTAGCCTGTAGGCAGCAACACTCCAACGACCCTCCTCCTTGACCTTTGCCTGGACACTAAACTACGCAACTTGCCTACCCCAGTGGATTTGATGCCCCTGCCAATGAGCCCCCTCAATTCTGAGCTAATCCCAAGTTTCGACCGTAGCCTAGCTGATCCCAAAGGCTGAGGTCCCAACAGTTGGGGCTTCTTAGCGCCAACGATTCAGTAAAGTTGCCACAGATGCCCTCCTCCCGCATAACCAAGCTAAGCGCATGCACCTGCGACCATGGACGTCTGTCTGTGCCTCCCTTCCCATGTCCATGCTAGACTGTAAGCTCCTTGTGCGAGGGACCTGTCTCATCACATCTGTTCAGCGCCAGGCACAGTGAAGTAAGGGGAAATGATAGGCTGGATCCTCCAGGAATCCTTATCTTTTTGGTGCTCATGTTGGGGAAACAGCGTTAAATTGATAGGCTAGAGAAAGAAACTTGAATCACATTTTCGATTCCAAGCAAATAGAAACCGAGAGAGAGAACATGTGCAGAATTCACACCAAGTACACTGCCGAAGAAATGTCCTTCCTCCTATGCTACTTTCGAAACAACAAATGAATGAGTCGTACGCAGACCAGCCTCCCAGTCAACTGGACAGTAACAGTTCACTACCTGAAAGCAGAGAGTGGAAAGGGCTCCATCTTAGGGGCACCCCCCCCCCCCAAAAAATGGAAAAAGTTTTCCACTGAAAAAAGTTTTCATGCTCAAGTTTTCTTCAAAGGTAAACAAAATCTGGAGTGAATTGGGGGGGGGGGGGGAAGGAGGGCAGAGAGAAGGCAGCTATCGTTCATTTTAACATCCAAGTTCACACACACCCTCCTTCCACCGATGGGCCCAAAGGCTTTGTTCTAGTTCTCTGTGGTTCTAAAGAAAAGTTTACCCAACAAGAAGTTTCAAAGGGATTTCAAGAGCTCAGGTTTTGTTTTGTTGTTTTATTGAAGAAAAACAACCTAAAAAAGACGTAACGCCCCGTTACCCAGGAGGATTCTTTGCCTACTAACTTCCAGAGGAAAGAGAGTCTCAGAAAAAGACGACCACAATAGAGGTCTCCTGCCTATACAAAATTACCACTGGATCAAAGCTGCATTGTCCAAGCACAAGAATGGGGGATTGAGTAAGGGGGAGATGGGAGGAAACAGGGAGAAAAAGGGGGGTTCCTCCCCTTCATTCACCACTTTGGAAGCAACAGGATCACTGGACATGGTCTGGACTAAGCAAACACAAGAACCAAACTCTTGTCTTCTTCCAAGTGGTAAGACAGGGGTGGGCAGAAGTTCCCAATTTGAAGAGCCACACATCAGTATCTTCATATGGCCAAGCGTCACCATCAAATGTCACTAGCCCTCAGGCACGTGCACACACTCTCAGAGTCTCACTCACGCACACGGCCCTGGGGCACCCTGCCCCCCGCCTGCCGCTCACTTCTCCCGCTGCTGCACACCCACCAACACCGCTTACCTCTCCTGCCTCTGCACAGGCCGCCTACACCACCAGCGGGGCCCACCTAGCACTGCGGCCGCCACGGTGAGCACCCAGCGCTGGACAGCTCCTATGGGCACGCGCAGAAGGCAGAGGCAAGTGTCGAGAGCTAGGAGCCCCATGTGAAGGCAGCGGAACTGAGGGAGCAGCGTAGACACCCTAACTCCAGGGGGCCACTCCTTACATGAGTCGCACGCAGATCCCAAGATGCCATTTGCCCACCTCTGTACTAAGACAGACCTGCTCAGCATGAGCTTACCAACGCTGTGACCAGGCTGGAAGGAGACGATCCTAGAACGGACAATTGGGTCCCTTACCTCGGGAATTGTCCTTCTGTGGACTCGATGGGAGGTTATTCGGACGATGGGAGTGTTCTCCGCATGGCCAGCAGGAGGCAGCACCAAACTTTCAGCTGGGCATGCGTAGGGAGAGCGCTCCCTCGCTTCCCCAGGAGTATGAAGCCGTAGGACCAAGAATGACAAATCTGAAAAACAATCAAACACCACCACAACCCTGCAAAAAGCGGGGAAAACATGGCAGGCGCCTGTTAAGAAGGGTGTAACCCGCCCGAGGTAATCTGGTGTGGCGACAGATAAGGTTGCAGAAAGATCCCCGGGAGGACCGAATAACCTCCCGTTGAGTCCACGGAAGGACGATTCCCGAGTTAAGGGACCCAACTGTCCGTTCTATGGACTCTCCGTCCGTTTGTTCGGACAGTGGGAGGTAAACAGCAGTGCCCATTATTCAGCAAAGGGTGGGAGAAACTAAACAGCAGGATCTAGGACGCTCTGCAGGACCCTCCTACCAAAGGAAGCTTCCGCGGAGTCCAAGAGATCAATCTTGTAGCGCCTGGTGAAAGCGTGAGGGTTCCTCCACGTGGCGGCCCTACGAATTTTGGATACGGGGGCCCTAGAACGAGAAGCCCAGTTTGCAACCCCCCCACCCCCCGGTAGAGTGGGCCAGGACCCTAGCGGGGAGGGGGGGCAGGCCAGAAGCCCTATATGCGTCAGCAATGCAGGCCAAAATCCAGCGGTAGATGACGGCCTTAGAGGCCTTATTCCCTTTGGATTGAAGAGGATAGCTAATCAGGAGCCCAGAGGTATGGCGAAAGGGGGCCGTATGCTCCAGATAGATTTTAAGGGCTCTGCGAAGGTCAAGGGAACGCCACCTGATTTCCAGATGGTGTCGGGGGCGTGGGCAGAACGAGGGGAGGATAGCTTCCTGAGATGGGTGAAAGGAGGATGCCAACTTAGTAGGAAGGAGGGGTCTGTGCGTAGAACTACGGACTATTTCCTGAATGAGCACAGGGCAGGGTCCATTGACAGGGCCCCAATCTCGGAAACTCTCCTGGCAGAGGTGGATGGCAATGAGAAAAGCCACCTTTATCAAGAGAAACTTCCTGGAGGGGCTCGAAGGGAGGCTCCATAAGGGCATTAAGCACCACCTAAGGGGAACTCCGGGGCCGAAGCAGAGAGGGTCCTCCCCCCATGTGAGGGAGGAGAGTTCTCAGGCTGACCGAAAGGTAGGCCGGTGTGTTGGTGACCAGGCGTCTCTGCCATGGTCGGAGCAGCTCCTCCAGAAGTCTGGAGTGGAATCGTGCCCGCTGGAGGTCCCTCGTCGTTAGAGCTAAAGAGATGGAGGACAGGGTCTCCATTTTGAACCTCTGGACTTTCACTGCTCTGTTGAGGTGTTTCAGGTCGAAGACTCCTCTCCACTTCTTTTCTGGACCAGGAAGAAGATGGAGTAGAGGCCTCTCCCTTTTTCTGATGACGGGACCGCCTCTATTGCCCCCATCCGCCGGAGCCTGGCAATCTCGAGGCACATGGCATGTTTGTGGGGAACGCGGGTGGCGGGCGATAAGCGGAAGGACTCCCTGGGTCTGTATTTGAGTTTGACTGCGTATCCCACCCCACCCCAACCGTCTGTAGCACCCAGGCATCTGTGGTTGCACACTCCCACCTGTCTGCGAGCCGTTGAAGCCGGCCTCCGAGGGGAGCAGAGTCCAGGAATCAGGCTTGCGGCTGGGTGAACCGGAATGCCAGTGGTAGGACGTCTGGTTCATGCCGCGAGACTGGGCGCTCCAGGATGGGCCGGTGGTGTAATTGCGCCTCGGAGCCTGAGTAAATCGTTGGAAGGCGCGAAAAAAGCTTTTAGAGGACTGGACCTGATTAAGGGTGTGCTTTTTCTCCTTGTTTGACGCCTCAGTCAGGGCCTTGTCTAGAGCGGATCCAAACAGTTTCCCCCCCTTTAAAAGGTACTGTTGACAAGTAGGTTTTTTGCATGAGAATCCGTGCGCCAGGAGAGGAGCCAGAGCCGGCACCTGGCGGCCACGTTAGTACCCATGCCCTTGGCTGCCCAGGTGACAGTGTCCACTGCAGCGTCTACGAGGAACGCATGAGCTAGGGTCACATTAGAGACTAGCTTCCTTGAGAGCACCTCTGAGATGTTGGGGTCCTTGCCTAGGTGGAACCATTTCAAAACAGCCGGTGACACGTAAGAGGCCGTAGTTGCCATTTGTAATATAATTGACAGGGCCTCTGAGACCCGTTCTGAGACCCGTTTCCACCCCTTTGTCGGTGGGGTCCTTGGGCAGTTAAGTCTCCCTCAGAGGGGAATACCGATTGGCGGGCCGGTGATGCTGCCGCAGCGTCGACCCAAGGGGTCCTAAAGGTAGTGTCGCCGCCCTTGGAGAAGGGAGTATAGCGACTGCCGAACCCTGGACAGTTTCAGGGATTTAGTGGGCTGCTTCCGCTGGGCTCTGATAATTTGTTCGAAGGCCCTATCGAGGGTCGCGCCCTTTGACCTGGTCAGCAGCTTAGGGATATAATCCCTATCGGAGTCCGAGTCCTCCTTTTTAGGGGTTCTGGGGGTGATCCTGAGGACCCGTTCAGCCCTTCCGAGGATCTTCGGCCCCTGGTCAGAGGGTAACTCCCTGCCAAATTCTTTTGGCCCTCGGGTCAGGACCTCCTCCCACTCGGCAGGGTCTCTGACCGATGAGAGGAGGAGGAGTGGGTGCCGGATGCCTGATCCAAATCCTCACCTGAGGTTAGGATCCTGGCTGGAGGGGTTTGGGTCCGGCTGGCGACCCTTCTCCATTTGGAAGGGGGTGAGTCACTCTCTGATCCTTCATCGGGGGGTAGTTCGCCCTCCTCCCTGAGCGGGGGGCCCGTTCCTCGTCCTCGGAAGACAAGTCGAGGAGATCTCTGATGGATCTTTTCCGGGGGGTTGCAGGAGGTTTTGTGCTTCCCTCGTGCCTATTCAAGGCACCCTTCAAGGAGAGCTTAGGAGGAGGTGGGGGGAGAGGGAGGATGAGCCCTGTGGGGGCGCCTATCCCTGGCTTGCTTCCTTTCCATCCGGGCCAGAATCCCCATCACGGACTGTACGGTGTCCATTTGTAGTCGCTGGAGGGATTCTGCCTGGGACCCCGCCCCTTACTTGCGTGGAGGCAGAGGAGGCTGCCTCCTCGTGTTCCTCCTCTTCCTCCGAACAGGAGCTCTCCTCCTCCCTGGGCTGCTGCTGCAGGCGGGGGAGCTGGAGCCGCAGCGGGGATGGCGGAGGTTTCACTTTTGAATGGCGGGCGCCATTCCTTCTTGTTTTGGCTGTTTCGGTCATAGCGGGTACCCCTCTGCGGGGGGGCAATACTTCGGGGGTCGCTCCCCCGCACCCGCTCTGCCCCAGTCCATACCCGGGAGGCCAGCCTCTGAAGATAATTTTCTAAAAGTCTCTGACCCCAGCGGGGTCTCTAAGAGGGGAGGGTGTGGAGCAGCCGTGCTGCAGCTCCTCTTCGGCCGGAGGCAGACATTCAACCGGGGGAGCGAGGGAGCGCTCTCCCCACGCATGCCCAGCTGACAGTTTAGTGCTGCCTCCTGCTGGCCATGCAGACAACACTCCCACCGCCCGAATAAACGGACGGAGACTCCATAGAATTAACGTTTCAGTGTTCAAAGTGCTTTACAATCCTTATCTACCTCACCCTCACCACGGCCCTGCAATTACTACTAATTATTATTAATTACATAATTACTACAACAACTCTATCACCATTATTCCCATTTTACAGATGTGGAACTAAAAGCCAAAAGATGGCGACGTAAGATTAGTGACTTGTCCAAGGCCACCCAGGGAGTTCATAGCTTAGTTGGGATTTGAACTCTCGACTGCCAGGTTCAGCTTCAACACCGTATCCACTAGGCTTAGGGTGGTGGCCATATACACAAATTTTTAGAGGATGCTCATGAGAAAATACAGGTTGCAGGGCTGCACTGGCTCCAGTACAGCCCAGTAACCTGCATTTCTCATGAGTCCACTAAAAATTGACATATATGGCCACCCTACCTAGGCTACACGTGCCCCCACATGCCGCCTGGTAGCCAACACACACACAATATGTTCATTTCCCAACCTCCTCCCAGCAGAGAGAACTATGGTGCCAGTAGAGGACCAAGGGCCACTCTGCTGCAGCGGTGGACCAAGGACCAGGGCCACGCTCACCGGGGCCTCCCAGACGACCTCTATTCCATGGATCAGATCTTGTAGAACCACCCACTTAACTCAGGGGTGGGGAACCTTTTCCCCTCCCAGGGGTCACTTTGACGATTAGCACCAGCTCTGAGGGCCAAACAGAAGTCGGGGGGTGGACGCGCACTCAGAAAGAGGGTCCAGATCCCAGCTCCATGCCACGGTTCTGTCCCCTTCTCCTTGTGGGGCAGGCCCTCATCCCTGCTGCCTTCCTCTAAGCCGAGTCTCAGCACTTGGGGGGCAAAAACAGGAGCCAGATCCGGGAACCAAAAAGAAGCCAAGTAAGAACTAGCAGCAGGCCACATTTGGCCTCCGGGCCTGAGGTTCCACATCCCTGGCTTTAACTAAACCAGTACGTGCAGGCCTGGCTCAGTTTCCCGCACTGCACGGGGCTGTGCTAAACTGGCAGTTGTGCGATAAAGCGGCAGGAAGAGGACTGCTGCCTTCATTTATGCTTCCCCTCCCCAGAACTAAGTTCAGCTGGGGTGTAAAAGTCCCAAATCACTTCGCCAGTGGCAACCCTATCCAGAAATCCACGCGCATTTCAGTCCCTATTAATCCCCTAAAATAAGGCTTACGTGCTGCTGGCCTGGTGAATTTTCCACCTGGAGGCACCTAATCCAGGAAAGCTTGGAGCACGAAATAACTGCGCACACACTTATTTTACAAGAGCCTGGGAGCGAACCCTCCAATTAACAGCACAGCCAGGGCCTCGAGTGTGTAGCTCCGTGCATTCTAGCTTAGCACCTGTCACGCTGGCTCTGATCGCGGCGAGAACCAATGATAGCCACGGAGATGCGTGCAATACATTGTAGTGGCTTTCCCACCACCTTCCTGCCATGCAGGATTTTCAGAATTAAAAAACAGCACCGGCAGTGTCAGCAGCACAAATGCACAGTCAAGAAAGAGGAAAATTAAAGGGGAGGGGGGAGCATTCCACTGACAAACAGAATACTTGGAAGGAAAAAACAAGAGGGATTTCTTTCTTTCTTTTTTTTAAAAAAGG
>QEPC01004913.1:1333812-1377381 GCA_003113815.1 Sphenodon punctatus
AAAAAAAAAAAAAAAATCATCTCAGGAAATCGTTTAGTCATTCCTGCTTTTTCACTCAAACAATAGAGTCCGGGATGTTGGGTGAGTTATAAATAACTAGGCTGGATACACAAGCCTCACTTTTTACTTGTACCTATTGGCTCAATGGGAAGTGACTCACTCCCTTAAATCATACCCAAACAAGGACAAATGACCAACGAAAGAACCACGCGACAGGGTTGTGTTTTTGTGCAGTCAACTCTCTTCCAACCCCAACCGACAATCAAGTCACTAGTCATCTGGTACCTTGAAAGCGATGCAGGAGTGAGGGATAGGAACTTGCCCCAATCAATAGTTCCCAAGTTGCGATCTGCAGAACTCCCTAAAGAGTAACATTCATTCTTGCCAATTAACTCACAGAACTTGTTGCCAAGGTTGCTGCAAGAACCAGTACCGTAACTGGTTTTTTGTTTCTTAAAAGGATAAAGGGGATAGGTCCATCAATGACTACTTGTCAAGTTGGTCAGGGGACGTAGCCTCCAACTGAGGCTGGGAGTGAACAAGAAGAAACGGATTACTCCATTACTCCCTGTTGTGCACCGAAGCAACCGAAAAGGAGGCCACCGTCGGAGACAGGACGCTGGGCTAGACGGGCCATTGGTCTGACCCATACAGCTCTTCCTATGTAACGTTTGCGATTCACTCTAATGGACCTGTAGGCTCTCCCCTCACACGCTAGCAACCCCAGCTGCCCATGCCAGTCACGGCAACAGCAAGACAGGCTTCGAACCCTACCAACACTATGGCCATCGCTGAGGGGAGCGGGGTGACACACCTATATCATATATCTGCTAGCCAAGAGAAACCATCGCAGTCATCTGCCACACCACTGAGATGGCTACCACCATCTTGCGCAGCTGTGAACATGCCACATAGGGGCCACAAGAAATTTTGAGTTTGTCATAAGAACTTAAGATGTGCCACACTGGGCCAGCTCAATGGCCCATTTGATCCCAGCATGCGGTCTCTGACAGCGGCCACCCTCGGTCACTTCAGAGAAGTGCCCAACAGGTCCTAACGAAGTGATCCATTCCCTACTCTTCACTCCCGACACCCACTCATCAGAGGTTAAGTCCCCCTGACTTATTCGACTCAGAGCCATTTACCGACCCATTCTCCAAGAACTTATCTAGTCCTTGTTTAAACCCAGCAGCGATGCTACTGGACCTCACAACATCCTCTGGCAGCAAGTTCCACAAGTTAAACTCACCCCAACAACTAATTCTCCAAGTCCCTTACAAGAGTGCTGTCCGGCTGGTGGCCCGTGGGCTCAATCTGGTCTAGGATAGGTAGGGTGTGTGCGCGTATGGGTATGTTATATAAATATATTGTATACACACACACAACCACACACTTCTAGAATGACCTCAGATAATAAGGAGTTGGGGGGGACTTTTAGGGGGGACTTCTATTTTTATAGGGGTTTTATGCTGTAGCCTGCCCTGAGCCGTCAGGGAAAGACAGGCTATAAAGCGAGGACAAAACAGCTCCAAACTCTTCCTTCATGTTTAGCTTGCGTGATTTGTGTATTGATGTTTGAACAGGGTTCATCTACCCCTGCAGGACACACACACACACTGGCCACAGAGAGATTTTTGTGCCATCCGAACGGACCACCAGCGTGCTGCCGAGACACAATCAGGCAGCTCACAGCGACCAAGTTGGACGGACAGATCTGCCTTCCAAGAAATGGCTCAGAATGGGGAGCCACAGAGCTCTGCAAACTCTTAGAGCGGAGATGGCCTTTACAACAGCATTCGGCTGCACTCATTATCTGGTTTCCGTATTGGTTCAGCGACTTATGAAAATAAACGGCCAACACGTCCTGGCAATTGCTGTGCGTCTCTGCTGGGATAATGCTGCCCCCTCCAGCAGACAGACACCTGATAAACCGCAGGGGTGCCATTGGTTGGGATCCTTGCACGCCAAAGCGTGGGCTGTCCCAGGCCCAACGTCGGGGTCAGCAGGATTAAGCACCCTCGTGCCAAGAGGCATTGTGGGGGAGGAAGGAGAGAAACTCCAAAGTCTCAAACTACTGCGCTGGCACTAGCCCCCGTTCACTTCACCAAGGTTTGCAGCTGCAGCGCTTTGAGGACCAGACCTTTAGGTAGTGAATTTATGTTGCTTCCATCCCTATTTAACATACTTTTCAGCTGAGTTTCCCCGACTTGCAATTCCATTATCCGAGTCTGGTACTGTCATCATATTAGCTCAGCTGTATTAATATGCCAGACAGCAAGAACTGCCTTGAAAGAAGCGGAGACACGTCTCCAAGAGGCCATGAGAAAGGGGCAGAGTTGATGGGACAGCCACCGCCAAGCCTCCATGAATCTCCCACCATGCCAATATAGTCTTCCTGAAATGAGACTGGGGGGGAGGCTGGGAAACAAATCAGGACTTCACTAAACGATTCTGCTTTAAATAGCAATTTCCCAGACAGGTGAAGGAAAGGTCATCAATGACCATGCTCAAGCAAGGTCCAACTGACAGATTGACCCCAAGTCACATGTCTAGCTAGCCAAGGCATTTGGGGCAGGGGTTTACACTGAGCCCCCAAAGTATCTGAAAGACCTTCAATTCATTCTACATCAGATGAGCGCGATGACCCCTCCTAGCACCCACGACAGCCAAGCTAGGCCCTGCCTCCTGACAGGGGCGGGGCGCAGGGAGCACATGACACCGGTGCTCCGGGCTCTGCACTGGCTGCCTATAAAGCACTGGGCCAGGTTCAAGGTGCTGGTTTTAACCTTTAAAGCCCTTCACGGCCTGGGCCCTGCTTATCTGCGGGACCGTCTCACTCCCCATGTGCCCGTGCGACCCTTGAGATCGTCCGTGGGAGCCTTTTTGGAGGTTCCCCAGGCGAGGCGGGTGGCCACCGATGTTAGATCTTTTTCAGTGGCCGCCCCCGTGCTGTGGAATTTGCTCCCAGAGGCGGCTCGGTTGGCCCCCACTCTCCTGTTATTTTGGCGTGTATGTAAGACCTGGCTGTTCTGTCAGGCTTTTGGCGGGGTGGGGTGGGTTTTGCCCTATCATTTAAGGGTAGTACGCGGCAGCGTAAGACCTTTCTTCTTGGCCAAGCATTTTGCCTGTGGGGATAGGGATTGAGGGGTTTTGTGTGTTTTTCCATTTTTGTCTTTTATCCTTTCATGTATTTTACTGTTATCTGCCCCAAGACTTCAGGTTAAGGTGGGATACAAGTGTAAAAATGAATAAAATCAGTGCTCCCACAGACAAGGAGGAAATGCCCCCCTATTCAGACAGTCACACGCTAAAAGAACTCAGGAAGTGTGGGATTAGGAGCCAACTTAAGTCCAAGGAAACACTGGAGCAAGTTGGCCTTTGAACTGTGCAGAGAGGATCTCAACTGAGCACTGTCAGTGGCTTTTCCTCTCAGGCTGTGCCAGTGCTAGACCTGGATTAACATTTTCCACCCGCTGTGGCTTCCTCGATGGCAGCACTGATGCAGTCAGGGTTCACGAGTCTGAACAGCTGTGCTGGCCAACCCTAACTCACAGCAGTCAAAACTTCCGTGGCTCCTCACGCTGCCACTCCCAGGAAAACTGAGATGAGACGGCTGGGTACAAGGATTCAAGTTCTTATTTATATATTTTTAACTTTTTTAATGATTGCAAGCTGCACGGAGGCACCCATGGGATAGGGCAAGGTATAAAGGTACCCACGGTGACGGTTCGGAGACTGCAGCTCGTGCAGAATGTGGCAGCCCGTCTCCTTACCGGGACGGGTCGCCAGGAGCACATTACACCGGTGCTCCGTTCTCTGCACTGGCTGCCGATAGTCTCCCAGGGGTGAGCATGTTCTGATTTATGTTGTTTTTATACTGATATTTATATCAGTTACCTGAGGCCTGTGTACTCATATCCTCACCACACGGACCAGCCGGTCATCATTCTCGATGTGACCTCGCACTCTTGTGAATATTACACCCTTTATCTCTCCCTCTGTTCCCCTTCCTTCGTCTCCCCCCGGTCTTTCAGATTGTCAGCCCTAGGGCAGAGACTGTGTCTATTCCATTACTTTGTAAAGCACCAGGTCCATTGCTGGCGCTATATAAATACTTGCTAATAAATAATAATAATAATATAGTATTTTCATATTTTTGTTTTCGATATTGTAATCTGCCCTGAGCTGCCTTGGAAGAAGGGCGGAGTATAAAATTATTTAAATAAGTCTCCAGCCAAGGTCCTACATCCTATATAGAAGGATTCACTCACTGCGACCCAAGCAGAGGATTTTGCAACCGCGCTGCCTGCTCACAACACCTCTCAGCATCTTCCCAGCAGTGTTACCGCCCAGCCAGCTTATTACAGGACCTGTTTCGTATTTGTGCATTTGGTTTTACTTTCCTAAATTTCATTTGATCATTTTCAATTCAACCTCTCCAATTTAGTAAGATCATTTTGAATCATAATCCTATCCTATAAAGTGTCTGCAATCCCTCCCAACTTTGTCGCATCTACATGTTGGCTCAGTTATTTTGGGTTTGTTTGTTTGTTTGTTTTTTAAAAAACCAAACAGACACAAACCCCCACCCAGACCCTCAGATTCAATTAAATGGAGGTTCCCAGAAGAGTCAAAAGAGCTAGAAATCTAAAAGGCACAACAGCCATGAGTTAATTTGTTGCAAAATTTTGCTTTGCTCTTTGCCTTTCTGAAAATGCTGGAACATCTCCATGGCTGGATGCATTAGAAACCAAATTCCAGTAGGAATGAGGAGATCTTGCTAATTAAAAGGGGGGGAAAAAGCAACCAAGATTCCAAATTTGATAGGAAGGTACATTTATCTTCCCATGGAAACCCAGACTTGGAGGCCATTCATTTGGATCCAATCCAGTTCCACATTGAAATTCAGTCGGACTTTCAAATGCAAATATCAGGAGAAGAGCAACATATGGTAGAGGTTAGTCCTTATTTTTCCTAATTAAATGGTATACTGCTGTTTTGTATAACAATGTTAATAGGGCGTTAACAAGCCTTTGGAAAGGAGACCACCTTACTTTAAAAAAAAATAAAAAAAAAAAATGCAACAGAAGCAGACAGACCCACAACTCCCCTCCCCACCCCATGTACTCTCCTCACCCTCCCTAGACAGGGACTGTACTTGGCAGCTTTGTGACTGCATTGTTCCTCGGATGGCGGAAGAGGAGGAGAAAAGTCAGCTCCTTGCCACACATCAGGGATGGGAAGAAATAAGCAGGGACGCAAGGAGTCGAGAGAATTCTCCACTTACAAAGTCCAGCAGGCTAGAGAAAGTAACTGACAAACCGCATATAATCTCCTCCCGTGTCTTTTGCTCCCTTAAGCCAAGCACCAGCCATTCTGATGGAGGTGCCAGGAAACGGGGACCATTTTGCCTGTTGTGGCCGGGCGGCACTTAAGGCTTTATGTGACCATTTTATATAAGAACATAATGCTAGGCGTTACTGCGAATAGACAATAAAATGGAAAATATCATAATGCTACCGTATAAATCTTTGGTTACGACCCCACCCTGAATGCTGTGGGCCGTTCTAGCCGCCTCATCTCAGGAAAGTTATAATAGAATTGGAAAAAGTTCAGAGAAGGGCAACAAGGATGATGGAAGGGATGGATCAAATTCCATGTGAGATGAGGCTTGACAGGTTGGGGCTGTTTAGCTTGAAGAAGAGGCGATTAAAGGGGGGAATTTGATAGAAGTTTATAAAATCATGAGCTGTGTGGAAAAAGTAAACAGGGAACTGTCTGCCCTTTCTCACAGTAAGAGGACAAGGGGACACTCTCTGAAGTTGAATGGCAGCATATTTAAAACAAACAAAAGGAAGTACTTTTTCACTCAGCGGGCAATACAGTTGTGGAACTTGTTGCCAGAGGAGGCAGTGAAAGTCAGCACCATAACTAGTTTCAAACAAACTTGATAAATTCCTAGAGGACAGACAGAGCCATCAATGCTTACTAGCTGGGGCTAAAGTATCTGGCTAGCAGTAGGAGTGTTTAACAGGAGATCGGTCACACCTCCATGAGCTGTACATGTACTTCTCTCCAGCTACTGTAGCTGACCACTGTCGGAGACAGGATGCTGGGCTCAAAGGATCATGGGTTTTGACCCATTATGGCACTTTCGTTCTTAAGCACAGTGGCTGCTCCTCTTTATAGGAGAAATGCCTTCATTGCTATCTGGGATCACAGGATAAATAGTGTTGCAGGCAAACATTTGGGGAACCACTGCCTCAAGGAGAAAGAGATTAAGTGAATCCTGTGTGGCTAGCTAAACTGGTGTAAAAAACCCAGTAAGGGAACATTGTTTCAAAGCAACTTTTTCCATCTGCGCATGACGTTAAGGAGCGTGTTTGGTAAAGGCACGGCCAGATCTAATGGATGAAGATGAAGCTAGAAAAACTAGAAGATTTCTGGCCCACTTTATTCCAGCAAATTCAGGGCAGGTACCCACAGATAAAAGTGTCTATAAAGGCTTTGAAAAGTTAAAATGGCCCAACATGACAGAGACAGGACTGTTCGGGCCAGGAGGGATGGGCTTGAGGCAGTGAACTTCTGTTAGGAAGGAGGTCAAGTAAGACAGACAGACTAACAGTCCTTTCTGGCCCACGCCAGATGGGAACTCATGCGCGAGTGCGGGTGGGTGGGAAGGGGCTCTGTGCTTTGGCTCTACGCAGAGCTGCATGGATTCGGCAGCATATAAATCTGAAGATGACGGCGATTTATTCTGCAAATGTTTGTTCTAAATTCTACCAACACAAAACACAAATTCTTCAGGCAGAAAAATCCAGATTCTGCAAGCAGAACAATGCAAATTAACTGAATCCTGAAAGCCATGCAAATAAGCTTCCCAGCATGCCGTTGCATCGCAGTTTGGGACATTGCTTTCAAAAACACACCAGACAAAACGCTACACAGGCCTCTCAACAGGAAGGTGTTCTCTCTCGGGACATTCCTCTTTGGCAGTTGTAGCAGGGGGCCCGACGGTTCCAGAATCTACACTGGCAGATGACAGCGCTCACCGGTTGGGCTTATCCTTGCCAGCACCCCATCGGTTGGCAATTTCTGTGACCGCTTGGCCAAACGCGAAATGTTGGATCATAGCCACACGGAATTCACAGACCCATGAACGTGGGTGGAAGCTAGCTGTGCTCGGTAGCAAGGCTAAGGGGTCTTGTGAAGTTACGCAATGCCGACGGATCCGGTTCTTCACGGCAGGAAGTTCCAGGTCCTATGGAATGCCAGCTTTCTAAATGAAGGCTCCGAGCTACTTTCCGAATTCTATTTGCTAGTGTGAAAGAAACTTCACTTGTGCGGGAAGCCCCTAAGCAATTTATTGGGGGGGGGGGGGTCTGGAACTGCTATGTCAGCTTTTAAACCCAGCACAGATGGGCAGATGTGACCTCTGCCGACTTTCTCATTGGAAGGAGCCCTGTTGTCAATCCTCAAACGGTCTCACCGCCACAAGCCCTGTTCATTTTAATAGGGCTTGAGCCAGCACGGTACTTCAAGGACCTGGCTGTCACATGACCAACGCTTTGTTCTTGGGTGTATCTGGGTGAAATTCAAAACCTGTTTTATCACTGAAGAGCCGGTCCAAATGGAGGTCTATTTACCTCAGAGTGACTGACCCCCCCCACCCCCAATGTCCCCACATTACTGGAGAGGTCAAATATGCCCGTGGACATCAAGCCCAATTTTACCTCAGGTGACCGCCTTCCCTCCAGCGCTCAGTCCCCGGTACAATTAAGTATTCAGCGCAGCTCCCTGTTTCACACTGTATTTCATGCCTCATTTGGCAACAAAATTAATTAAAATTTAAGTCAACATTGAAGGAGTACGGTACCGTCTCCTCTCCCCCTCTCCCTTCCTTGGCATATATAACTCAATTTGTTTAAGCTAATGTGCTAATCAAGGCTCTTGCAAAGTACCAGGGATCCCCATCAACACACAACAGGCCAGAGGAAGCTTTGTTTCTCCCCGACTATTCTCTCTTGCACACCCTCACTCCTGGAACTAGGGGTTGTTTGTTTCCTTGTGCTTCCCCGGCCGTCCTTCAAACTTTCCAACGGGGCGAGGAAGGCGGGGGACAAACGTTTCCAGTAAAAGCTCCCATAGTCAGACTTTTTGGAAGACATGCCTTTCGTCCAGATAGAGGAGGGTCATAGAACAGGTCCAGAATAAATGGGTCAAAGGAGTTTATTTGGACCAGTTCTGGCCTGAGAGAGTCTGCAATGCTTTTAGGTCACATGGGGTCTTTCCTCAGACATGGAAGGAATCAAACCTGCCCAAAGACGGGCTGTGTGTAGAGTGACCATGAGCACCTCCCTTGGAGCTTTTGTCCGGAGGAGGCAGGGCTAACGTGCTCCTTTCTGAAGTAACTCTGCCCCTTTACGGAGCGTCAGGATATCATAACGCTCCTCAAGGAACAGGGCAAAGGGAGCCCTGTGTAATGGGGTGACACCACAGCTTTTAGAACCTGCTCCTTCTCCAACGTGGCCGTTCCTGTAAGCCCCCTCCCCATTCCTTTGGGTTACTGGGGACACGGTCAGCCAACTGGGGGTGGGGAGAATTAGCGCGGTCAATTCCAGGCAACCCGGCGGCGAGCCTGCATGTTCTCCCCATCGGTAACTGGTCCAGTAAGAGATCTTCTGAACTGGGGTGTTATGCCATGACCCCTGGGGAGGTAGGGACAAAAGAAGATTGCAAGTTTTAATAGGGTTTTTTAAACTGGAATGTTAAACGTTAATCATTGTGTGCGTCGATGTGAAGTTTGGGTATTTTAGATCATCACTCCAAATCACTTCCCATCAGGGAGGCCACAGAGAGCGATGATGGGCGATGGCTTGTTGTCCTCTCGGGACCTCCCCTGTGAGGTCCTACAGGGCTCTATTCTGTCTCCCCTCTTGTTCAACGTGTCCATGAGGCCACCGGGCGAGGCCATTCGGAGGTTTGGGGTGAGGTGCCATCAGTATGCGGATGACACCCCGCTCTCCCTCTCTTTGGCATCTGACCCGGACCCTGCAGTCTCGGTGCTCCCTCGATGCCCGGCTGCTGTCGGGGACCGGATGAGGGGAGCTGACTGAAGCTTAACCCAAGGCTGAGGTGATGGTGGTTGGCCGGTCTTGCGACCTAGAGGGGATTGGGACTCCTGTTGTTGATGGGAGTCTGGACCCTCTCGTCAGCTGGGTTCGCGGCCTCGGAGCGTCTCTGGACCCCTTGCTGTGCCTGGATTGTTGGCTTGTGGCGGTGGCCAGGAATGTTTTTCACCAGCTCCACCTGGAGGCTGTGGCCTTTTCTTTCCAATTTGGACCTGGCCACCGTCATCCTCGCTTTCATCACTTCGAGGCTCGACGGCTGCAACGCGCTCTACGTGGGGCTGACCTTGAGGACTGTTCGGAAGCTGCAGCTGGTGCAGAACGCGGTGGCTCGCGTCCTTTTGGGGGCAAGGCACCAGGAGCCCATTACACCGGTGCTTCAAACTCGGCACTGGCTCCCTATAGCCTTCCGGGCACAACTCAAGGTGCTGGTTTGACCTTTAACGCCCGAAACGATCAGCCCCTGCGATCAGTCGGGAGAGTCTCTTTGCGGGTAGCTTCAGTTAGTCTTGTTCGTATGACAAAGGTTCGTAAGGGAACGTCGTGGTGGCTGTCCCAGTGCTACGGAACGCCCTCCCCACAGAGGTTCATTTCAGCCCGAGCCTCCTCCAGAGGAGGGGCAAGACCTTTCTTTTTATTAAGGCACTTGGCAGGCAATGCTAAGGAATGGGGGGGTTTGGCGGGGGGCTGGAAGTCAGTTTTATCCTGGTTTTATGTATTCTACTTATCTATTTTGTAAGCCGCCCCGAGCCATTTGGGAAGGGCAGGGTATAAATTTAAATAATAAAAAAATTAAAAATTCTTTAAGAAAACGGGTGGGGGTACAAATATATTATTTATTAATAATAATAAATATAATCATAAATAATACTCTGTGTCCATCTCTTACGTTTTGGACTTATACAAGCACCTCGTCTTGAGACTACAGAATTAACAAGGGCCTTGCTGTGGAAGATCCCGCTACAGGAGGCGACAGGCACTCTTAACAGGACTCGTTCTTTAAATTTAAGGTGCTCTGGGAAAAACTCCATCTCCAGCCGTGTTAGCCATGATCCTAGGTGAGGTGGGGAGTGATACAATGGACTACGCCAGCTAGGGCTGCCGGCACACCTACTCTCCCCAATTAGAAATGGGTTAGCAGGACGAGACACCCCCCCACCAAGCTGCTGCTTTGTAGAACAGACCAGAGGCACGTATTTGAAAACAGTGGCCAAAGATAACAAAGCTTTTCCGTGTGAGGGATTCCTTCCCGGCAACTACCCTTTTCTGAGGATTCATTGTTCACACAAACCTGTCCCACTTGCAAAGCCACCGCGGTCTTCTTGATCTGCGTTTGTATCGTTCCCCTAGTAACGCATTCACACAGCTGGCGATTTCCCTGCATTCCAATGACTCACGCCTTGGGTCAAGTAAACGACAAGGCACACAGGAAATGGCAGGAGTTTCACAAAACACACAGAATGCAGGTTTGTACCCACTTGAGAAGAGTGTTGTGTGAACCGGACTGACCCAACGCTGGGGGCTACATCCCTGGGCCCCCAAACCTCTGACTAGGAAACTGGTACAAGCAAGGAGCAGGAATTCCATCCAGAAAATTCCCCTCACCCACTAGGAGCTGCAAGGAGCCTGACTTATCACCACCAAGTCCCACCAGAACCACCCCTGCCCCCCCAATATCAAAAATCTCTGCACTCCGTTTTTGCCCACAGCTTCACCAAACTCTGCAGCTGGCTCGGTGTGAGCAAACCCTTACCCTGAGATTGGGGTAGAGGACAGGTTTGCAACCCACCTGGATTGAGGACCTTGCACGCAAGGGCAGGGGGGAGCCACCAACTGCACTTGAAGGCAACCGTGTCAGCTGAGGTCGCAGCAGGAGGCAGAGTTCTTGGCAACACTCTGCAGGGCAGAACGGGAGGCTTCCCTACGATCCACAAAACCCACAGGGAGACTCAGTGTGAATTTTGCATTCTAAACTTTAGCAAAACCATGAGATGATGCAAGCAACTGAAGAGAATGCATTGGACACGGGGACAGTCGCGGCTCGGTAAATATCAGCAGCACAGGCCCAGCAGAGAGAGGGAAGCACCGTAAGAGCTGGGTAAGAAGGGGCCAGCAGTCAGCTGTGAGCACCTAGCTTGGTTTGGAGACATTGGGCTTCTTTAGACACAACGGCGATCGGGAGCTTACAACGTTTACCGCGTGGCTGTGCGTTTTGTCTAAGCATCGTCCCGTATTTATGGCCGCTAATTTGCTCCCCATCAGCCTCCCATTGACTCCTCGTTGGTTGCACAGGTGTATCGGGTGCAAGAGTTGAGCGTTTCCCTTGTCCCCATGGCTAACGTTGTGTCTAAAGACATTGGGTGGTGTGTTCACAGTCATTCCCAGTCCCTGTCTGTCTCGAACCCTCTACTCCGTGCCTCCGCCAAGCAGCTCAGCGCTCGCTGCGCACCATCCGTGCTCTCCCAGAGTACCGTGTGTGCGTGCGTGCAGTGAAGAATCAGCTGTTTAGCTGCAGAGTCGAGGATCAGGCAGACCCGACCACTCTTCCGAATGGACTACAACTCCCATAATTCCATGGGAGTGCTGCGCAGGTCTGTGGCTTCAACGACTATATGAACTATACACGGGGTGACCAGATTTCTAGCGTACACAATCCATCTGATCCAGGGATCAAACCTCAAGCGATCTACCAGAATCCCTCCCACTGGCTCCAGCCCTCCAAGGCAAGGCCCCTCGGCAATCTGTTGCATTCGGGAGTGGAAAGGTGCATTCCTCTTGAGTGCGCACCTTCCCCACTGCACTTGACCAGCTCTCCTAGTCTATCTCCTCCCCAGAAACATTCCCTGGTGTGCCGGTCCTGCTCTCTCCCCTAAGAGTGATCCCCGAGGGGCTGGTCCCACTCCTCCCCTCACACCATGATCTACTGGAAAGACTAGCTTGTGGATCCACCACCAGGGAATTGCAATCCGTTTCTTGGCCGGGCCGGGCCTGACCTGGATCCAAGATTCTCAAGCATGGCGATCTAGGAGTTTGTGTGCAGCCACCGCAACTCCCTGCTAACAACAGCTTTTGTGGTATTGGGCAATCGTCGGGATCCATGTTCACTGCGTTTTCCCACTGCATGACAACAATGGGGGGAAAGGACAGTGAACACAGGTACCTGCCAATAGTACAGAATAAGCCTTTACGTTGAGAAGAACGTTTTATTGACATGACACTTTCAAATAACCATGGCAACAGTTTCCACCATCAAAATGGCAGCCAGCATAATTTTGACGCACCCATACCTGAGTCACCGCAGCGGAAGCAGAAATCCAGAGGCCACCAATGGAGGAGACACCATGTTTGGGTCCCACAGAACGAGCAATGCAGCCCCCTTCTCACAAAAGGCAGTACAGCAGCTTGCAAATGAGCCCGGAGGCATCTGGGGAACAGGGATCTCTCTCATGTTTGCGTACAGAGACAATGCCTTTGAGCTGGGTCTTTGGGCCCTTAGCAATACACACAACTCTGCTTACGCACCACTAGCCTTCAGAAACACTGGGAGCATGTGGGAATTTGCTGCACATCATAGTGGAACCATGGAGAGGAAGAACGAGCAAATTGTGCTTCTTGTGAGGCTCACACCTACGCTGCATTTCTCGTGAAATCTCCTGCTCCCCTGGTGTTTTTAGCAGAAGTTTCATTATTGTTTTAAATTCATGTTTACATGAGGTGCGGGAACGCAGTATGTGGGGGTGGGAGTCTCGGGGGACAGTTGGAATGCCGAAACTATCCGCCAGGAGGGCACAGGAAGACGGGGATTCCCTTGAGTGAGATCGGAGATGAAGACAGTAGTTCAAACAATATCTTTTACTGGACCAACTATTGTTGAGCGAGAGGCGGGGGGGAATTGTGCTTTATTGTTTATTTTTAATTGTATTGTTGGTAGGAAAAGGGATTTGTAGATTGTCTCATGGGGGTAGTGTTACTTATTTTATTTCTTATGCTATTGTGTGCAGTCCTGTGCCTTTCTGGAAAGGCTGGAGTATAAATTCAGAACAACAGTGTATGCATCTGTCAACACACACCCACCCCTTACAGTTGCCCAGGGGGCTACAACTGAATTGCCCCAACTTCTGCACACGTCAACTATCAATCTAACAAGATGCTCGTTACCTGACTGCGCAATTCGGTGCTTGGTCTTTGTTCACACAACCTGCTCGCAGCCAGGGAGGGAAACCGAGCATCTCTTGTGTTGAGAGGCTCTAGCAAGTGCACGCAAGTCTGCTCCGCTGCTTGGGTTGCCTCCCCCAGCAAGCGTGAATGGGCCCTCACAGACACACAAGAGACGTGCGTGCTGCAGCCAGACAGAATTTGAAAACGGGCAGCACCGAGGGCCCTGCAGAAAGCTTGCCGGGCCCGCTGGCCTCCTTTCCAAGCCCATCTTCCCCCATCCTCACCCCCGTTTTGGAAGGGACCCAACAAAGCTTCGAGGCTTTGGAACTAAATTCTCCAAGCCAATTTCAAAGTTCTGCATGCTCCACAGAGCCCTCAACGGCCCCAGAGCAGGATGAATTTGATTTGAACAAGTGACCCACCGACTTGCACGTTCAGAAACACAGGATCCCTGGCCAGGGTCTCAGCTAGCCACGGCGCCACCCGTACCAACTGGGGAGCCAGCACTCCTACCTAATCCTGCTGAGCAAGGCTTGACTCTACGGGGACAGTGAGCCAGCACCTCCCCACCTCGCTTCACCAGCATCTCATCTTCCCCTTTTAAACCTACCAGCCGAGCGGTTCCCAATTTATTTATTTTTTGCCCGAGTGACTCCACTTTGAGACTCAACCCCCATGATCCCAGACAGCAAAACCATGCATAGCAGATCAACCGAGACCACGACCCCAGCTGTAGATGGGCAGCCGCCAACCCACCCACAGCTTTGGCACTCTTGTCCTTTCCACGGCTCTCTTTGAACGAGACTATTGAAAATACAGCAGCTCCCAGGACAAAGTTTTCCAGTGCCTATTTCCCCCCCCCCCCCTTTTCTGGCACCTGGTGTCATGCACTTTGTGGCTTATTCCTCCTTTAAACATACAGGAAAGTTTATTCCAGCAACACCTAGATCCCAGTCCTGGATCGCCATCACTGCCTTGCTGCGGGCGTCGCCCTCCCGTCACATGGGCGGGAGTGACACAAGTACCCGCTTGGGTACCTAGCGGTATTCAAATCACCACGGGTGGTTCGGGCACCAGCGATTCAGCGGGTATACTACGGCGGCAGGTTCCGGCTCTGCACCTTATCAACCAGCAATTACTAAACTACCAAAAACTAGAGTATGTTTATACCTCCAATTATTGGGGGGGAATAAGAGAACCAACCCACCCACCTGTCGGCTTATTTTCTTGGGGAGGAGGGGGCAATGAGTCAAGTCAAACTCTCTCCAAGCGATGAGTCCTCCCGGCAACATCCCTTCCCTTGTCCCAATGGTTCCCAGACGTTTGCTGCATGACGCCAGTTTGGGCTTAGAGCAGGGGTGGGGAACGTCAGGAAACACAAATGCAGCCCACAGGTAGTTTGCATTGAACCCCTTTCCGGTTGCTGGAGGCAGCCTCTGGCTCCAGCCTCTACCCCCTTGTCCCATACAGCAGCAAAAGGCATTCAAAGTCGAGCAACTAGGACTGTGGTGACCCTGCTGGGGAGTTCTGACTGACAGTTTGGGAACTCACTGTGCACCTGGATACACCGCGCACTCTCCAGCACCTGTTATAAAAATAACTTAAGGGAGGTGTCCTCCAGGCCTACAAAGACGAAGCTTCCCCCCTACCCCCCCCTGCAATGGTGAGTGCCTGGAGCAAAAACACATAACAAAGGGATCAGATGAACAGCCTGAACCAAGGTGCTTCTTTAGATTAACGGAGATAAGCACAGAGCTATTACTCCGCTCAGCACCCTCCCTTTCCCTACCAGCCACAATCCCAAAGAAAATTCCTGCCTTCTTTCCACCTAACTTCCCTCCGTGTCCTATTTAGCCTGGCTCCCCCAGGAAAGAGGGCTTAACACCTATTGATCCCAAAGGCCAGGGAAAGTCAAATCTGGCAGAGGGGTTGGCCAGTAATGTTGCACCATCTGCCAACGAGGTACACTGGTCCTGCATTTGCTCAATCTATAGTTACCAGCCTGAGGAATGGCCCTGGGGCGACCAAAAACAGGCACGCTCACAGCAACAGAAGTTGCTCCAATAAAAGAGATCGTCTGAACTACTCTGTCTCCGTTTCTTATGCTTTTAGGAATGTAACTAAAATCGGAGTTTACAGCAATGGTACCCAAACTAGAAATCTAAAAATAAGTAAGTAAACTGCAGAACTCCAGACCACCCCGGGAGATGGTACCAGGCTGGTAAAAGATCACGGCTGGCTGGTCATACTTTCTGACTTTAACAAGCATATCCTCGGATGGAGGTCCTTCCACACCCTCGGAGATGGCAACAACGCCAGCAGAGACAGAAGCTCACTTTGCTGGTGCCACGGACAGTTTGGTAGACTATGTACCATGGTCTCTCAAGGCTACAGCATGGGAAAAACTGGTTGAGTGAATTTAAGACGTCCATACCGTTGGCATCCAACACTAGGGCTTCGTGGCAGCCTTGCCAGCTTCTCCTCACCCACGGACCGTTTAAGTAGGTGAATACGATTAGCTGTTTTCATAACAAAACTATCATCTCAGCAAAGGGTGGGGTGACAAGTTTTATTCCCGGGCTTGGTAGGAGTTTAGAGAGTTTTGCAATGCTGCTTTGTGTGAATACATATCCATAAAAAAAGAGGAAAAACACAGTGTACACTCATGGAAGTGTATTTATTTTTTAAAAGGCGTCAACAGTCTTCTGTAACACATGAAAATGCTGACTAGAAATATCAATTACGTGCTCTGTGCCTGCCTTCCGAAATGTATCAATAGCAAACGGGGGGAAACCTATTCTACACTCTTCTGTATAATAAAAACACATGAAAGAATTCAATTATAGTAAGAAAATGTGATACATCCCCTACTATTAAAAGCTTCTGTTTTCTTCGCTGTGCAACGTTGAGTTAGTAACTATTTACCAGGCTGAAGTTCAATTCTCGACAGGCTTTCATAATAGAAGCTGCTGCATTTAGCGCCTCACGGGTCTGGAGCTGTAATTTTTAAAGTCCCTAACAGGGCGGACCTTCTCCTCCCAGGAGCCCCTTTGGAAATTAATACAAGTTCCAAGGGGTGGGCGTACTTAGAAGGTGCGCTCAAGAAGAGTTGAGTTCAGACCATGGATCTGTCCCGTCTTTGTGTGCATACCCTCATCCCTCGGCTCCCTTATCCTGAGAGATCAGTCTTTCCATGCTTGGGAGCAAGCGCAAGGAGTTTTGCCATCCTAGGCAAAAGAAATGTTGCTGTCCTCCCTGCAGGATGCGTGCTTTGTGCGCCCCCAGATGGGAGGTTTTCCATCCCTGGTCTAGAGAGAAAAAGTGTGGCTGCCGGGCATTTCCCAAACGTAAGCGATGGAGACAAAACTTAGTTCAGATCTTTGAGGGTGTAATTCTTTGAGAGTGTAAATAAGCCTGTGGAGAAGGGAGACCCAGTAGTTACAGTGTACCTGGATTTCCAGAAAGCATTTGATAAGGTCCCACATAAAAGACTCTTGAGAAAATTAAAAAGTCATGGGACAGGAGATAGTGTCTTACTATGGATCAGAAACTGGTTAAAAGATAGAAACCAAAGAGTAGGACTAAATGGTCAGTTTTCACAATGGAGAGATGTAAATAGTGGTGTGCCTCATGGATCTGTATTGGGTTAATGTATTCATTAATGATCTGGAAAAGGGTGTTAAGAATGAGGTGATCAGATTTGCAGATGACACCAAGTTATTCAAGGTAGTTAAAACACGAGCAGACTGAGAAACTGCAACGGGATCTTACAACACTGGGTGCCTGGACATCTAAATGGCAGGTAAGATTTAATGTGGACAAGTGCAAAGTGATGCCCGTAGGGAAAAAGAACCCAAACTATGAGTACACAATGCTGGGTACTAAGCTAGGAGTTACCATTCAGGAAAAGAATCTGGGAGCGATTGTGGACAATACACTGAAATCCTCAGTCCAGTGTGCAGCAGCAGTCAAAAAAGCAAACAGAATGTTAGGAGTTATTTGCAAAGGGATAGAGAATAAAACTGAGGATGTCATAATGCCTCTATACAAATCGATGGTGCGACCGCACCTGGAATAGTGTGTGCAGTTCTGGTCACCCCATCTCAAAAAAGACACAGCTGAACTGGAAAAGGTACAGAGAAGGGCAATGAGAATGATCAAGGGCATGGAAGGGCTCCCGTACAAAGAGAGGCTTGACAAGCTGGGTCTCCTCAGCTTAAAGAAGAGAAGACAGAGGGGACATGATAGAAGTTTATAAAATCTTGAGTAGTGTGGAACGAGTAGATAGGGAACTGTTTTTTACTCTCTCAAATAGCACTAGAACTAGGGGACACTCCATGAAACTAGCTGCCGGCAGATTTAACACAAATAAAAGGAAGTACTTTTTCACTCGGCGCATAATAAACTTATGGAATTCGTCACCAGAGGACGTTGTCAAGGCCAGTAGTAGAGCTGGGTTTAAAAAAAACACTGGATAAGTTCTTAGAGAGTAGGTTCATTAATGGCTATTAACCAAGTAGCTTACGGGATGAAGTTCTTACTGTCGGGAGCTGGGAGCGAACAACGGGGAATGGCTTGCCCATGGTGACTGTTGGTTCTTCTCCCGTGCGATCGAGATTGGCCACTGTTGGAGGACAGGATGCTGGGCCTGAAGGACCATCGGTCTGACTCAGTCCTCTGAACTACTCTTCCTCCTGTGATTTTAAAGCATCTTCTGCTGGAGACACGCAGGCCAACTTTCCAGCACAAATGGCATGGGGAGCGTTCATTGCTTTCATAGAGCAGATCTTGCAACTGTCACCCATGCCTTTGTCACCTTGAGGCTGGATTACTACAACGCGCTCTGCGTGGGGCTGCCTACAGTGACGGTTCCGAAGCTGCAGCTGGTGCAAAATGCGGCAGCCCGTCTGCTTACGGGGACAGGCTGCCATGAGCACGTTACACCGGTGCTGCTGGCTCCGCACTGGCTGCCGATTGTCTTCCGGGCCCAATTCAAGGTGCCGGTCTTAACCTATAAATCCCTACACGACCTGGGCCCTGCCTACCCGAGGGACCGTCTCACTTCCTGTGACCCTGGGCAGCCCCTGCAGTCCTCGTCGAGGGTGGGCGCCCTCCTGGAGCTTCCTTCCCCGCTAGACTGGTGGGGACTGACAAGCGGGAGTTCTCGGCGGCTGCACCAATGCTGCGGAGCTCACTCCCGGTGGGGGGGGGGTCTGTCTCAGCACTAAACTTCTCACCTTCCGACGCCAATGCAAGGAATGGCCCTCCTGCCAGGCTTTCGGTGATGGGGAGGATTAAAGGTGGGAGGGTGCTTTCTTTGAGTTTTATCTGTACACCAGAATGGGTTTTGTATTCATTGGTTTTATTGGTTTTTATTATATTTTTGCATTTGTGATACAATTTTATACTATATCGATGTGTGAGAGGGGCAGGGTAAAAGTGAATTAAATAAATAAATAAAATGAACACAAGACTCGCAGCATCACGTCAGGAGTACATCTCCTTTCCTCCCCCACCCTGAAGTGCGCACACACTGCGTCTTGGATGCAAATCTATTTTATGGCTGCGTTCAATATGAAGCAATTGGATCTTCCAACAGCTAACCCATGAGAGAGAGAGAGAGAGAGAGAGAGAGAGAGAGAGACTGACTCTCTTCCATGGAATTTATCACCAGCAGTTCCTTGTCACAGGTATCTGAGTTTAAATGTTGTTTAAAGGAGTTTTTCAAAGGGTTGCAGACTCGCCTACCTCCAGGGGGAATGCATTTACTTTGTTCAGTAGACTATAACTTAACTTTTGTTACATGCACCAGCTTGTAACTCTTTGAAGACGGGGAAAAAAAAAGCTGGTTAGCCAGCCTCAAATATGCTTTATAAACTTGCTCCGATCAAAGCAAGTCCTACGACAAACCTCATCATCTCGTTTTCTTGCTAACAAACAGGCCCTGAACAAACTTTGAAGGAGGTTGGGAAGAGAGAAAACCCACAGTGTAACAGCAGCAAAAAAGAGGGGATTTTCCCCTCCCTTCAACTCGCTTTTCTAGTCCTCGGGCGAGAAAAAGTTCCCTTTAATAGCGAGCAACAAAGGAAAGACTCGGTCACAAATTGTTACTAAAAAAGCAAGTCACTTTCAGCAAGGCTTGTATTTATCTCTAGCAGGATAATTCTGCACCAGCAGGAACCAGGCCGGGCTTCCACTGGACACACATGCACACAAAACCCCTGCAAGGTTGTGCACGCACCAGAGGTTCACTGGAGACCTCTTTAAAATGGGGTTGAAAAGACAGAATCTCTCTACAGCGAGCTCTTTGTTAGAGAGGCAGGATGCTGAGGCGGCAAAGAGGCATGTTACCTCTCCACCATTGGGCTTCTTATTCCTGCTTATGCTTCTACTTCCCATTCGCTACCTCCGTAAGTCTTAAAACGTTTCTCAACTGTACCCCCAACTGAGGACTGGTACTTCCACCGAGGCAGCACAGGCAGCCACCTAGGGCGGAAAGTTGAAGGAGGTGCCAGAAACGCCAGCCGCCCCCGATTCCGGTAAGCTCCGCGACCGGATAAGGCGTGGGAGAGGCGGAAGGCGCTGCGGCCACCTAGGGCAGCCAACACTTTGCTCCCTCCTCTCCCTCTCCCCATCCTCCTATTGGGACTCGCACACTATTGCCACCCGAGGTTTTGGAGACTCGCCAGAGCTCAGTGGGAGAAGGGAGTTAGGATCCCCCCCTCCCCACACACACACTGCCCGGATACCTTCTGCACACTCCAGTTTGAGAACTGAGGCACTACCTGGCCCCCCAGGGCACATGACAGGAGCGTGCACAAGTCACAGAGACACTGCACTGACCTTACAGAAATTTGGGCACCATTACACCTGTGTCCCACCCTATTCTCTTAGGTCAGCTGGGAGCACCTTTTCACATGTTCCACCCCTGTACCAGGTTCAGACAACAACGGACACCGAGAAGGGGCTTCTTGGTGGTTGCCCCAGTTTCGGAACTCCCTCCCCCCCAGAGGTTTGCCAAAGGATTGTCAATTGGGGGGGGGACCCCTGACCTAGGGGCCAAACCCAACCTGCAGCTGGCTTTGATTGTTACTGCTTGGCCCCTTACCAATTCCTGGACCTGGCTCCTGGACCCCCCAAGCACTGAAAGAGTGAGCTCAGCGGAAGCAGAGAGGAGGGCTTCCACTCAAGGACAGGGGATGGATCCAAGGAGCCACACACAGCTCTCGGGTCCATGCAGCTCACTTAGAAGCAAGAGAAGTCGAGCCATCATCTCAGCCACCAGAGCTTTATGGGAGCTGGAGGAGGCTGCCCCATGCCACTAGGACCGCCAGGGAGGGAGTCAGAACCTTGAGGCAAGGGGTGATTTGGAAAAAGCAGTGTGACTGATGTAACGCATGCTGTGGCTTGTCGGTATGAAAGAGTTGGTATGTGGCAGCTCTTGGGCTTGGGAACTTTGCCCACCCCCTGGCACAGATCTTTGTTGTTCCTAGAATGTAAGTCCCTTGGGGTAGGGGCCTGTCTGTAATTCAAGAGTGCAGAAACATTTCCCTCCCGGGGGCCCCTTGGGACCTGTCCCCGATCCTTGTGTGCATGCCCTCACAACTGGTCCCCTACCCTGAAGTTAGTCTTTTACTGCTTGGGAGTAGGAACTCGATTCCACGGTCAGATCCAGGCACTGGAAAGGGGCCACATAAAAACCAGCCACACAGGATTATACAGTACCAAGTATATTGCTGGTGTTATATAAATAATAATATTCCTCCATTCTAAGCACACTCCCCAAGGGCTGTTTCTCCAACTCTTATCTCACCACGTGGAGTTGCCTGTACTAATTTTCAAAGTGGCCAGCAGGAAAAAGTGAGACTCGGGCACCTTCTGTGCAAGAGGGTCGCACAGGAACCGAGTTCTAGAATTGCAGACCTAGCACGCAGTTGACAAAGCCAGGACGACAAAGTTGCTGCAAACTGGCCCAAATCTCCCTTCAGCAGAGGCCGCTGGGAATTAGTTTTAGTTAAAGTAAATCAGTGATGTGGGGGAGGAACATTTTCTGGAAAATTTTCTGGTTCCAAAAATACAAATTAGTAACATAATTATAAGCATAACATTTTTTCCCCTAATATTTCAGTGCTACTACTTTTGGCTATTGTAAGAACTTTTGAGATATTTATCCAGCACATAAAATTAACATAGTGTACTTCTTGAGTTTTGTTTACTCTATGCAAGTCAAATAAGCATGCTAAATCAAATCCCAATTGATTTAGGGCACTAGAAAATGTTCCGATTCAAAGTTTTCCAGAAACCCCATGTCACTGGAGTAGAGAATTGGGACCCCTTTGCCCTCCCTCCCAAAGATCAGAATAGTAGTCAGGGAGTGTTTAAGAAGATGTCCAGACTTGCAGAGCCTTGATTCCCCTGGGGCTGCTGCCAAGCCGGAGCTAACCCTGCTGAGAGCATCTTGGGAAGCACCAACTCTGTCCGAAGCAGATAGGGAGATGCTCGGCTTGGAAAAATTCGTTCGTTCAGTCTGAATGCTTGCAAGCTTCCACACAGAGAACAAGAGAGTGGAGAGGGACCTCACAGGTCGTACAATCCCTAGGTTCTCAAAATAGGGGGCACAATAAGGAGCCGCAGCTGGCAAACTCTCGCTGAGCTAGAATCGCTGAATCTCCAAGATACTGAGGGGGCAAGGGAGAGAAGGAGGGGGTGGGGGCCTCAGCTACAGACGACCAGTAGAAAGGAGAGTGTGGTTCAAAACAGGCTTGAAAAGCACTAATATCGTCCAATCTCTAGTCCAGAGGCAGCAGGATACCTTCTACCTAAAGCATCCCTGACAGATGCCCATCTAGCCTTTCCCTGAAAACCTCCAGGGAGGGAGATGCCATAGTTGTCCCACTGCTGGACTGCTCTAACCCTTAAGACGTTTTCCTTCATACTGGACCCACCCCCAGCTTGCTGCAATTTAAAACCATCCTTGCAAATGAGTCAGCTTTTCAAACTTTGCCAAATACACTTTTGTTGGGGTTTTTGGTGGTTTGGGAGGGGGGAGGGGCATTTTTGTTTTGTTTTTAAAAGAAGAATCAGTGTTTGAAGGGAGAAGTTACACAGCATTAGGGGTGGCCTTTCAGAATTTCCCTAAGTTTTCGGATTTAAATGCACATTTGTATTACATATCCGTATTTAAATCAATTAAATATTATTATTTTTTAATTACTGCGCATGCAGCAAGTGGCCAGACTGTTCTACGCATGCACTCCCTTTTCCAAGATGGCAGCAGCAGCATCACCGCCATTTTGGAAAAGGGCAGCCGGTCTGTCTGCATGTGTGCAAACTGGCCACCACACACGCCAAGAATGGATGCCCTTTCCCCAAATGGTGGCGACGCTGCCATTAACCTTTTTAAAGGGTGCATATGCGCACAACCGTCTGGTGGCCGTTCTGCACAGGCGTGGTCATTTTAAAAGCTTTTTTTAAAATGTATTTATTTCCCACCCCTACGTAGCATTCGCTGAACACAAAAAGCAGTTTCTTTTTAATCTGGATTCGGATTAAAAGTTTGCTCCGATATTTATTTCCGTGAGGCTCCGGGACCAGCGCACAGTGGACATTGTGAGGGCTCCCCACCACCTAATTCCTTTGGTCTGGCTCCTGCAGCTACTCAGCCAGAGGAAGGCCCTCCAGGGTTGAACAAGGGATTGCATGATTTTAAATCGACACACCCAGATTTGGTTGAAGTGACGCAAGAACGGACTGACTGGTCACATTTGCATCTGTGATTTATACAGCCACATCAAGGGAAAAGATCCACAAGTCATTAGAAACTCGAAGCGTGCATTAGAGCTCACGCCCTTTAAGAGAGACCGGGGGGGGGGAAGGAGGCGATAAGATCCATTGGAATCCATCCCATGTCACGTGCGAGGCGTTTTGCCATCATTAGCAAGCTGCATGTTGGAGTCAAGATGCCCATCTACCGGAGTGAAGGCCTGCACAAAGAGCCCCAGGAACGGGACAGTGGCCGTTGTGTAACTGCCTTGAACGCGCTTGTATAATATCCCTCCTTCTGTAGTCTTTGTTCAAGAAAAGCCTGTCTCAAAAACAGCCGCCGAAGGGAAGGGCAGGGTCAGTCCTACCTTGCTTTCACGCCCCTAAGGGGGTGGGGAGAAAGAGGGATTTGATGTATTCTAAGCGGGTGAGTCAGCAGCCTGCCAGCAGCGACCCAGCCTTAGCCTAACTTTACAGAACACTTTCCCCCCCAGCACGACCCAGTCCAGCAGTCGAAGAGGGAACACAAACTTGCTTCATTAAGGGCACGTTCACGCAAGAAGCTTCTCCCACATCACCCAAAGAAGGTAACTGCACCTTATTCCTTTGCACGCATTGCTTTCCCCGCTGGATACATTTTGCTTCCCCACTTTCCATTTTCCCTCCAGGATTACGTCTGCCGCAGCTAGTGGTCCCAGAATGCCATGCAGCTGCCCCATGTCTCTATGGGGCCAGCAGACTGAAAGCAAGGAAGCGCCCCTTTCCGTGTCGACAAAGCCTTGGTTTGCACCCCAACACTTGCAAATTAGCACGGTTAGGGTTTCTCCCCTGAGAGAGGTGGAATTCGTCACTCAAGGCATTCCGTGATCTAATCTTTTCACACGATTTAAGAAACAAAAACACGCCCCCATGGAAACAGGGCTTTGAGGTTTTTCATCTGGTGAGAGTGCGCCCCAAGATTCTCACCGGCATATGGCGTTCCTTGGCTGATTATATTAACAGCAAAATCAAAACAGCCTCTAATGGAACATTTGCTCTGGAGATCTCTTCTCTCCCCTCTCTTCTGCCTCCCTCTTTACTCCCCCACACGTATCCTTTCCACCCTGCCTCACTGGGGAAACGGCATTTTAAACGGAGCCTGTGGAAAATGCCAAGTGGCAACCCCCATGGGTGTGTGTGTGTGTGTAAGTAACACTAATCCATGGTGATTCAGGGGAGGCTTCCACACGTCAGTCTCCCGACAAGGACACACCATCCAGTAGAGCTGCCATATACGCAGTTTTTCCCCCAGGACACTTATGAAAAATACATGTTCCAGGCCCGTCTTAGGCGCCAACGCAGGCCCTGCAACATGTATTTTTCATAAGTGTCCTGGAAAAATTTGCATCCATGTCCACCCTACCCTCCAGGGCATTGACAGACTCCGGGACTGGGACCAGAGCAGGGGATTCCGAGCAGGCTAGAGTCCGGGATGAGGCAGGGCCCCACATCAAGGCTGAGCAGCAGGAAGCCGGACACAGCTCTGCCCAACTTCCTCTGGGAGCTAGGCAGCGTTATAAGCAGGCCGGAGCCAATCTGGAGCCAGCAGGGGCGTGGTCACAGCCAGCGACCGGAGGCAACAAGGCCCAAGCCAGAGGGCTGTGGTGACGCAGCTGTCGGCCACTGATTCAAGTCCCAGGTTCCGAAATACTCACGTTTGTACCAACACAGGAGTGACCACGAGCCAAAACCAGGGTCGCCATTCTAGAAAAAACCCTTGAGGAACAGTCCCTGATTTTGGTTCACACGTAGCCAAGGTAACACGTGGAATCACCTGAGCCGCTGCACGGGGCACAGGAAGGCCAGGCTGCCCGACTCCCCACCAAACAGCCACGTGTATGGAGCAGACCAGCCCGGACGCACCCTGAGTTGGTCAGCGCTCTTCCTGCCCGACCGGGAGCGCGCTCTGCTGCCCGCAGCACTACCAGAGAGAAAAATCCCAGAGCTGCTGCCAGAACGGCGGTGGGTGTGAGCACCCAATTAGGGTACGCCTGCACCGTCTGCTCTGCAAGCCCTTGCTAAGGACATGACGGTCACTTTTACACAAGGCGCTTAGAAGCGCCTCTGGAGCCCTGTATTCAGGAGGGAAGCCGCGCGGGGCGTGTTTACACGCTGCCGGAAGTGACGTGCCGCCCATTCTCTTCAACGGCGGCGGCTGCAGACGCGCGGCTTTCAAGAGGCGCATCTGTAGGCCTCTTCCATGGATAGCCCCATGGCAGAAGCACTCACGCCCCAATCGGTCTATGGGGAATTACCCACTGGGAACTCGGAGAGCTTTACCATTTGAAGATTGTTATGTTGTGAAGGCACCATTTGTCTGGAGTATTGAGCCCTGCATTTGGCAGCAAGGGGGGGGGGGGGTCCTCCCGCTCTCGTGCGAGTCTTCATTAATGGAACTCACACCTGGTGAGAGCCTTTTTAAAAATGTTAGCGCTAAAGCAATACCAAGCATCAGCATGAAGAATCACAACGAGAGGTTCAGCTACATGGTACATGCCAAGGACAACGGAGAGTACCAGGACAGAGAATAAATGAACGTGGGGAACTAAGGTCCCCCTGTCCAGCCATGCCCAATTTAAACTAAAACTAAAAAACTAAACTGCCTGAGTCAGACCAATGGTCCATTTTAGCCCAGTACTGTCAGCAAGTTTCCAGACCACCACAATTCCATACACCAAACCACCCCAGCTCCCCTACCCAAACTCTCCCTGTTAGTGCCTCCCTTCCAAGCACCCAGCAAGGGACGGTTCAAGCAGCTAACAAACCAAGATGCAATACATCCTTCACTTAAGTCAGGCAGTTCATGGTTATTCAAGGACCAGTTCTCAGAAAGTGTCTGTGCCAGGGTGGACCTCTTCACTAGGATGGGGGTAGGGAGAAAAGACAGGAAATAGGAGGCTCTGACAATTCAGAGTTTATCATGAAGAGACCCTCTTGCGTACAAGCCACCTTCCCCGGAGGACAGGGAGCAGTGCACAAAGCCCCTAGAGTGTGCCACGCTGAACTACCAAAGCAGTAAACTTTAGCCACAAAGTAAAAGCCTCTCCTAGTTAATAACAGCACGAGAAACTGGGCACCTCTAGTTTAGGTACTTCCATAAGCAGCCTGGCTTTCAGAAATGCCGTGCATCCATCCAACTCAACACAAGAGGCTGGGTGTTCAGCCAGGTTAGTGTACATTTTTTTAAAAAAAAAAAAAAACAAATTTAAAAATCTCAAAGTCACACCAGGCCACCTTTTTCAGATCCCTTAATATTCAATCAATCAAAAGTTTTATTGTTTTGACCAGAGGTCATAACAGCAATATCATTAACAATAAAAAATCCTAACATAACAAAATATATAACAAAATTTGCATACACTCATAAGTTCAGAATAAATACATAAATATAAAATATATAATTACCAAAATTAATCTCTACCGAACCACTTGAGATAAAATAAATTAAAAAAAAAAAAAATAAAATAGAAAAAGTGGGGTCGACTTTAGCATTCCTTTGCACCTGATGTAATTCCCCATATTCCCAATAAAACAATTGTTTATTTATTATTATTATTATTATAACAAATAAGTTCTTCATTACTCGCAGCTCATACATTTGATCCCTTAATATTGAGTCAGGAGCCTAACTTCAAGCCCTCAGCTTTGAAAATGTTGGCATTAAGCTGGGATAGCGATAAAGTCATCCAACCCATCAGGTCGGTTTGGTGAAGTTACCCCAGTTTCTGTGGCCTATGGCGCACAGGGAGGAATGCGGGCAGCACCACGTCCAGCCTCCTTGGACTTCCCCAGCCCACTGGATCAGGTTCCCGCTCACAGCTGGGTGCACTAGAGGTGACCACCCCAGTGCAAGACCAAGCAGGACTTGAACCCACAACCGTAACCGTTTAACCACTAAGCCTCATCAGTTCTGTTCCTTGTTCGCCTGTCGGGGAACCAAGGGCAAGGGCAAGGACAAAGGTCACCCCCGTCACAGAAATTTAATGTAGTCCCCCCTTCACTTTTTAAATGCAGGGATAAGGAGCTAGTATTTTTCCAAGGGTGTTTGGATTCCAATAGGTGCATAATTCCCTTTGTCTCCTTTCCGAGCCAAAAACACCAACCTTTTCAGTCCATGACTAAGTCTCACCTGAGTTACATAACAGCTCAAAAACAGGGATACACACACGCATGAGATTAAGAAATTAACACCCACGCTCAGAGCGGCAGTGGCACAAAGGAACCATGAAAACTCATGAAAGAGCAGCCACAAACAGTCAGAATTTCCTTTGGTTTTGGGGGCTTCACTATTTGGTCTTTTTTAAAAAAAAACATTTTTTAAGAAAGTGGCATGTGGGGAAGGCGGGGAAGGAAGAGATACAGTACCTGATCCTCCAAACTGTGTGCTTGCTAGTGTTGTGGGTCTGTTTTTTCCATTAGCTACTGGCAGGGGGAACATCTGAAAAAAAAAAAAAAAAAAAGATTTCAGTACATTAGCGGTGCCGTTCGCAGGAAGGATTTCTTTATTGTTTTGGAGATATTTCCAACTGCTTCTGCAGTTGATCCATCCGGCGGGGAAGGGAGCAGTCCATCGAGAGCTAAAACAGAGGGAGATTTCTCAACTTCGCCGCCACCCAACTTTTCTTGCATACAAACAGCTTTGTCCCCCCCGCCCCCCTAGTTCTTCCTGAAATGAACAAGTCGACTCCTAGGCTATTTTTCAGCTGTGCTCCAAGGAGGAGAGCGTGGAATGATTTCTTTCCCATACCATGAAGGGAGGGCATCCCACCTAGGGTGTGTACAAGGCCACAAGCAAAGCTAGCTCCATTATTAATGAAGTTAGCATGAAAAAGCAACAAAGACGAAGTACAGTGCCTCATTCCCCAGGCAAACTCACTCATGCCTCTCCATTAGTGGCATAGATCCACGACCTAGCCCTCCTTAAACACCCCAGGCCCCATATGGCCCTTGGAGCCTGTTACTCATTTTCAAAGTGCTCCCCCGCCCCCAATCTGAAGAACTGGGTCCACCCCCGGTCACACCCATGTTATTTTACTATCAGGAAGAAGTTAGCGTCCATGCCTAGGCTGCCACCTAAGCCCATTTTTAAAGGAACACTTGTGAAAAATACATGTTGCAGGGCCTGTATTCCAATGCAGGGCCCTGCAACATGTATTGTTCATAACTGCTCCTTTAGAAATTGGCATAGGTGGTCACTTCTATCTATGCCAGGAATGGCCAAATTGTGGCTCAGGGACCACACGCAGTTCTTGGGCAGTTCAAGAGCAGCTTTTCGGGAGGGCTGGTCCTCGGTCCTGTGTCGTAGTTCGTTTCCTCCCCCCTCCCCGCAGCCGAATCCCAGCGGCTGCTCAGAACCTCAGCAGCCCCAGCTTTGCCAGCCAAACACAAAGCAGGAGAGGCCAAGCGATGCTTCCAAGGGCTGCACACGCGTGTTTGCAGTTCTCGGCCACACGGGAGGATTTTGGTACGTGGCTTTCGGGGATGGGAATTTTGGCTACCCCTGATCTCTGCGCTATCGCCGGCTGGGGAGGTCACCTATATCGGCACATTCTTTTGGACTTGTTCAAATGCTACGGCTAGAGGTAAGCAACTCCGTGGTAAAGAGAACACAGGATATTTCCTCTTCCCTCCACACGAACACGTGTGATTAGCTACTACACACTCCTGCTTTCAGGACTGTCGCCCCTTACAAATGGTCACACACAGCGTACCACTCATCAACAGCCACCACCCATCACGCCTCCCCTCTGAAGGAGGGTAGATTCATGGTTATTTACATGAGGAAGAGGCGATTTACTCTGAGCGACACCACCACGAGCTACCCACTCCCCTAGCTGGAGAATGTGTTCTAGTTATTACCACTCCTCGCTGGTACGCACCCCCTTACTCACGTACGGGGTGAACACCAGTAAGCGGTTACCAATTCTGAAGAGGAGTGTGTTCACACTTTCAGACACTGTGCAGTTTCTTTTCCACAAGGTCCCCCACCCAGTACCTAATGGGGGAACAGTATCTTGGCTGCTTGCTTTCAGCACACATACCACCACAACCACCAATAGAAGCAGCTCTCTCTCTCTCCTCCTTTGGGAGCCGGATGGACCAAATATTCCCACCCCTCTTTTCACCTCTAACAAAAGCCGCCCCAGTAACAGCCAGGACAGGGGACATCCTACAGGAAGCATGTAGGCAGCTGAAGGCCGGCTCATTTCAACGTTATGTAATGCACCATCCAAAAGATTAACACACTCCAGCGTCAGCTACCTGCTTGCCCCAGCATTAACTCTGCAATTTGTAACTAATCTCCCCCGGCCAGAGGGCTTCCATAAAAATATTCCAGGTCCAGTAAACCAACCTGGAAAAATATTTTTAATACAAAGCTGGGAAGATTTTTCAAAAGCTGTTATTTTAAAAACTTATATACACCGGGGGGGGGGGGGGGGGGGAGACCAACTAATTCTTTTCTACACAAATGAAGGTTCCACCAATAAAACTGATAGGGAAATGCTTAGTAAGGTAACATTTTAATACATTTTAATACCTTTTATTACTCGGATCCCTTCTCCATCAAGTCCTTTGCACTCATTGTATTTTTAGCCTCACAATGAATAACTCAAAAACTTAAAATTCTTTAACTTAAAAGTTAAAAATAAAGCCGCTTAATTGCACAGAAAGCAAGAGAAACACAATCGGTCAGCAGTGCTTTACGGGGACAATTATAACAGAGGGTGCCGCTTAAGGGTTCCCCTCCATACTCCAATAAAAACAACAAAAAACCCACTTCTCTTACTCATGTGGCAAATTAATTATGAATGCATTTGACCGGAGACTAAGGTAGTCTCTCTCAGTTGGGACAATCACTTATTCAGGATGTTTTTACATCTCTTGAGCTGTCCTAATTCAAACACTGTATTTTGCACCCAACCACGGGAAAGGGCTATAATCAGACGTGTTCCTTTATACAGTCGCCCACCCAACCCTGATCCTGGGGGGCAGAGGAACGCACCGATTTGGAGATTTTAAAGGCAGGAAAGAGCATTTAGTCACCCAGCACTGGAGGTAAAAAAGATGGATGCCTCCCCCGGGAAATTCATTTAAACCCAAGCCTGTTCACCTCCTGGAGACAATAAAAGACTTTTCTATTTGGCCAGGCAAGGATGAGATCCGGGGGAGGATTTGGAATATGAGATTTTAATCATTTTTTACGTGTGTGTGTGTGCGGTATATATTTGTTATTTCTTAATGTATTTAAGTTTAATGCCCCACCCTTCTGCTAAGGCTCAGAGTAGCTTACAATACAATAACAACATTAAAGTCCCTTTAAAAATCCAACTCACAACCCTAAAAAAAAAAAAAAAATCCTCACCAAACCCTTACGCTGCCTGCCAAATGCTTTCAATGTATATTTATATATTATAGGCTTGTAACCCGCTCTATCCTGGGAACAGGGTGGGTTAAACATTTGAATAAGAAGATTATGCACTCTTAAGAGGGCACACAGAATGTTTTGCTTGGCCCAGGGACTCGGACATCATAGCTTTTGGGGTTTGTTTTTTTAATGTACTTAGCTTCTCTGGGTGCAAAGACAACCTTGAAAAGGCGACTGTGATGCAATCTAAAGCTCAGAAACTAACAGGATAAAAAAGAACCTTGAGTTTCAATGTTAAAATCCCATAATTTTTAAAGACAATCTCATGATTTTAAGGTCCCAACTCAAGACTCTTGAACAGCTGGGGCTGGCACTACCAGGCCTCTTACAACAACTGAGCTGGCTGAGATCCACCTTACACACAGCCAGGCCCCCCTCCCCCATGGCAATGGGCATGAGTGACCCCTGCAGGAACAGCCTTAGCTCAAAGAGCTCCCTGACAAGTCCCTTCTTCTGCCTAGAATACTGTGTAGAGAACACACACAAGCTCCCATATCCCCTAGACCTGCAGAGTCAAGGTACAGGAGCTGGAAATCCAACACCCCATTAGCTACTCGGGGAGTAACATTCATTAGAGGACCATCTAAAAACATTAAAAGTTCTGCATCCCTGCTTTAACCCTCAAGACATTTGTATGCGAATCCGTGTGCACGTATCGTTAAAAGATAACCAGTCTGAGGATTCGTGATACAGAGATTTCTTTTCCAGCACTGAAAATCCCTCCGGATGGAGACTTCCAAAGCAGAGGGTCTCAGGAGTGTCCAAGTAAGGTCATGCCGCCACCACCCAAGGAAGGAGCCATGATCGTGACACTGGCGGCAGGAGTCATGATACTGGATGTACTTTGCATGTCTTTGTGGCCATGGAGCAGTATTAAATCTCAAAATAGGTCACGGTGGCAAAAAATTGGGAACGACTGTTGTTAGGGTTACAGTAATGCAGAATTGTGCAACTTCTTGACTACTGCAGGGAAGATTTCATGCCAGGAGATGGTTTCTATAGTGCAAGGGGAAGTCAGACCCCATTCAAACCAAGCAGCATGAACCATGCAAGAATTGCAGGACATCACTCGGGAATTTTTTATTTTTTAAAAAAATATATAATTTTAAAAATCTGATTTTTAAGGCCTTACTGCAACCAACGGGCCACTAACCCTGAATTCATCTATGCTACATTTCAATAATCTGGATTAACAACTCTCAGGAATTCACTTTGTTGCTCCAAAGAGGAAATAAGCAGCATTTCCTAATTTATTTATTTTTAAAAAGGGAAGAAAGTTTCTTTAACTGAAACAGCCAGGAACCTCGGTTGCCAAGCACCACAGAGAGCTTCTCTCTTTTCTGGGAAAGCAGCAGCATGAATTTATGGGCATCACCCAGCAGCTTGCGCACACTGGCTTCTTAAGATGCACCGTTGGCTTTTTTCCCTCCCAATAAGCATTTCTGCTTAATAACTGCTGAGGCTGGAGAATTGCAAGGTTAGAGAGGCAGACACCAAAGAGGGGGGAAATGGGCAATTCTGCGTTAGGAGGCAAGGAGCATTCCTCGCCTTCGTTCGGCAAGAGGGGCCTGCTGTGTTTTGTCTGACACTCGCCAGCACAACGAGGAGCACCCTCCCACATTGGGCTTTGATGCTAGCATTCCTCACTCCATTTTGAAAGGGAGACAAAGGTGCTTCAGACGTCAGTTACAACCCACGCCATGAGAAAATACCCAGGTCATAACCACGCCATCCAGTGTGGTCCCCATGGGATAAAGCCAGAGACAGCCTAGTGGGTTCGACTCCTGAAAACGTTCACATGAACAGAACACTAAGCCAACATTATTCAGGAGTAGAACAAACATGCACTCCTGGGGGGGATATTTCTGAAAATTATTTACTCCCGAATGTTTGTGTGAACACTTGTCAGCGGGAGGGCAGCGATTCCAATTCGGCGACCGTTACATCTCAGCTAGGTGGGAAACGAACCCAGTACCAATGGTGGGGAACTGCAGGCCCAGGGGCAAAATGCAGCCTCGCAGGCTAGTTCTTACATGGCTCCTTGCTAGTTCCTAGAGCCGACCCTTGGATCCAGTTGCTGCTGCCAAGTGCTGAAAGACTGAGGTCAGGGTAAGGCGGCAGAGATGAGGGTGAGCAGCCGAGGAGGGGACCGTCCTCAGCAGCGCTGCCCACCCAACTACTAGGTGACCCTGGCAGGGGCGGAGCTAGCTTGGCATGAGCCCAGGTGCAAGAAGTTGACTCCCCTCCCCCCGGGGTCACCATCCTCTCTCATTTTCTACCTCCTTCCCTCGCCTCCCCACACAGCCCCCCCCCGCACGCTGCCATCCCTCGCTCCATCCTGCAAACTGCAGACCCCGCAGCGCACAAGATGCTCCTGCCGCTTCCTCTGCGCACTGTACTGCCAACCCTCCCCTTGAAGACAGGAGGCTTATGCTGAAGGACTGCATTGGTTCCAATGTAGCCCTGCAACATGTATTTTTCATAAGCCTCTTGATTGAAAGGGGAGGGTTGGCAAGAGGGCAGGAGGGATCATTTGTGGGCCCCTTCCCCATGTGGGCCTGGGACAAATGTCCCTCCTGTCCCTTATGGTAGCTACACCAGCGGGCCCTTAAGAGCTTGCACTAATTCTCAAAGCGGCTCCTTAGGGGGAAGGCTCCCCGTCCCTGGTTTACATGGTCAGAATACGACCAAAGGCGAGTAAGTTATTTTGATTTGATGAAATCATAGTTACTTCAGTTTAACTCTTTTCTTTGGAACATGGCCTGAGTCTAGGCTTGTAATCGCAATGTCCAAAAGTACCCTAAAAGTCACATCCTCAAACCACTTACTCTAGTCTCGCTCCACTGAAACCAGCGGAATTAGGCCACGCGGAGCAATCCGAGGACTGCAGCTTAGGTGGGAGCAAGTTAACCCTTCCTTGCTGCCGTTACACCCAAACGTGCTGAGATTCTGTAATGTCAGAAGTTTTGGCAAATAGGGAAGCCCCCTAGTCCCGTCATTCCCAGAAGACCTTTAAAAGCAAGTTTGATCTGCAATTTATAAAATGCCTGAACAATGCTTATCTTGCCAACCTTTGCTCTCCCACAGGGCGTAGGCTGAACTCACGCTAACGTGTTTTTCTTTAAGGCCAGAGCGTAAGCCTCACATCTAGAGTGCTCTCTCTGCCTTTGCTACCTTGTGTTGCTCAGCACAAAACACAAGCCCTCCCACACGTTAATTTCCTTTGTTTTTAAATGTTACTTTAAAAATAAAATCTTAAGGGGAGTGGGAAGGAACCAATATAATGCAAGGGTCTAAGCATCAAGCTTTTGAGATTTTGTAATTGGGTCATTACTCGTCCTTTGTTGGATTTGAATGTAGATTTAAAGCAGTTATGTAAAATCCCCCCCGTCCGTACAGTTATGTCACCAATCTCCTTGGCAGCTAGTGCTACCCACATAGATAGTGGGGATTCTCTCCCTTCTTCCTAAAATACAAGCCCACCCATAAAAGCATGAAGTCTCTCTCTCGGGGAAGGTTAAATCCAGGAGACCGGTAATCTTTCTGGGAGGTTAGTTCATATAAAGAGAAAGCAAACCCGCCCAGTTCTGTATATATTTTGATGTGCGCTAGCGACAGACTTCAGTGACTGCTGCTAAGGAAGCCAAAATGGGTTTTTAAAAAAAGTATACAAACATCAACCGTAGCAATTTTAAAAAAACACACGTTTGACCCGCTTACAAGACGAGAAGAGACAGTGTGAATCCTGCTGCTATGTTTGTATGTGTTACCCTTAAGAAACTTGCTCACTTACCAAGCTTAGTGTGCATTTACATCAACAAATGCATGTTTTCCAAATACAAGTCTTTAAAAAACAAACTTCTAATCACCCACGGATGAACTTTATGAAATACAGGTCTGACAAACCTCCAAGAATTATTATTATTATTATTTTTAAGTGAAACCTGAAAGTTACTTTGAGTAAAAACAGATGGTCCAGGCCCACGTTTACCCTTTGGCCCATGAGCCACCAGCACATCAGATCCCAAAGACCTCCAAGAACACAACCCGGACTAGCCTCCGCCAATCGGCCAAAGCCAGCCTGGTTTCTCCGCCAGTCTGCCAGCCCACGCCGGGTCCCCCATGATAGGAAGCCAGCCTGGCTGTCATTGGCCACCAGGGCAGGCAGCTGGGTGCTGATTATATTTATTTATTTTATTCCATTTATATGCCGCCCCCTATGCCTACGGCATCTCGGGGCGGCTTCCAACATAAAATAAACACTTTATCACAATATTAAAAAATATAAAAATCTACAGATATTTAAAACAATTTTAAAATACCCTCCTACAAAAATTTAAGCCCACCCGCCCCTCTCTGCCTCCGAAGACCTGGGAGAGCAGCCAAGTCTTGCAAGCCCGACGGAAGGCCAACAGACTCCGGCCAGTCGTGCTTCCTCTGGGAGGGAGTTCCATAGCCACCGAGAACGCCCTCTCCATTGTAGCCCCCCGCTTTACGCGGGGGACCTCCAGGAAGGTGCCCCCGGTGGACCGGAGAGTCCGTCCTGAGTCGCGGAGGGCGAGGCGGTCCCTGAGGTATCGAGGTCCAAGACCGTACAGGGCCTTATAGATCAACGTCAACACCTTGAACCTGGCTCGGCACATTACAGGCAGCCAGTAGACCAGACCAGGACAACAAAAACGATCCAAGGCATGGAGCGGCTTCCGTATGAGGAAAGGCTTATAGCACTGGGGGGGCGAAGGGGCGCGCGCTGGATGTTCTCCATTTCCTCCACTCCCAGGCTTTCTGTTCTGTGCCCCGCTCCAGGCCCCAAACTGTGTCCTGGTCAGGCGACGGCCTGCTGTCACGTTTGTTTTTACCCTTTGCAATCCACAAAAAACGTTTTACACTGGGATGGAGGAGAGGAGCTCTCTCGCGCCCTCCCCAATTAGTCAGAGGGATTCTCTAAGGAGAGTTCTTTTAAGAAACGCCCTCCGGATAAAACCCCGCTGCACCTACTTTTGAGTTTCAAGTGAACTTTATCACGGCTACAGCAGAGGTTTCCCCCCCCCCCCAATGGGGGCTCTGATGTCAATCAAGACTGGATTGACTTCGCTTGTCTTTCTTGCTTCTGCCTGCGGTCGTAGGTCTCAAGACAGTCATCCAGAGGAGACGTTTGGGTGCCCTTCATCTAGAGCAAGGGTGGGGAAGGGCCAACCTTACCGCAGGGCAACCACCCTATGCCTTGCTATTGTCTCCACTTTCGGGAGCCCCACGGTGACTCTCGTTTTCACCAGGACAAAGTGCTGCCCCCCCCTCCACTCCCTCCCAGCGGGCCCCAAAAGGCAACCACTTGTCGAGGGTTTCGCTGAGGGAGGTGGGGTCATGTGGGAGCAGCTGCCAGGGGGACCCCACATTTTATCTTCACCCCGGGCCTCACAAATTCTAAGACTGGCCCTGTCTAGGCATCAAATCCAATCCATGGGTGGTTTTTATTTGCCCCCTTTGCAGTTCCTGGATTTGGCCCCTGGATCTTGTTCCTACCCTCAAGGACTGCAAGACCGAGCTCAGGGGAAGACAGGATACATGGGGGTAGAGGAGGAAACCCTGGCAGAGACCCACGATCCTCCCCCAAGATGAGCACATGCCCCGCCCCAGCTTCCATGCAGTCCTCAGTGCTTGTACTCATTTTCAAAAGGTTCCCCACCTTTGAGCTAGAGAATGGTTTTGCTTGAAAACGGGAGTTGCTGCCTAAAACATTTATTTTACTTACTTGGATTTTTAAACACACCCTACCCTCAAGGGCTCCAAGCAATAGAGGAACACAAAATATACAAAAATGAAGTCTGCAGAACTATATGAAATTCCCATTAAGACCACTCCCCTGGACTCTATATCCACCCCTGCTAAAGGCCTGGCTGGATAAATAGGTCGGACACGTGACACTGCTTACGCCCATGAAGGGTCCCGTCCTCTGACTGCTTAGCACTTGCGCTAGCCCCTGGCACTAACACCAGTCTGACTGATTTAAACCAATTCGACCCAGAGGATCATGCTGCCAAGCGTTCTAGCTTTTAAGAAGTAACTTAAGCAAAAAATTTAAAAGGCCACTTCAGAAATACACTCGGCTGGGGGAGCTGCTGCACATGGTGCAAGATTTCATAGCATGTTCACTCTCACACAGGTTTGGGGTGCAGGCACGCGATACACCTACCGTGCCTTGGGCAGCCTTACCCCACAAAGCAGTCCGTCGGGTGCCCGGTAGCCGCCAGATGTTCCCCCCGCCGCGGGGCAGGCTGCTGGCTCAGAAAACGGCCAAGGATGGAACACACAGTAGCTTTACCCAAAATGAGGTAAGGCTACCCAAGACACGCGGTCGTTCTCTGCCTGCAAGGCTCTGAGCAGCAGCTGCTGCTGGCTCCATCCTGCACAGCCACATCACGGCCGGGGACAGGAGGCAGGGCAGGGGCGGGGCACCTGCTCATGTGACCGGCGCCTTGGTCCACTCTTGGCGGGAGCCTGGCTTCCCTTGCTCCTGGCATTGGCCCTGCAGCGTGGTGGCTGTGCTCGCTCAGCACGAGGCTGCTCATGTGGCTGCACCCTGGACGGTGGGCTCTGTTCCAAGGCCGGCAGTTGTTTTAGACCCTGTCCATCCAGCACTAGAAGCCAGTTCGGTCACAATTTGCACCCAGACGCTGGGACCTGCGTTCACTGTGTTTTCCCCACTGCAAACACGGATCCCTGATATGGTTAATGCTCTTTATTAACAAGGTTAGTTTCACTGCCAGAGATGAGGACCTGGCACAGAACTGACTTCCTGTATCTGGTCCAGCGTGTTTACTTGGCAGCACTAACACCACCCCCAGAACACATCTCTGCAATTGGTTCAGCTGCTCCTGCTTCCTCCTGGCTTGCCCCATAATAAGATATCCCAGAATGCCTTGCCGCAAAGGTCGGCAAGCTGCTGTTGGTTGTGCATGCCCTCCAAGCAGTCCATCCCCCGATCTGAGGGGTGTTATGGGATAGCTGCCCAGTTTATTCCAGAATGCACTGGAAACAGGCAGCATTGAAAGGAACGGTTCAATCTACAAACTGTCTTAATGGGAGAGCAGCTGCCATTTGGCCACAAGCTTAGGGGTTGCGGGATCGGCCTGGAAAAACATACCTATCTGGCAACCTACACACGCTGAACTGAGCTAGGTATAAAGTGACCAAATCTCTATTTATTTATTTATTTATTTAAAACTTATATCCCGCCCCTCCTGCCCAAAGGCAGCTCGGGGCGGCGAACAACGTAAAATAAATCTACAAATTTTAAAACTATCCAGTCACAGGGTGGAAACAGACGTTACACCAACTACATTCAGGCTTGCTGACGTGGGTAATCCCGATGACATAGCCGATCATGTTTATACATAACAGCTTGTGGGTAGCTAGTGGCTACTCACTGGCTATCCAAGGAAGCTTCCCAGTCCCACGGAGCAATGAGCAGCATTGGCAGAAGCAGCGCTGGATTCCCTGCTGCTTCATAGCTGTTGCAAGGCCCTATTTAAACCTCACAATAGCTACGTGCAAATGTTTGCTACTCGCAATGTGCCTGCAACGGCTTCAGCACCTGCCGTGAGTGGGGAGCATCGTAGCTCAGCTCCAGAGTGGACATGCAGTCGTGATTCCCCATTACAATAAACAGTTTTACACATGGTTATCGCAACGTACAAAAACGCCCACAGAAATCTTTCAGTGGGATGTTTACTATCCTGATAAATCAACTTCTCAGTGTGAAGTAATTTGCTCCAGAGACGGGGCACACTGAAACAGCGTCGCAGGCAACTTTCTTAGGCTTGGAGGGTTGAAGCAGATTAAAAGGGATGAATTTCAGCTGGTCTACCCCACTTTTAGATCACACAGAGATACTCCGGTTTCAATTTAAAGGCAGCTCATTTCAGTTTAATTAGCATCAGCCTAAACTTAAATCCAAAATAAACTGAGCAAACCAAAATTATAGCATCCCCTCCACAATCCAACTTGCTTGTGCGCAGACAAGGCTTTCGATTTTGAGTTGTCCCCTATCAACTTCCATGGTCTGCCCATCTGGGGTGGTTTGTACTATTCTCAGCGCCACAAGAGGTTCATATAAACCCCTTACCTTCCTTCCAGCTGCAATTCAAATTTGTTGGGTTTTTTTCCCCCTGGTCTACCTACTGAAGTTACTCTCTAAGGCCACAATCCACAAATTGCTTACTCCAGAGGCTCAGAGGGCTTCTACGGGACTATTCCAGAGCGATTTGTGGTTCATGGCCTAAGTGTAAAAGATAAAGAATTGCACCCCACTGAAGCTCTATACAAGAATGGTGAGAAATGGAGCCTGCAGCTAGTTTTTAATTTGGCCCCTTTCCAGTTCCTCCATTTGGCCCCTTGATCCAGTTCCTACCCTCAAGCAATGAAAGACTGAGCTCATGAATAGGGCAGGTACTAAAGCCATGGCACATATCCATGATTTGGATCCTCCTTTTCCTGAGTACACGCTAACCTCTAAATGGCCCTTGGTTCTTCCTGTGTTCATCTTCAAGGTGGCCCCTGGGGAGGAAAAGTTTCCCCACTCCTGCTGTATAGGAGACACTACTGCCCCTAAGGTACAGGAAGGTTTACATTTATGATTAAAACACATCTCCCTTTTTAATGACCCCAAGTAAGTTGAAAAGCTGGAAATAGAGCAAGTCGTGTTTTCCTCATCTTTCCTTTCATTTATTTTTAATTTAAGTTACAAACCCCACCCTCTTGTAACTTGAGATTAAAAATAATTGGGAACTTGTTTAGATACACGGCAAAGAACTTTTTCTGGTTCTGAACTAACAGGGTTCATTTGCAATTTTTTCCATTCATACAAAATGACCAGAAAGTTTTGAAATTCTTACATTTCCCACAAAATTTCACTGCCATCTCCTAGGTTTTTTTTCCACCTAATTCTGAAATATCAAAAAGGCCAAAGGACTCTAATGTAGTCCAAATGTTGCACATGTTCACCAATAGAAATTGGTCCAGTAAAAGCTTTCATCTGAACTGTTTTGTGCCTCTCCCCCTCACATTTGGGACTGCAACACAACACTACATTCTCTAGAAAACAAAATGGTGACCATGCCAAAATCTGCAGCATAATCCTCCTGCTCTTTAGCTCTGCCATCGGTGCTGAACATTGTTAGGAGTCTCACTGCATCCTGGGTGTTGCAGCTCAGCGCAAAAAGGACGTTATACATTTTTCTGTGCTAAACACTCCAGCAAAAAGTTTCAATTTCAGATTTATTTATTTATTTATTTAAGGGGCATTGCTTTATTTGACCAACTCTAATTATGGACCACATTACAGTCTTAAAGCTGGGGTCTCCCACAGCCAGAGCTAAGAGAAACTTTTTCAAAAGGATGGGGAGGGAAGCAGCAAATGCGCTGTCCAACACCAAACCCATTTTTAGGGTATAAATGTCATCACTAAAATTTTAAAAGCCTATTACTGCTCACTTTCATGGAATCGAACATAAGTGGCTGGTGAGTTTTAGTTTGACCCCATTACAGCGGAAGATTTTGTTCAGGACAGTGAATGTTTTTGTGCAATTTGGAGACTTGTTGGGTGGTGCGAGTTATGATTATGATTATTTACAATTTATATAACACTTTCAGTGTTCAAAGTGCTTTACAATTTCCATCTAGTTCACCCTCGTGACAACCCTGTGAGGTAGGTCATTATAACTCCTACTTTTTACAGATGGGGAACTGAGGCTGAGAGAGTAACTTGCTCCAGGCCACCCAATGAGTTCAGATTTGAACCCTACTTGTCCAAGTTCAACACTTTATCTGCTAGGCTATGAAGGCTCTCTATGCACGACAGAGGTGGGGAAGCTTTTCCCTCCCAGAAGCCACTTTGACCATCAGCACAAGCTCTGAGGGCTACACAGAAGTTGGGGACAGGGGGGCGCTCAGGACAAGGACGGTCCAGATTGCGGATCTGTCCCCTGCCTTTCTGTGCATGCCTTCATCTTTACTCCCGTACCCTGAGCTCAGTCTTTCACTGCTATGAGTAGGAAATGGATCCAGGGGTCAGATCCAGGAACTTGAAAGGGGCTAAATAAAAACTAGTTGCAGGATGTATTTGGCCCCTGGAACTAGAGCTCCCCACCCCAACGCAAGATCTACATGGATTACATTTACACTGGCAACATAGAAGACATGTACAGTGTCAACTATGGATTATATTAAAAAATAATTGGTGTTACGGCAGAGTGAGCATTGCCCTTTGTCTGGTTAACCTCAAAACAGAAGAAAAACTATCGCCAAAGTGCCTGGGACCAACAGCTAGGTAAGACAGAGAGACAAAAGAAGATCAGTGTCAGCATGACTATTTAACAGCGACTCCCCTCACAGTTGTGGGTTTTTTCCAGCTTACATGGAGGTTTGCTTATCTAAAAATGCAAGCCCTGAACTTTAAGTGCCAGAACAGCCCAGGCCAGAGGAACCAGGCTGGAAGTTGCATTCAGAACTGGGTGACTTTCCTTCTCAAACAGTTCACCCGCCAACCTCAAATCTAACTTAACTGATCACCTGCCATTCTACAAACACATAACTTCCAAGGGGACTGACTACCTGTTGGCATAAAGCTAAGAATCTGCAGAAATGCTTGCTACATCAGAAGCTTTGGTTTACTACCATCCAAAGTGAGCTCTATAAAGCACGTACCTCCTTTGAGCATGCAGTCATGGGGATTCTCAGCAAAACTTATTTTACCAATAAAGAACTCCTTAAAAAAATTATTTTAGTGGTCTGAATTTATTTTTTTTCAGGGGAGAGGGTGTTCGGGGAATACACAATCCCTGGAGGGGGGGAGAAAAACAAACAGCACAGCACTGCTCTGAAAGATTCCCAGCGGAGTTCGTGCAACGAGTCAGAGCATAAGCTTAATTAATAGTTGGATGTGGGAAAAGGCATAGATTCATTAATAAACTGTTAAAGAGAGCCACACCCTTGTGCTCATTTAGCATCAATAGCCTCTAATACTTGGTTTTGCTTTGTTTGGATCATTTGAGAGAGAGAGGGGAGAGAGAGAATGTTACACAATAGCATTCTGTGCTTCCACAGACTTTTCCACCTAAAGGCCTTTGTGGGCGCTAAGGAGTATCTGTATGTATCAAACCAGGGTCCCTTTGCAACTCTGCTGGAAAATAAACATGCCACGCATAGAAGCATCCGAAACCCATCATCTCCAATTTACCTCACTTATACAGGCTCTCGTTAAGCCCCCCAAGAATACTGGAAATAAGTAGAGCTACTGTTTCTTTAAATGCCCTTCCCCCCACGCCCACTCCACATCCCCACCGAGAGAGCTTGCTTACCATACTGAAGTCCAACAGGTCACTGAGTTCTTTGTCTGTCCCAACTGCAGCCATTCTCTGCTGATGATGATTCATACTCCAACAGACTCAGCAGTGACAGTCCTAAAGAAAATCATGGAGGAGAAGGGGGGGGGGGGAGAGAAGATATTTTAATGACTTTAGCCAACGAGCCACCCCACTGATGAATATAGAGATATATATTTTAATCCTTTGCAAATTCGTCCCCCTCCCCCAGCACAGCAGCAGAATCCAAGCTCTGTGCTGCAGAGCACAGTGGAAATCCTCAGCCAGGGCCCAGCAGCAGAAACAAGCCCTCTATTGAGCAGGGCCCTGCAGTGAGCGCAGACACACACACACACACACACACACACACACACTTGTATGTTTGTTGGTTTTTGCTGCCAGCTTCACTAGCTCAGACCAAGCCGGCTGCTCTCAGAGTGCGGCCCAATGAGAAAAGAAAAACACAAGTCGACTCATTTATCAAAGGGTTCAGGCAAGTTTATCGTACCAAGTTTGTGGTGGATTTTGCTCTCACTCCATCCAGGGTGGGGAGGTTTGTTTTTAAAATATTTTTGTCTGTTTCTCATTAACGTGATCAAGGGCCCAATTTTTTCTGCTCAAGGGGCTGGACACCTGTCGCTCCCCTGTATTTCAGTTGGGAGTTGTGGGTTCTAAACAAGCTTTGAAAAACCCAATGTTAAGAACTTAAAAAACATTTTCTTTATTTATTTTTTTTAAATTTAATCAGCCCTCTCACATGCATCTTCAAAAAGAGGAAAATATAGCCAGATCATTGTTAATTGCCAAGTGTCCTAAAAAAACATTTTTAAAAACAAAAACAAAAAAGCCACCTTTGCAAGAAAATATAAATGTTTATTATTGTTTATTTTATTTTTTTAAAAAGCTTAAAGATGGACACAGCCAGCAAGATGAAGAAACCCAGCAGAGAAACAAAATGTTTCTTTGGGTAGAAGGCCTAAGATGAGAGAGCCGATTTCTTCTTTCCCTACAGATGAGTTTTTGTACAGTGCAGTTTTAGGAATTCCTCAGAAAACAATCATTTCTCTGTTAAAAATAAAGCCACGGTGTGTTTGTTTCAAAGTGTTACTGGGGAGGCCTGAGCCAGGGTTTTGTTTTTTAAAACAAAAAGCCTTTAAAAAAAAAAAAAGGTAAAAAAGCAGCAGCGAATCCACGATCAATTCCCCGCCTTTCATAAAAGGCTTTCGCCACTTACAGGGAGCTGTAAATATGCTTGAATGTCAAGGCATCCTGCAATGATTTTTAAAGGAACTTTGAACACAGGGGGGAGGGGGGCCAAACTGGGTTCCTGAAGCAGCAAGGGGTCTCCAGCCCGCAGAGCATGGGGGGAGACTGGCCTCCCCCGTGGCAAGGCTGGCAGGGCATGGAGGAAACCACCACCAAACTTCTGGGGCCTGCAGGGCCGGTGGGAGCAGCGCCTGTGCCCGGCTCCTGCAGGGCCGGCCGAGGCTTCCCCGACGGGGCTCAGCCCCCCACCGGCTCCCCGCACCTGCCTGCGGACAAAGGCCGCTCCTCCCGACGCGCGCGCCCGCTCCAAAGCCGGCCCGAGCGGCTCCCGGAGGAACTTTGCAAACTCCAGAGCGGGCCGGGCCGGGCCGGGGGCAGCGGGGCCGACGAGCCCGGCCGAGAGCACCACTCCCGCTGCCCGGAGGGGGGG